>CM053507.1:19767948-19882533 GCA_028627145.1 Eidolon dupreanum
TGGTTATTGTTATAAAAAGTGGTCTTGAATCTCTCATAGTGCTGCCTCCATTTTAAACCTTCCCTTTCCTTAGGAGATACTCCAGTAACAAAATTCTCACTTCCTGAACCTTCCACATAGCCTTGCTACTACGTGCCCTTGATCTACAGGCCACTGTTCACGCAAAAGATTTGAAAGAGAAATGGGAACTCTCAGAAGTCCCAGGACAAATTCATAGGTCATAGAACTCCAACAAATTAAATGCCAAAAGAATTTTGGGAAATGGAGAGGAAAAAAAGCCAAACTTACTTCATCCATGTGCCCAACGGCTCCATAGATTCTTGCCACCTGTCCAATGAGGTAGGGAAATCTCTCGCTAATTTCCTTCAGCATTGGAAGAAAACTGTTCAGGGCCAGTGGTTCATAGCCCGCTATCTCTATGAGGATGTTTAGGATGACATCGTTATGGGCTGAGTCCTTTAAATGCCCGATTAGGAAAGGAACACATTTCTGAACCACCTACAAGAAGAAAGGAAGAGAGGAGGGGAGAAAGAGAAGGAGATTAATTAAACCAGAGTCAATCTAATATTTTTTGTATTCAATCTGAACTCAACACTCTCTGAGATTATTACCCTCGTTGGAACCCAAGCTAATGTCTCAAGTCTGGAATTTAAAATTTACTATAAAATTACAGAGGCTTCAGTTTCTTTTTCTTTTTATCTGTGCTGCTGAAGAGCGAAGTTTACAAGTACTCAGGTGCTGCTACTCATAAACCCAGTTTTGACATGTTATGTCCTCATGAGGAATGTTATATTTCCACTAAACTGCCACAAAAGCTGCAATTTAGGGGGCAATACAAGTACATAAGAGATCCTTGATGACTTTAATCAAAGCTTTCGAATTGGAGAAATATGGTTTGGAAATATTTAATAATAAAAATAAGAAGGCAGAAAAGAATTCTCACATTTTCTTCAGTTTTCTATTTTGATTACAAAAATGTAATAAGGTAAAGAATTATGAAAGTAAAATCATTTCTACCATATTCCCACACACTGTTTCTTTCTATATTTTAATGCTTTTGTGAATATAAAGATGCAATAATTCATATTAAATAAAAATGTGAGTTTTTGTGGAATAAAGTCACTATGTCAATACAGACATGTTGCACACTGATAATTTCACGGCTTTTGTCTGCTAAAATAAAAGCATTAGAAAGAACAACCTGCAGAAAACTGAATGATAAAACTAAAAATCATTTGTCCATCTGTATTTCTGCTATACTTATTTCTTTCGTTTGTTGTTGGTTTGCTTTTTTGGTTTGTCACTTTTTCAGTAAGGTAGACTTGGAATAGCCTCCAGTGTTAAAACTGAATCTGATGCACAGCTCAACTCGCTGAGCTCATAATCTGCCCTCTGCCCAAAACCTGCTTTTCTTACCTCTCTAGCCACAAGTGTCTCCTTTCTCCATAAGTGACATCATTATCTGCTTGGGTTCTCAAGCCACAAACCTGGAACTCATTTTTGATGACTGCTTTTCCTTAACAGCAGCCTCAACCATCAAGGCCTATTGATCCCACCTCCCAAAGATCCCATAGATCTGTCCACTTCCCTCTATTTTCATTCATCTGCCCACTCATTCATTCATAAATAGTTTTTGAGTCCTTTCTATTTGTAAAGTAAAGTTCTAGGTGCTGGAGTTACAGTTGTTAACAAGTGTGACAGGTTCCTGACTTCATAGAATAATTCACTGTCTAGTAGAGGTGACATTTTATAAGACAAATAATTACAACAGAAACACATATATTAAATTTATTAATAAATTCCATATAGGGAAATACAAGATGCTGTGAGAGACTGTTCTAGGGTCCTAATTTAGGCTGGAAGTCAGGGACATCCTCCCTCAGCAGGGATATTTAAGCTGAGATCAGTGATCCAATCACTCTACATTTGGGTTATTCCAACAAACTCCTGACTGTTCTCTCTGCCTCCAGTCTTGCCTATCTAATCCCTTCTCCACCCGGGGCCACAGTGGTGACCCTTCCCTGCTTAAAATACTTCACTAATTTGCCACTGTTCTTAAGATAGAGGCTTAACATATCTTTTTTGAACTGTCTTCCATCTATCTTTTTAGACTTATCCTTACGTCCAGCTATTCTACTCTCTCCCTATCCAGACATCACATCACATAGCACCCTTTAACCAGGCTGAATTTTTTTAAAGTTTTCTTGACTGGTTAAGTTTTCTCTTACATCTGGGATGTTACTCACGTGAGTCATTCTGCCAGTATTTCGTATTGCTCCCATTCTGCTGGATGACCCCAATCATTCTTGAGGCCTCAAAATAGCTATTGTTTCCTTTAAAAACTCTTTCTGAACTTCCTTTTCTTTTCCTCTCAGTCTCGTGGCCCTGCTGAAGCTGCTATAATACCCTAAATGGCTCTGGCAGGTCCTTTTTATGCTATCTTCTTATTGCTGGTGTAGATGTCTGTCTTGTAGGCTGGTTCGAAAGCTCCACAAGGTCAAGAATCATTCCTATTTTGTATACCATTGTATATACAATGCCAGCACAGAGCCTAACCAGAGGGTGAGTCAATAAATATTTGAGGAGCAAATCAAGGAAAGGCAAATCTAAGTGATTTTACAGGGTTGCATTTGGATAACACCTCAGCCCTTCACCATAGTACTTAAATACTTGTATATAATGTTTAAACATATTTACTGTCATGTGTCATATACAACTAACATAAAAGAGGACAGTTTTGAGATAACTAAAATTATTCTACCTGTAAATTTAAACTTATATTCATATCTAGTACCTGGACTAGTTTCTGGTACATGGCACAGATGAATGAACAGTTCAATAAATGCTGTCTGTGAATTGGGAGTGATTGTATGTCCTGCAGGAGAAACCATGAGAGGTTCCTGGCACATACGGCAGATGTGACAGCCAGCTGCTCTGGGTTCAGGGCAGCCTACTTAACCTGAGGCTTTTAGGAATGGAAAGTGCTTACATGTTTCCTGTCCCATTCTATAACCTTCCATTCCCCAGTCCTTACTCTTCATAGCCTGTTCCTGAAAGACCAAGGTATCTGTGACATGCCATGCCATTTTTACTCAAATTCCACATGAAGACTTGCCACAGGCACTTACCCCAAGCCATGCAAAAGTAGATCAGCTGCCCCATAGAGAAAAATTAAAAAAAAAACAAAAAATAAAGAAAGAGGAAAAAAAGGAGAGAGAAAGCAAAAAAGAAGGCCGAAGGCAAATACATAGGCCTAGGCAGAGGTGAATGCACAAGAGGAGCAAAGAGAAGAGACACCTTGATTAATGTAAACAAAGTAATATCAATTTTACCAGTTAAAGAAAAATTGACTATTTTGCTATAATTTCCTGATAACCCAAAGTTTATTATGATGATGATAGAAAAGATAGATATTTCTTGAAGTTTATCATACACATGAGAGAGAAGTTGTGCTTTGGGCTTTAGATAGATTCTTCTTAGATAAGGAAGCATTTTATTTTCCAAACACAGGGCATTTCCTTAGGTTAGTCTCTCCGTGCTGCCACTGGGGGCTGCTTCATGGCTCAGAGAAAGCCAAGTTATTGCTGAGAGCAGGGTAGCCACTCAGACAATATAGATAGCTGGGAGAGAGCAGGTTGATGTGGCCTTGGTTCAGGAAATAAGCCACATTCCATGCACCATTGAAAGACCTCCCAAACTGGCCTCCTAACTTCAAGTATCTCTCACTTCTGTTCAGCCTCTTCACTGCCGTCAGAGTCACTGTCCTAAAACCCCATCTGATCACGTCAAGACTTCAAAGATTTCCCATAGCACGTGGCCGGAATCCTAACGCCACAGCGTTCTGGGGGGTCTTCTTTGGTGGGCATATCTGCTGCCTCTTCCCCATGAACCCTCTGACTCGACATGCCACTGAATACTCACAGTGGCTTGAACATGGAGTGAACTCTCATACTTTCAAAGCCAACCTCAAATAGCTCTACTTCTGGGAAGAGCTCTCTCTCGCCCCTCCTAACACATGCAGGGCCTGGAGGCCCCCAGACCACACACCCAAATATTCAGTGGCTATAAAAAATAATGTTCCTTCATTCTACCTGATACATAGATCTTTATAACAGTGGGAGGCTTGATTTGAATTTAGAATTTTTGGTTTCTGTTGAAGAAACAGAGAGAAATGAGCCCCCATTCCTCGCCACTCCCTTCTCTTCCTACCCCTGGCCTTGCCCTGCAAAGACTCTCCTATGCACGTATGTGGATACGCCAGCACATGGCTCATCCAGGCCACCCCTCGGGCCTGTGGGGTGACACTGTTGGCATGGCCTGTCCTCAGGGTAATAGACTCAGGTGCAAGGCCTGTAAGCAGGATGGAGATACACAGGAAAGGGATCCCAAGATCCCAGTTCCCCAGACTGTGCTACCTAGTGACCCAGTTACTTAGGTGAAGCAGTAGATGGAAAAATGGAAGCACAGCGAGAGTTGGGCCAGACTAGAACCCTCTAACGCAAGTAGCCCAGGGGAGGGTCTTATTCCTGGCTTCTCTGGTCCTTCCTGAAAAGAATTAATCACTGCCATTTCTGTGCTCCCACAGCAGTCTACTGACAGGTTTAGCATCTTGTCATTGAACTAAAGTTTTACGAACACATCTCATCACGAACACCTTGAGAGTAGGGCCATCTGAAAACATAGCGCCATAACTTAATTGGTCGCAAATGACATTTAAATTCTTATATATAGAATAAAAGGTAGAGCTACTGTGTGTGTGTGTGTGTGTGTGTGTGTGTGTATGCATGTTTAAATGTATTCCCTCTTAAATTAGTCCTCAAGCTCAATATTTTTTTTTCAGTTAATTTGTCTAGCATTAACAATCTCTACTAATCTCCAGAAATCTATAAAATAACTGCCACTCTCTTCCTTTACTACTTATTCCCACCATACTGACAAAATACATATTCCGAAAACTATGGTTCTGCTTCAGATACTCTTTTAGAACGGTCTCTATACTTCATCACTTTATCTTCTTAATGTTCTGCAACTGGCTTCTTATTTTAAATACCAAAAGTGACCTCTGAGTAATATCAGCTTGCAGATGCCATGTTTGGTGTTGTAGGATTAAGTACATGAATAGGAATGCTCTACGCTGCTGAGAGAAATCCTAGAAAATGACTCTCTTCACTAGGGACCAGATTGCAAAAGTAGTTCCTCTGAGTCTGAACATTAATCAACAGAAGGCTGAACTTGCCACTTGCTGCCACTCAATTCTGTATGGTGAGGGCTAGAAGCCCATGTCCTGGGGATAATAACAGATATGCTCATATGTGTTACTAAATTCTGTTCCTTTCATTGGCCAGACTACTGCATAATTCATGGCAGCCAAGAATACAGACTTAGCCCCAGAAGGCCATTGACCACACAGCCTTTTCCTATAAATGAACTCTGAGAATTCTCTGAAGGTTCCAGCCATGAATCACCAACCAGGAACTGCTTGTCTCCATGCAGGAAGATTGGTTTCCTGAGAAAGGGATACCCAGAGGGCATGATTGAGGAAGGGCGCCCACCTGCCTGGCCAACCACATCAGAAACTCACAGATGTTTGATGTTGACGCTATGCCACCTTCGTAATCTCATGAGCTATTCAGCTATACATACAGAAATTTTTTTTTCAAGGGCAGCTGTTTACCCTCCAGTTCTAGAGAGCCAGGTGATCACCAGGTACAAAAGGTAGGCAATGAAGAGGGCATTCAAAACAGCATGAAACATTCCTGTATATTGCCCTCATTGGAGAGCACACTCAGTTTACTTCTGAGTTACAGAGAATTGGCAGAGCTTTTATACAGAAAAAAAAACCTCCACTTTAATACAAATTTCACAAGGTTAAAAACATCCTTATTCAGCTTCTCATTTCATCTGAAATTGAATTAACTAGACTTGCATTGACAGTCTCAGCCCACATTTCTGATTGTTGTGAGTTATTTCACTTTCCTCTCTCAGTAAACCCTTTTGCTACCTTCCTCCCATTCTCCTTGCTCACTGTCTATTTAAGGAACAATGTGAGAGAGAGAAGGTGAATCAGAAATTTCTCTAGCTCGCTGCCTATGTACCACAGCAATCAAGTGTGAGCTCATGAAAAACTAAGAGATGATGGAGGTAAGAGGAGGGGATGCTTTAACAAGAAGGGAAGCGTTGATGGGAAACAAAGGGTTGGGCAGTTCCCCTGTCACAACATCTTTGCACCAGTTGGCACAGGTGGGGTTTGTTCACATCACTATGAGGCTTCTTCATTCTTGAATCCATGCTCAACACTTACAATATTTACTGGAATCTGTTTTTACCCTCTCCTCCTCATTCAGTTCAATTCTCCTTCTCTTGTCTAGCTTAGCTCTCTGATTGGCATCTTCTGCTATGGCCTCTGGGACCACCATTTGCTTTATTAGCCACAGCCTTACAGCCTCAATTTTTTAGTTAATTGAGGTCAAAAGATCTCATTGGCTGCAATGAAATTGGATTTACAATGTAGCTTGGCCTTACCTGTATGGCTCTGGGAAAGTTATCTAGCCAGTTTCAGTCCCAGATTTTTTTGTAAATGGCAGTCTTAGGGAGGGTAATATGACCATAATGGTCAGTTGGAGATAAGGACATTGCTTATAAAAAAATTGGAGAGGCTGATAAGGTGGGGGTGGGGCATGAAAAGCCACCTCCTCAAGTCACTCTTTGGTAAGACCACTTTCTTGACCTCTGGAAACTTTAACTTCTCTGTTTATAAAATAAAAATTTTGTTGTGGGAAATTAGTGTGATAATGTCTATAGAAGACCTACACCATGCCTGCTACCTGGTATAAGCTTCACTACTGTTAGTGTCACTTGACCGCCCTCTCCTGCCCTCTGTAAACAGCTGAGAACACTGCTTCCTTCTCGAGTGGAGGCTGCCTGGTTACTTCCCCAGCCTAAGGAGGAGAGAGTTGGGAGGCAGAGTCCTGGACCTGTCACTTATTTCTTACTACCTGTGTGAGAGGGGGCAAATTAACCTCTCAGAGCATCTATTTTAATGGTGTAATATATACCAGAAAAAAATAACACATTATAGAGGTATTAGGAGGTTTAAGTGAGATATTAAATATTAAAAAGTGTCCTTTGTGAATGACAAAGCACTTTGTAAATTTAGGCACTAATAACACTAACTTATCCGTGTTAATAAATATTCACAAAGTGACTTCTGTATGCCAGGTACCATGCTAGGTGTCGGGGACACAGTTGAACAAGATGGTCCTCATGTCTCAAGCATTTGCATCACAGCCAAGATAGTCCAGAGGGAGAAAGACAAGTAGAGACAATGTGAAATTTGCTATGGCAGGGGTTGGGGGAAGAAGTCAGAGAAGATTCCTGGCAAGAAAGTGACATCTGAGCAGCTGTCTAAAGGACCAGGAATAGTCAGCCCAGAGAGGACGGCGGTGGCAAAGGAAGCATGCTCCTAAAGGAGAACATAGCACGTATGTGAAGCTCAGTGCCCTGAGAAAGAGAGCTTGCCTGCGGGTCCCTGGGACGGCTGAGTTGTTCAATCAGGGGCCTGATTTTAAATGCCTCATAAGTCCTTGTCTGCCTCTCTGGGCAGCCATAGAAGGGCTGTAACCGGGATGTGATTAGATCGCTTTGAAGTTTCCACCTGGTGCCTCCTTCAGTCTTGGACCCCACCTTTTTGGTGGGGGGTGACCCGAGCCCTTTCCCCTCTCTCTTCCTGTAAAAACATGTTTTTGCATTGCTCTTGCTCTCAGGCTGCAGATAAAATGTAATGCCAGTTGCTTCCTTTACAAAATCAAGTTTGGCCTTTTAGTCACTGTTCCCTATTTCCCATATCGCCTACCTTTGGTGGGCAGAGTAATGACTCCCCAAAGATGTCTATAGCCTAATCCCCCAAACCTATGAATCTCTTCCCTTACATGGCCACAGGGATTTTGTAGATGTGATTAAGTTGAGGGCACTGAGCCGTGAGATAATCCTGGATTACCTGGGCGCCCTGGTTGTAATCACAAGGGCCCTTAGAAGAGGGAGGGAGGATGGTCAGGGTCAGAGAATGCCATGTGATGAGAAAAGCAGAGGTGAGAGAGGCAGACAGCCTCTAGTAGTTGGAAAAGGCAAGGGAACAGATTCTCTTCTAGAGTTTTCCCCTGCTGATCCATTTTGGACTTCTGATCTTCAGAATTGTGAGATAACAAATTTGTGTTGTTTAAATCGCTAAGTTTGTGGTATTTCATTATAGCAGCAATAGGAAACGGATACACCACCCTGTCTGTACCCCCTCACTCTGAGCCTCTTTTTGGGTGATCCAGTGATCCCTCGACTCCATGCCTCGTCCACACTCTGCTGTAGCTTCACTCATCTTTTCTGTCCTCAGTCCTTTCTGAAATTAATTCCTCTACTTGCGCTCTGCAATTCATTCTCTAACTTCTTCTAGCACCTTGATATTATCTGATGTTTTCTCTCACGTCTTCGACCTCTTTATTCATATTAGATTTCTTTTTAGCCCTCCTTTTTTCCTCTAAACGCCCACACTCGTGGTCATTTCCTATGTTCCCCTTCCATACAGAATCCACAATAGATGACTTCTACTCTCCATCCCACCTCCACAGGCACTGCCCCTCACAGGTCACCCGTCACTTGCCAAATCCAAGGTAAATTGCCATCCCCACCCAGGCTCCTTTACTTCTCTAGATCATGACTCTGTTCAGCCACTTCTCCGCTTTTGGAGACCACAACATATCTTTTCCTGAGTCTTCATGGTGTCCACATTTTTTGGTCTCTTTTGCTCGTTTACTCATTTCTGAATTTAACAACTTTTTATCAAAACCCTATATGTGCCCTGTGCCATACTGGGAAGTGCATACAGATATGCAGATACAGGTTCTGTGCTCCTCAAGGAGTTTACGGGGCACTAAAAGAGACAGACAAGCAAAAATAATGACAACACAGCCTTCTAAGGGCAAGAGTGAAGATGCATACCAGGTAACATAGAGGTTCCCAGTCCTCTGCCCAACTGCTAGCCTTGCTACTCAAAGTGTGGTCCCTCAAGCAGCAGGAGTAGGGTCACCTGGAAATTTGTAAAAGAGCAGAATTGGGAGCCCCATTCCAGATCTACTGAATTGACATTTCTGGCGGTGGGACTCAAGCCTGCCCTCCAGTGTCCAGGACTCCCAGCCCTGTCTCTACTTCCTGAGGCCCTTCGCATCTCTGCCCGGAACAAAACTACACATTCCTCCAGGTCTGGCCCGGAAGCCCTCCCCTTATATGACACACATGACCTATTCCCCCCGAGGCAGAATTCAAATGCCCACACCTATTTATTTTATTTGCAGAACACTTGTCACCCTGTTTAATGCAGTTTGGTTTTATGAATGTTTACTGAGAGCTATCAGATACTACGTCAAGGTCTGTGATACGAAGAAAAGTAATTCCTTACCACAAGGAGCTTGCAGTCTATTGTGGTTAACTATGCGTATGACCATTCTTGCCTGCCTTTCTTTGGATATTTTGAATGTTGAATACAAATATTCCAGTCTTTACCTTAGTGCTGACTAGTTTTTCAGGGGATAGATATTGACATTATGAGATATTGATAGATAATAAAGCATAGGTGCAACCATAATTGATGTAATCTTGATTGTTAATCTTCACTGCACACATGTGTTGGCATCCTGCATAACCCATTTCTGCTTTCCCCTTCCTCGCAGCCTCAAGTTTCTGAGTACTCTCGGGGTTCAGGAGGAGCTTCCAGGGAAGAGCATGTGTCCTAGACAGAGAAGGTCAGAACTTTGCTTGGATGTTGGTGGTGGTAGTGGAGATAGAGGAAGCAAAGTGCCTAGAGAGCCCCTAATACCTATCTGGAGCCCACAGGTTGAAAGCATGCAGAAAATGGAAGCCAAAACCTAGAGATAAAATCTGAGAAATGGAGAGAAACTGTGCTGTTCATATTATTTGAGTCCCCGGATCGAGTCTCATCTGAAGATTTTTTCCTATTACATTAACTAATAAATTCCTTTTATTGTTTAAACCACTATGGGTTGGGTGTTATGTTACTGATAATCACAAGCATCCTAATTATTATAATCTTTTACTAGAATGTGAAGAACAACTAATTTACTATTTAAAAAATAAGTCTTTGCTCTCAATATAGGCTGATTTCCCCATAAATCAAGGCATGCGTAGGTCTTTCCCTTGGCTCTGTCTGAGAAACCACAGATTCCTAGGACTGCATGGCCACACTACACTTTCATTAAAGCCATTCTGCAATGGCTACAGGTTTACATATTTGTTGTATTTTTATCACTGTACCTGTGATGGTTAATTTCAGCCTTACTGGGTTAAACATTAATCTGGGTGTGCCTGTGAGAGTGTTTTCAGATATGATTGGCATGTAAATAAGTAGAATGAGTAAAGCCCACCCCATTCATCTGGGGCCTAAGTATGATTGTTTGAACTGGGATTTCAGCTCTCTCCTGCCCTTGGACTGGGACTTACACCATCAACCCTCAGGTTCTCAGGCTGTCAGACTCCGGACTCGTACTCACACCGTCAGTTTTCCAGTTTCTCAGGCCTTCAGACTAAGAGTGGGACTACATATACCATTCGCCCTCCTGGGTCCTCAGCTCGTAGATGACAGACTGTGGGACTTCTTGGCCTCCATAATCGCATTAGCCAATTATTCATTATAAACATATATATGTACATACACACATGCACACGCACACACAAGCACACACACACATCCTATTGGTTATGTTTCTCTGGAGAATCTAAGAAAGTACCCAACTTCTACCATCATCTCCTGACTTTTATGTTCTAGGAAAAGTAGATGGGTGCTTTCATTTAAAGATGGGCATGTATAGACATATAAAAGAAAACCTGAAGCACATATCCTGTTCACATACTCAAAATCATGCCCGGTTGCATGACTCATCACACATATAATGTGTTCTTTACCTCTGGTTGCTTTCTCTTTGCAGCTACATGCAAAAGCCGTAGAAGATGGTACTGTTCTGGTTGTTCCAGCTGAGACATCAAGGCCAGAAGTTCTGCCAGGTGTCCATTAATTGGCTGAGGCTGCTTTTCATACACAGCAGGCAATACCCTCAACAACATGGTGTTACCTGTTGAGGAAACAATAAAGGGAATGATGACGTTATCAGCCTATGAGCAATAGAAATAACATTATTGCCAATGCAAAAACCTTTGCATTTACTCACAGATTCTAAGGAGCTGATGTCCAAGTCTTCTGCTGAAAATAACACAGTACCTTACGCTACTTTTTCTTCCGAAAAATCATGAAAGCACGATTTAAACTGATTGCATAAAAGGAAATATTTTATGATATGATCAGCATTATCATCTAATGAAATTTTTTCCTGAGTAATGCACCATGGGGAAAGAGGAAACTTTGTAACCAGACCACACCCTGGTTACTGAGAAGGAAATAGTTCCAATAAAGAATTCCTGATGAGAACATTTGGATGCTGTTTAAGTGAAAACTAAGCAATGTCATAAGCACGAACCTAAATGAAACTGAACAAAACCAAAGAAAGTGCAAAGGAATGTATTCACGTTCCTGAGAGATACAAGCATGATCTGGAATATGGAAACTATGCCTTATTTTTATGAATAGTTAGAAAAGTAGCAATGCAAATTTAAATCCCTAATTTCTGCACTATTTCAAGAGAAGTTTAGAGTCAGCTTGTTTGTCACATGTGATTTGCTTCAATGACATGTATGGACAACTGGATTTAAAATGGCAAAATCTCAAGAAAAAATATTACGTAAACGACAAGGATTTATCTGCAAACAACATATGGGAAACATCTGCCTATCACTTTACAGTGGATTTTTTCTCAAAATCTTTTCAAATACTTAAATGTCTCAGAAATGGTTCCTAGAGATTTCTTGAAAAAGAATTTTTTTGCCTTTATTTACTTTAAATTTGGTTTTGTATATAGCAGACATACACAGAAAGAATCAAATAAGCAGTGATTACACATATGTAGACCTTTATTAGATGATGAGGACAAGCCTATCTACAAAGGACATTTAGATATGAGAATTAAGGAAAGAAGGCCAACATTTTCAGAATGTCAGTGGCTAAATTTAACGAAGGGCTGATTTGGGATCAAATTGAATGTATTTGGGTGACCATAAATAATGAGAATTGCTTTTTCCACATGTGGTTCATAGAATTAGTCTCAAACAGATTTTAGTCAGATGCCCAACAAGTGCAAGGTATTGGAAATAGTAAGGATTTTCTTATAAAAGAAAGGTTTGTCTGTTGGAAAAAATATTGTTTTATTTTGTTTCTTTGTTTTCTGTTTATTTTTACTAAGAGCTTTCCCTTAAAGAATCAGGAATTTAAAATGTAAATCCTGATCTATACAGAGCACATTAAATCATAGAGTTTAGTAACACGGATGACTGATCAACTGCTGAAAATAGTCATGATAAATGGGACTATTGTTGGAACGGAAGATAGGAAATTGGTGTAGGCTTTTTGGTACATTACTCCCCAGAGGCCTTGGGAGCCTTGAAGGGAAAAACCTCATATTAGTCATTTTCAGCTAATTTGAATTTCAATCGAATAATACAAAAATAAATGCATAATAACTTTATTTTAAAGTTAGAAACTGATGAAGATACTTTGATGTAAAAATCCTATAAAATACATTTATAGACTAGTATATTTTTTAATTATAAAATATTACAAGCAATTAGACAAATTCAGACAATATTATAAGGAACACTGGTGTACCCAGCAACCAGTTTTGTCAAAACATAACCTTCCATCATGTTACTTCCCATCCCACTCATTTCCTTTTCTCCCCAGAGGCAATCGCCATCCTAAAGTTGGGATCTATCATCTCCATGAATGTTTTTACACTTTAGTTGCATGTGTATGTATTAATTAGCATTTTATAGTGTTGTTTGGCATGCTTTAAAATTTTATATCAATATTAGCATGTTGAACATGTCTACTGGCAACATATTTTCCCCCTGTTCAATTTTATGTTAAAGTTTTATCTCCAAGAAGCAATCCATTTATTCTCATAGCTATATGGTATTTCACTGTATAAATATGCAACAATTTATTCATATACTCTATGGTTGAAAGATACTATTATTATTATTATTATTTTATTATTATTACTTGATCTTACCAATAGTGTTGCAATTTTTATACCTATTTCTTTGTGCATGAATGGGACATATTCCCTAGGGGACTGTTTCTGAGTTTAATGTGCTTAGAAATTACCTGGGTATCTTGTTAAAACAAGATATTGATTCACCTGGTTCGGGGAAGAGCTTGAGAATTCTGAATTTCTAACAAGCTCTAAGGTGATGCTGATGGTCCCTGGACCACATAATTAAGTAGTAAAGCAGTGGGTATTTCCCCAGGGAATTAAGTTTCTGGATGCTCCAAAATTTCTTTGCAAAATGGTTGTAGTAGTTTTCTATGGCTGCCATAAAAAATTTCCAAAATCTTAGTGGCCCAAAATAACACAAATTTATTATCATGTATTTCTATAGTTCAGAAGTCTAATGTGAGTCTGACAGGGCTAAAATTCAGGTGTTGAAAGGGCTGGGTTCTTTCCTGGAAGTGATCTGTTTCCCTGGCTTTTCTAATGACTAGAGACCACCAGCATTCCTCAGTTGGGGGTTCCCTTCCTCCATCTTACGGTTATCAACATAGCATCATCTCTCTGACCCTGCTTCCATCATTGTATCTCTTCCTCTGATTCTCTCTTCTGCCTCTCTCTTCCACTTTTAAGCATGCTTGTGATTACACTGGATGTATCTGGGTAATCTAGGATTTTCTCCTTATCTTATATAGCAACCTTAATTCCAGCTTCAGTGCAATAAAACCAACAGTGTTCACAGGTTGTGTGGATTAAGATATGGACATCTTTGGGATCGGCGGGGGCATTATTCTCTATATCACCAAGATTATAACAACTTTCACACCCATCAGTAGCCTAAGTGTTTCTGTTGCTACACATCCTTGCCAACATTTGGTCTTGAAACACATCAGTTTTTTCCTGATCTGATGGAGTGTCAGATGAGATCTCATATTTTTGTTTTGATTTTCTTTTCCTTAATTACTTGTGAGGCTGAGTGCCCTTTTTATATGTTTACAGGTCATTTTCTCTTCCATAATTTGGCTATTCATATCCTTTACCTATTATTGACAGGGATGTTTGTGTTTTCTTATTGATTTGTAGATGTTTTTTATTTATTTTATACACTGATTATTTGTTGTTTTGATTTTAAAGTTGCAATCTTAATCTAGTTGATTTTTCAAATTGCTTCATGGTTTATTTTTTATTTATTTATTTGTTATTTAAGACAGCTTTCTCTACCCTAAGTTCATAAAAAAATTCTCCTATATTTTCTACTAAAAGCATTATGATTTTGTTTTTATATTTGTCTTTAATTCATATGAAATTTACTTTTGTATGTATGAGGAAGAGATCTAATTATATATTGTTTGCATGCTTAGAAACAGTTGTACCAGACTCATTGTTTAAGTAGCCAGTTGTATCCCTTCTGATTTGTAATACTTCTTTCATATATTAGGTTTCCCATGTGTCTGGGTCTGCTTTTGTAATTATCATACCTTCACCAATTACACATTTTCTTAATTACAATAACTTTATAATAAATCATTTCATCTCATAAGGCAAATTTCTTCACCTTCTACTTCAAATTCTTCTTGGCTTCATTATATAAATTTTGACATTAGTTCATTGATTACCTTGAAAACCTAGGTTGGTATTTTATTTTTTTCCACATTGAATGTATAGACTAATTTGGGACAATTGGCATCTTTGTGAAACTGAGTCCACTCAAGAACATGATATATCCTTCCATACATGTAGTTTTTTTTTACATCTTTCAATGGTTTTATAATATTAGTTGTACTTTATGTACCTTTTATTAAATTGATTGCTAAGTATCTCATATTTGTTGTTGCTATTGTAAATGAAAGCTTTTTTAAAAAATATATTTTCAATTGTCTGCTAGTATTAAGAAAGCAACAGATTTTTGCATGTTGATCTTTTATCCAGCAAAACTTTTTCAATTCTTATGTTAGTAATCTGTCTTTAGAGTCTTCTCTTAAGTTTTTTAGTATATGGATAATTAACTCAGAATAATTGATAACAGCTTTTTGTTTCTTTTTTTCGAAACTTCTTCCTTATGTTCGTTTTTGTTGTTGTTGTTTTTGTTTGTTTTTTTGTTTGTTTGTTTTTTGTCTTACTTTACTGGCTGGGATCTCCAACACTTAGATGAATAGAACCAGTGTCCATGAGTATCCTCTTGTTATTCCCGTTTTAAAGAGTATATTCTAAGGATGCACCATTACGCATGTATATGTTTCTATAGATTTTTGGTATTTACATTTTGTCAGTTTAAGTTCCCGTTTCTTAGTATGAACATGAATTTTATTAAATGACTTCTGCTTCTGTTGACATGATTATATGATTTCTCCTTTAAATTGTTAATGGAATAAATTAATAGATCCAACATTTAATCAATCTGGCAGTAATGGAATAAATTCAACTTGGTTATGATATATTTTTATGCACATATTGCTGGGTTTGTTTGGCTGATATTATTTAGAGCTTTTGCATTTACATTCTTAAATGAGATTGTCCTGCAATTTCTCTTCCTAATAGTGTCCTTATCTTTTCTTAGTATCATACTTACCATATATATAAAATAATTTAGCGCATCCATGCACACTCTATTCTCAGAAGCTGTTTGGATAAAATGGAGTTTATGAGTTCCTTAAATGTTTGCTTGAAGTTGCTTATAAAGCCTTCTGGGTGATGCTCTATGTTTTTCATTAAGTTGAACTTTAAATTATGTGGTTTGTTTCTGTATCTTTTAGCAGGGCCTTTTTTTTTTTTTTTGGCATTTGAATGATCAGTTATGACAAAAGTGAAGTTAGTTATGAGAGAGGTATGTTAAAATCTCCCTCCATAATTATGAATTTGTTAATCTTGGGTGTATATTTTTAGATAATATTTTTCTAGATAATTCTGAAATATTTTCCTGGTAAAATGTTTCTTTTATCATAATTTTTCTCTTTTGCCTTAAAGCCTATTTTTGACTAATATTAATATAGCTTTGCTAGCTTTTTTGAATAGCACTTATTTGGTATATTTTCCCCCGGACTTCCTTTAAATTTGTTACTTCCAGCATTTCTAGATTCTAATGTTTTACTTATAGCTCTTAAAAGTGACATATGGCTGGGGGCTTTAAAACTATACCTATTTGACAACCTTAGTCTCTTAACTGGAAAGTTTGTTTAATTAATATTTATAGTGATTATTGGTATATTTGGATTTATTTTTACATTATGTTGCACTTTTGATTTATCTTGCTCTATGTTTTTGTTCCCTCCTTCACTGCTTTCTATTGAATAGGTCAAGTATTTTTTGTTTTTTAATTCTCTCTATTCTTTCTATTTGGATGTTCTATCTCTTTTTGGTTTTGGTGGTTTCCCTTAAAAGGATAAACATTCTTTAACTAGCAAAGCAAAATTAATAAATTTATCTATCATCTTCCTGAACAATGAAAGGCTCTTAGACTAATGAACTTAAAAGTACAGTTTGTATTATTTTCTTAGCTCTTTCTTCCAGTTTCTTAATATTCTCTTCAGCTTTGCCTAATTTCCCATTTAACTCATTTCTTGAGGTTTAAAAAAATCAATTAACTTTTTTAAATTCTAAAGGTTATATTTGGTTCTTTAAAAAGTTCACATAGTCTTTTTCTTTTTTTCAGGTTTCCAATTCCTTCTTATAGGATTTAAATAATTGAAACACACTTATTTTCTAGTTTCTAGCAGATATTTTAAATAAATGAAGTATTGGGGGAGGCTATCTAATCCTTTTGGGTTTCTGATGATTGTCATTTATGGTAGATTGTTTACTCATATGTTTAAATATTTTAAATTATGTTTTTTTTTTTTTACAGTGGCAAATAGCATACATTTGAATCTGAAACACATGTGTCACACACCTTTAGGGACTCTTTAGAGTTGATCAAAGATAGACATACTTCTTATTTTCTGTGCTAGGGCAGAGTGGGGCTATGTCTACTGAAATCTAGTATGTCACTCTTTGAGAGTCAGTCCTGCTTTAGATGAGGGTCTCATTTCTAATCCCCCCGCCCCCCGGCTTTACTCCCACATGGTCATTCACCCTTGGTTGTTACAGAACTGATAACCCTCCCTCCACTGGGGCCCTAGCATCCCGTTCAGTTCTCGGGCTTACCTTCTGGTTTAGGTTTCTTCTTTGTCTTTGGCCTCTGGATATTTCCTTTGTCTGGTGGGAGGGAGGGGAGGGTGGAGGGGGACAGCTCATTTGTACATTTAAATTTTCTATTTTTGTTATAAGTTGAACACATTTCCAGTTGTTATATGCGGAAGGATTTTCAGCTTATACAGATCTACATATATTGGCAGAAGTGGGAATCTCAAAATTTACTTTAAAAATATGATCGTTGACTCTAAACCTAGTGGAACAATATACTTTACACAAAATATCAGGTTATTAAAGACATAGCTAAAATCAGTTTATTCGTTTCCTGCAGCTCTTTCTCATTTTAGGTTTACCAGTTTTGTTGTGTTGTCATTTAAAAAGTATGGTTATAAAAGTATAGCTGCAACTCCAGAAAGATTAAAGACAGAACAACTTGGCTTCTAGAGACATAGAAATTCTTATAAATTGGTTTATCTTGGAATCAGAGAGTAACTTTCACAGTTTAGATTGGTAAAACTGCTTCCAAAAGAGAAGTGGAAAAAGTTTTCTATATGTACAAGGCTGTGAAATAATAAAAGTGCATACAAAATGCTGAAATGATAATCTTGCTTTCACACCCCAATGCCGCTGAATTATTTCTCCCCCTAATCCGGCCCCCCTCCCTTTCATCCTCAGTGCTACTAATTCACGTTACAACAGCTAATCCTCAGGGGCAAAGTCTTAACTCAGTTTTTCCTCCCTCTTTCTCCTGTGACCCTCCTCCAATTAATCTGACTGCGGTGCACACCTCTTTGGTTTACTCTTGTGCAACCTCCACGTCTCCCTCACCCTCCCACTCAGCCCCCTACTTCCCAAATTCAGAGAAACTCCCGTTCCTGCAGTGCCACTGGCATTACTCATTCATCCCCATTCAGGCTTCCCCCAGCGTTTATTAAGGGCTCCGGGCTCCTGCCTCTCACTCTCACTCTGCTCAAACTCCGCTCACCGGAGAGGTTCCTGCCTGGTCCCCTCCTGCCAGCTGTGGGAAGTCGTCGAAGAACTTTGTCTCTCTCCAGCAATGCATCTCCCTGCGATTCTACTTTGTGTTCTCTGGTCCGCAGTGCGCGCCGAGAACTTGGATGATTATGAGCTCATGTATGTGAATCTGGACAATGAAATAGACAATGGACTCCATCCCACTGAGGATCGTAAGTTCATTTTAACTGTTTCTCTGCTAACTCTAACTACATACCCACCTCTTTGGGTTTAAAAATTGTACATTATACTTTGTAGCCAATGAAACGATAGCTAAGATTATAGTTTTGCAAAAGAGAGAAGCACTTTAGGAAAGGGGGAGGTTTCCGAAAGTTATTTCTGTCAGATACACAATGGGTTGAATCGTATTAAATCGCTGATATTTGCTTGTTTTGAGCGACACCAACGGCAACTTCATAGAATTCGGCTTAATGTGTACTTGCGTGAATGGTTTCTGTCATTCTGGAGATATTTACACGCTGTTTTTCCAAGGTGTCCTTAAAGGGAAGGGGGGTAGGGCCGTAATTTGGGGCCACCAAGGGAGGTCAGCTTTTTACAAAGCACAGCCAAGGAAGGCCTGGGAGGGTCGGTAATGTGTGTGTGTTCCGCGCTCTAGCCACGCCGTGTGACTGCCGTCGGGAGCATTCCGAGTGGGACAAGCTCTTCATCATGCTGGAGGACTCGCAGATGAGGGAGGGCATGCTGCTGCAGGCCACCGACGATGTCCTCCGCGGCGAGCTGCGGAGGCTCCGGGGCGAGCTGGGCCGGCTCACGGGCAGCCTGGACAAGCCGTGCACACCCGCGGCCCCGGCGGAGGCCCGGCTGGCCCAGGTGCTGGACGAACTGCTGCAGGCGAGCCGCGACGCCGGCCACAGGCTGGCGCGCCTGGAGGGCGCGGAGGCGCAGCGCCGGGAGGAGGCGGGGAGCTCCCTGGGCGCTGTGCTGGAGGAGCTGAGGCGGACGCGAGCGGACCTCCGCGCCGTGCAGGGCTGGGCGGCCCGGCGCTGGCTGCCAGCAGGTAAGGACGCGGGCGGAGCAGAGACACTGCTGCGGCTTTGTTCTTGGGGCACTGGTTGCGGGAAGCCAGGTCAGGCAGCCCTCCAGGGCAAGCTTTAATGTGACACACACACACACACTCCCATGCACAGCCACGGCGTCAGGAACACCGTGCAAGGCGGGAAAATTGGCTTTAAAACATATTCTCCAGTCCTGTGGAAGCCCGAAGACAGCTGTGGACATGACCATTGTAGTCTTGAAATAGGCAAGGGCCCCTGACTGACATCCGATCCCACCCGGTGTTGCAGCGGCTCTATTGGCCAGTTTTAACAGTGACCTCTCTAGCCCGCCAGCTTCCCCTCGGTCAGGGATTTCCACTTCTAATTTTAGTCTGCCTCTCTCTTTAGGGGAGCTCTGGTTCCCCGAGCTATTTCAGGGCCCAGCCTAATTTTTAAGGATGTTTTCTAATCTCTGGGTCGGTTTCTCCTCCTTGCTGGTTCTGAGCAAGACTTGAGGCTGAATCTGACCTCCTGAAGGGTTAGTGGAATTCTTGAGAGGCCCCCAGCCCCTGTAGTCTGTGGAATTCGCGGGAGAGTGAAGGTCCCAGGGTGCGAACTTTAGAATCAACTAGCCACTGAGGGATCCAAAATGGAACAGTCAGTGTAGGAGCCAATTGGTACCCTGGCCCCGCCTCCGGGGATTTGGGAGATCAGGGCCAGAGAGGAGAGAGGTGGTTCAAACTAGATGCAACTTGTCAAAGTCCCATGTAATAGTCCATGAATCTCTAAACACATGTGGGCCTAAAATAATACATTTTAAAGATGATTAAAAGAAATAAAGAGGTTTGGAGCCAAGTAACACTCCTTTATGAGTCAAATTTCTAGAAAATTGTGATGCAGCAACATTTGAGGGTTACATTAGAAAACCAGTGTCCTAGGTAAGAAAATATAATTTGCATTTTTCCTGAGAATCTCAGAAACAGAAAACAATTATGAACAATGCCTTCCTTCCCTATATTTCCAATTAGATGGAGTCTGAGGAAGAATCATAGGCATGTGTGAGAGCACATTTCATTTAAAATTCAGAAACCATACCAGAATATCAGTCTTTTCTAAATATTTTAGGACTGTTTATCAGTACAGAACATATTTTCTTAATTTGCATATTTGTTAGAGCAGGAAAGGGATGTATTTCTGATTTCTAAAATGTTAATTTTTTATTACATCCAATAATACATTTATGTACATGCTTTGATGTCTCCTCTCTTGGTTTCCTGCCAGCTTGGCTCCTATGGGATTTCTAATCATTTTGTTGTAGGCCTCCTAAGAACCTGGTTTTAATTTTGTTTGGTCTTTGATAATATAATCAGAAAAACCTATTAGTTAAAAGCCATTTCATGAGAGAGTTTCTGACATTTTAAAGAGATAGCAAGAGCCTCAATCACTGGTCCCCAAAAGAAACCACAAAAAAAAAAAAAAAAAAAAAGAAACCTGCCAAAATGTAGTTTCACTCCATTAACTCACATAGCCAGTGCAGCCTACAGAGGAAGCTGGGTCTCTGAGAGGCAATCAAGGAATGCTTCGGAATGCAATCCTGTCTGCCTGAGCTTATTTAAACAGGAAATCAGTTAATTAGATTGTAGTAGGTACCCTCTTGAACACTACTTTGCTGAAACATTACAGAGAGTATCTCAAATGTCCATGCATATGGTGATCTTTTGTTCCATAATCTTTGTTTGATTTAACACAGAAAAAGAATGCACCTACCAATTTTATTTGAAAAGAATCAGTGCCTCATTAAAAATTAATTTAAAGAAACCTTCAAAAATTCAAATTATTCAGTGAAAAGTTAATACTAAAGTGTAACAGGACTAATTTTGTGCTTTAGTATCATAGCTACTTTTATAGGATTCTCTGAATCTGTTGTTGTTGTTGTTGTTTTTGGACAGAGCCTAGCCCTTATCCACTTGCATGCTTTTAACTCAGCTTACCACACACTTCACGTGGACATTTGGTTCCTGCAAGTTCTGTTTATTCATCAGTTAGTCTTTAAATGTTCTGCGAGTTTCCTTTTTCAAAACTATCTTATGGCAAATCTTCATTAGATCATTATAAAGTCAAGAGCTTGTCCTAATTTAGATTTAAAAATATTTCATTATTTGGTCTTTCGTACATACATGAGGTTAGCATAAAGCAGAGCTCAACTATTAAAGGTTTTAGCACATCGTTTTCTAGACATATCTAGAAGGTTTCACTTCAGCATCTCCAGCTCCCTGATGAAGCATGTGATCTAGAGACGGACAAGATGGGAGTTTACTGAACTCCCAACCTCCAAGTTTGAAAGTCTCCTTCTTTCCCTTGGAAGAATTCACTCTTCCTTAAGTTTTTCTGTTACTGCTTTTTTTTTTTTTTTTGTATTTATAAGCATCAGGACAAAGTAAGAGTTTTTGAGCATAGCCTTGGTCTACACAGCTCTTCTTGAGTGCTACATACTTGTTGCTTACAGATATGTAGAATATTAGAAGGAGAATGAAAAGAAGAGCCTTTTATAGATAAGATTTAAAGCCTGGAGAGATCAGGGGTTCATCAAAAACTTCAGAGCTTACTAGTTGTACAACAAACTGAGTTCCAGCTCTTCTAGCCAAATCCAGGGGTTCTTCTACCGTTAAGAGGCAATGCAGTGTGTAAGTTAAGAGTTTGGTTTCCGCAGCCAGAGTGCCCAAGTTCAAACCCAGTTTTACCACTTATCAGCTATGTATGCATAGCCAAGTTGTGGAGTGCTCTATGCCTTAGTTTTCATATCTGTCCAATGGGATGATATGAGAATTAAAATGAAATTTAAAGTGAAAAGAATGGTATCTGGCACATAGTGAATATTCACTAAGAGTAAGTCATCATTAGTATACATTGTTGCTTTCAAAGGTAGTTTTCTACAAACTTTATAAAGTTTATAAACCTCTGAGAACATGTAGTATATTAAAATGCATCAGCAACACCATGACTGTCCTAGAGTTTTTATTTAAAAATGCATGTAGACAGTGGCTAAATGGGTGAGCAAGATCCATTGAATTTCACAGGTTTTTGTTCTGGGAGCTTGGTGAAATCAAGGAGAGGGAAACAAGTTTGACTCTCGACTCTGAGTTCAATTATGGTGTCATTGTTTGAAGTTAATGCATAGTGACTGAACATTTTTTAAAAAGCTGTAACAAAGAAAATAAGCTAATTAGGAGAGGAAATAGTTATTAAAACATGATTTTCATTACTTTGTGGGTTTGGGCAATTTGATTTCTCAGCATACCTTCTCCATTTAGCTACTTCATTGAATGAAACAATTGGCTTTCCTTATTCCCATTTTCTTTGCTCTACAGAGATTACACTTGAGGACCCTCAAGTCATAATGTGATGTTGCATATAATTTTCAATTGTTGTCATTAAAATGCCCATGTTAAAATACCTAAATGACAGAATCATTTCTGAATGAATTTATATTTTTCTCTCATATTCTTCTCATTTTCTGTTACTTTAGGTTGCGAAACAGCAATTTTATTCCCAATGCGTTCCAAGAAGATTTTTGGAAGCGTGCATCCAGCAACACCAATGAAGCTTGAATCTTTTAGTGCCTGCGTTTGGGTCAAAGCCACAGATGTATTAAACAAAACCATCTTGTTTTCCTATGGCACAAAGAGGAATCCATATGAGATCCAGCTGTACCTCAGCTATCAGTCTATAGTGCTAGTGGTGGGTGGAGAGGAGAACAAACTGGTTGCCGATATTGTGATTTCCCTGGGAAAGTGGACCCATCTGTGCAGCACCTGGAATTCAGAGAAAGGGCACATGTCTTTGTGGGTAAATGGTGAACTGGTGGCTACTGCTGTCGGTATGGCCACAGATCACATTATTCCTGAAGGTGGAATCCTGCAGATTGGCCAAGAAAAGAATGGCTGCTGTGTGGGTGGTGGCTTTGATGAAACATTAGCCTTTTCTGGAAGACTTACAGGCTTCAATATCTGGGATCGTGTTCTCAGTAATGAAGAGATAAGAGAGACGGGAGGAGCAGAGTCTTGTCACATCCGGGGAAATGTTGTTGGATGGGGAGTCACAGAGATTCAGCCCCACGGAGGAGCCCAGTACATTTCATAAGCGTTGTGAAACTCAACTTGAAGCCAAAGAAAGAAACTCATATTTTAAACATATGCCAGCTGGGAAGGTCTAAAAATCTCAATGCATATTAAGAACACTTGAGACTAATGAAGGGGAGAGTTGAGATCAATATTTATCTTGGCAAAATACTCTATAAACAGTTGAGAGAAGACATTGGAGAAGGCTTTTGAGGATATTGTTACTAGACTTTATGCCATGGTGCTTTCAGATTAATGCTATGTCTTTGTCAGATAAACTTTCAAATAATTAAAAAGGACTGTATTATTGAACAGAAGGACAATTGTTTTACTTTTCTTTGGTTAATTTTATTTTGGCCAGGGATGACTTTTTCATTGGAAGAATAATAAAATAACATTTGTTGTCCATTGTTCATTGTTATTGGCATGTACTTTATAAAAAATGATGATGGGACATATTTATACTACAGTGTGACTTAACAAATACAAATGTAGTTTCTGTGTTATAATCAAGTGTCATTTTTTGGAGAAAATAGTTATATAAGTTATATTGTAAAATGGTTTTGTATTAATTTTATTAAAACTATTTTTGTAAAGCTCTACTGTAAATAAAATATTTTATAAACCTAGTGCATGTCACGTAATTATAAATTTAAAAGATTTTGGAGCAATTCTATGCTTTTCTTTTTTCACCTATAGCTGGCAATTAGTCTATTATGTAAAATAGTAAGAGTTAATATTATTAGAAACAAACTATGGTGTTGTTTTACTTTTTGGCTTCCTATAAATCATAAGGTACAAATATGATCTTGGCTAAGTCAATTCATCTCTCTGGGTTTAGTTTTTCTGTCTAAAAATTCAAGAAATAATGATCTCTAGGTCCTTTCCAATTTGATGATTCTATGAGCATATACAACTTTCTTGTCCTGTGTAACATGGGGAAAAAAAAACATGAATTATCAGAGTTCTCAGATACATATGATGAATGAAAGAAATGGCTTAGGACTATTATTTGGGGGATCTAAGAATCTGGCAAAGAAACAGTGACTCCTGACCTTAAAGCAAATCCCATTCTCTCATTTATACATGAAAGAGGGAACGGTCAAACCCCTTCACCCTATAGAAGTGGAAGTAACTCTCTAACACACTTGTATTCTCCTCCTGTCAAAGTTCTGTAGGGCTGTTAGAGCATCACAAAGCTGCTTCTTAATGTCAGTGGTAGAACCACAGTGATGATGTTCTTATTTAAAGATGGGGCCTAAACAACCACAGGTTATACCCTGTTTATGTGGTTTAGAGAATAGGGCCAGGAATAATTATCAAAGTACATTTTCTAACTAGCTGGATGTCCTTAGATAAGTTGCTTAACTCCTCTGGGTCTTCTCAGTAAAAGAAGGTAGTTGGGTTCTTGGTACCTTTTAGCAATAAAATTCAATGAACCTAGGAATGTTTGAGGATGCTCACGGTATCTACTTGTGAGACACACAAAATCAGGCTGATGGCTTTCAAAGAAAATTGCAATTATGAGGTCATAGGCTAGTCTCACATCCTTGGAGATTACATAATTCAAGGTTGTAGGCACAGTGACCATATGCAAATCCCTGTTTAACTATGTCTATATGACTCGAATGCTTAGCTGGAAGAAGACATACTGAACCCAAACTGAAGCAGAGAGTTAGGCATGTTTTCAATTCTTTTCCACATTTTAGCATAAATTATGTCTGTTAAGAGACTGAACATGATACAGGCCACATATATGCAAACTCATACCAATAAAGTTAAATGTAAGGATGCTTCAAATTTTTTACAGGAATCACATTTTGAGTGTGGAGAAAAAACAAATAGAAGAAAATAAAGTAATTCTTGGGTTACAAAAGTAGAAATTTGCTACAGCATTAAGTCTGGATAGGTGATCCAGGGATTTCTAATTGTTCCCTGATATCCATTTTCCTCATTTTCCCACCTAAGTAACAGAAATCTGACTTTAATGGCACATATGGGCACTCAGACTAAAGTCTATATTTTACAGCATTAATTGCAGGTAGGTGTGGCCATATGACTAAGTTTTGGCTGATGTTGAAATAGTGAATGTGATTCTCTTTCTTTTCTTCCTTCTGACTGATTGGAATATGGTAATGGCAGCTGGAATCTGAGCAACCATCTTAGAACATGGAATTCAGCATAAAAGTATAGAAGAAGGCTGAGTCTTCAATGGCATCTGCCTTGCCAGCCCTGAGCTGCCTATCCCTAGACTTCTTTTACATGAGAGAAAGATACACTTCTATCACCTTAACTTCACATTTAACTGACTATATAATTTATTCCTGATCCAGCAGAACAATTTTTTTTTTAAATTAGAAAGACCATGAACTTTATTCCCTCAAAATGCTCATAGATTTCCCATGTTCACTGCAGCATTATTTACAATAGCCAAGACTGGAAGCAACCTAGATGTCCATTGAGAAACAAATGGATAAATAAGATGTGGAATATTAGTCAGCCATAAAAAAGAACAAAATCGAGCCATTTGTAACAACATGAATGGACCTAGAGGATATCATGCTAAGTGAAATAAGTCAGACAGAGAAAGACAAAGACCATATTATTTCACTTGTATGTGGAATCTAAAAACAAAACAATGAACAAGCAAAACAATAGAAACAAACTCATCGATACAGAAAACAAACTGATGGTTGCCAAGGATGTGGGAGTAGGGGATGGATGAAAAAGGTGAAAGAAATTAAGAAGTACAAACTGCCAGTTTAAAAACTGGTCACAAGGACATAACATCCTAATAACTATTTTTGATGCCAGATATGTACTAGACTTATTGTGGTGATGACTTAGTAAAATATGCATATAAATGTCTAATCACCAAATCATATACTTGAAACTAATGTTGTATGTCAACTATAATTTAAAAAATTAAAAAAACCCTCATAAACTATACTTAGAAAATACATTTTGCAAATTTCAGGAAGTTGGTCATCTCAATTTTTTTTTAACAGCATTTAATTTGTTTTAGAATATATAGTGACAGCAAAAGGAGAAAATAAGAAATGTGTAAAACTGACACTGACATAAAATATCTAAAAAGAAATATTAGTATGCTGTTTTAGTTTAGCATATTGGCTAAACTAAAATGGTTATTAAGGGAATGGCCATATTATGGCACAGTAAAATAATTATGCAAGATGATTCAAGTTATTAAAAGGAAAAAGTATAATATGTTTCAGATGTGTAAATTATTAAATATTATATGTATGCGTTAGAGTGATCAACTGTCCTGATTTGCCTAAGATTGTCTCAGCTTTAGCACTGAAAGTCCTATGTCCCAGGAAAGCCTTCAGTTCTAAGTAAATTGTGACAGCTTGCCACTTTGTCACTCTAGAACATATGTATGTATATCAGTAGAACAACTTTTTTGCAGTGATAATATAGGAACAAAACAGAGGCGATACACTTTCTTTTTCTATTACAATATAAATTGGCTTTTAATTCTGTATTAATTTTTTAAAAATATATTTAGAACATTTGATTACTAACTGTATTTTGTAGAATTTTAGAGCTTGGTATATACAATTACTTAACTTACTTTAATAAAGAATTAGATTTGCGAACAAAGAAATTATAACTGAATTTATTTCATCTCATTAACTTTTATATTAGAAAGCTTTTTTGAGAAGACTACTCAGGCCAAATGTTCCCCCAAATATCTTTTAGCCACTTAAGAAAGAGCACTTATAAAGTTTAAAACCTTGGTCAAAGTAATGTTTACTTATATTTCTTGAATTCAGTGAACTTGAAAACTCAGATTGCTTACACTTGGCATTCAGTTTTATAAATCTGGCATATAGAAGAAATCTTGCTGGGTTTGTGGTGAGAAATCCAGCATCCAAATATTAACACCATCACTTACTAACAAAAGAAGCTGAGCCTTCCAACTAATCTTTATCAATCTTAAATTAGCCAACAAATAAAGGTTCACAGGACTTGCTTACCTTGCTAAAGTGTTATTATGAAAATGACGTAAAAACAGATAATGTAACTAAAAGCGCTTTCTAAACCATAAATAATATTTGAAGTAAGTTATCTTAAAAAATATTTTCCCAAGCCATTCCTGGTGGATTAAATAGAAAATAAACAAACAAAATATAAACAAATATAAAGGTTCTCTTCCATTATGGGTAAGTCATTCTCAGAAATTCAGCATATAGATACTCATATCTGGACAGGCCTTATTCTACTTCATAGCAACATCTGCTGGTGGAGTAGAGAAGGTACAAACTCTGCCAAGCACGTCATCCAAGACTCGGTTAACAACTCAGAACATATATATTTTCAAAATATGTCTCTATTTCTTAATCCACATTTGAGTTGGCTTTTTATAACATTATATTTAATATTTCCCTAAGTATATAAATATTCAGGTTGAATATTCTTAATAAGATTGCTTAGTCATCAGTTTCCTAGAATATTTTATTAATAAATTCTTTCCCAACAACCTGTAATATGGTGAACTTAAAACCTTTTTCTTTAAGAATAATTGTATCATGAATTTTTAATAGCTATATAACTCCCAGGGGTTATGAAACCCTACAAATGGATATGGTTCTTTCTTCAGTATTTTATTATGCCCTGACACATAGCATATGATACTCAATTAATAATGACAACAATGATGATGATGATGATGATGATGCTGCTGATGATGATGATATTAAGAAGAATCAGAAAGTATGCTAACTATAGCCTAGCATAGTGTAAAGTATTTCTGCTTTATCTATTTAAGCCTTACATCCACCTTAAGGGGTACATATTATTACTGCCATAATAAATGGGGGGGATCAATTTTCATCTTCATTTTTTCTGAGACAGCTCACTAATCAGTGGTTTGAGTTTTATCTCACATTGAGAAAGAAATGAGGTGAATCTATCATAATTAACTAGACAGTCTTTTCTAGGTTATTGCCCATAAGTCAGAAAGGAATTTGGACTCTTGCTGAGACAATATTATATTTTCTTTCCCAAAACTTTCTACTTAAGTTTCAAATCACTTGAGGTCATCTTGTTACTTATGCCAAGGACCACATAAAAGGCATATTGACAGAGGGACATATTATTTCCTTATTATGATCATTGATTCAGAAATGCAGAGGAAGGGACATCACTGCTTTAGTTTGTTAGGAGCAGTGTGCATTGTATCACAGAGTCTTAAATAACAATTTGGAAAGGGTTTCCCTACAAGCCCTCAAATAACCTCTCAGAGTTGAAGAGACTCTCATTTTAGGGGTTTCCAATAATGTTATTAGCTTCTTGGGTGAAAGATATGCCAACTCATGCTGCACTAAGCATTGATTATGTCTTTATATTCCAATACTGGACAGGTTCTACATAGCATCATCACATGGCAAAGAACAAGATTGAAGAATTACTTGGGACCAGTGGAAAGCAACTCTCCCACTCTGAAAAGGTTATGATGTTACAAAATAAGCAATTACCTCTGCTATGATTTAAGTGGAAAACAAATTTATTACCCAAGTGACATCTTTATCTTATTTTTTAATTCAGGGGGAAGCATTCAATATTTCCTCATTAAGTTGTGAGGTTTTTGTAAATATCCTTTATTAAAGATGCTTTCTTCAATTGCTAGTTTGCTGATTTTTTTTTTTTTTATCATGAATAGATTTTACATTTTAGAAAAGGAGAGATTTAAAATTTTGCTTATTACATTTAGGTCTTTATTCCACATGAAATTAATTTATGCATGTTGTGATAGGGACAGTTGTCCCAGACCCACGTATGGAATAGCCTATCCTTATTATTGTGAAGATTCCCTTGCTGCATATGCAATTTCCATATGTGCATGGATGTGTTTCTTGCCTCTTTATTATAATCCATGGGCTATTTGCTTGTTCTTGCACCAGCGCTACACCATTTTAATTACAGATGCTCCTTAACCTATGGTGTTGTGTTCTGATAAACCCAACATAAATTTAAAATACCATTAAGCTGAAAATACATTTAATACATCTAACCTGCCAAACACTACAGCTTAGCCTACAGTTGGGCTATTTTCTTGAGTTCCATCTCAAGAGCAATTGCCCTCTTTTTTTCACTAGAAACAGGAGATACAGATGGGTATTTTGTAGACATGATGGGATACAAAAACACAAAAGACAATATCCAAAAAATCCTAGCAACACAGTGTCAGCTGTTTACTCTGATGATTGCATGGCTGACTGGTAGCGTTGCTCACTGTCGCTGACCAGCATTAGGAGCATTGTACTGCGTATGGCTAGCCTGGGGAAAGATCAACATTTAAAATTCGAAGTTTGGTTTCTACTGAATATGTACCACTTTCACACTTTTGTAAAGTCAAAAAATTGTAAGTTGTACCATTGTAAGTTGGGGACCGTCTGTACTATGATTTTACATTGTCTTGGTATCTGGTTTGGAAGTTACTACTTATCCTTCCCCCCCAACAATGTTCTCCTGCAAAATGGTTTTGGCTCTCTGTCAATGTATCTTACCTGTGATTTTGAAATCAGCTTGTCATCTTTCAGGGAAATCTTTGCTGGGATTTTATTAAAACTTCATTGCATCTATAGATTAACTTAGAGAAAATCGACGTTTGCTACTTCAAGTTTTCCTATCCATGAACATGGTTTATTGTTCCATTTGCTTACCTTTCATTTACCTTTATTGAAATATTTTCAATAAAGTTTTATTATTTTATTTTCAAAAGTCAAACATCTTTTTCTCTGTGTATCATTTATTTTGCTACTTTAATATTTTTATTATTATATTTTTAATTTATTACTGGTAAAGAGAAAAACAACTGGTTTCTATTAATTGATCTTAAATCCAGCAATTAATTGACTTCAAAGTATTTGGATTTTCTACTATAGGTAATCATATTTTTGAGAAATAATGATTGTTTTGTTACTTTTTTTTATGATTCTCATAATCAGAATTATATAGTGTTGTAGTAAAATAGAAGTAGATTTAGTGGCATTTTTGTCTCATTCTCAACTTTAAAGGAATGCTTCAAATATTTCACCATAATACATATATTTTTTAAAAAATATTTTTTGCATGAATGGGTACTGATTTTCATAAAATGTTTTAACTGATCACATGTTTTTTCCCTTTTAGTCTTTTATTGTGGGAAATTACATTTTGAATATTAAGTTATTCTTGCATTTCTGGGATAAATTCAACTTAGTTGTCATAAATTTTATCAAATGAAGATAATAATTTTTCCTTCATAGGATACTTAAGAGAGTTATATATATTAAAATACCAGGATCTGGTACAGAGAAAGCACTCAGCAAATGTTAACTATTATTTTCTTTAAGCATTGCTGGAGTCATTTTGCTAAAATTCTTTTTTATATGTTGTACATCTATGTTTATAATTAAAATGAGCCTGTACTTTCCTTTCTTCTACTGTTCTTGTCTGGAGTTGATATCATGACTATACGAGCCTTGTAGAATTAGAGAATGTACTTTTTAAATTATCTAAAAAAGTTTAGATAAGATTATAATTATTCCTTGTATATTTATTCTAATTTGCCTATAAAACTAAATGAGACAGTTTTTGCTTTTGCTTTGTGTGTGTTTGTTGGGGGGGGGTTGATATAAAAATGCTGATAGTTTTCTTATTTGATATAGAAATAACCAAATTTTCCATGCCTTTAGTTCTCAGTATAAATCACAACAACACTCTGCTAATGTTGCTAATTGTTTCTCCAAAAGGCAGAAACTTTCACAATTTCCTTCTAACTGTTAGAGTTCAGAAAACACAAAACAGACAAATGGAATCTAAACAATTTGAATAAAATGAATTTGTATGTACATTTAATGTAAAAGTATACACTATTACTTATATATAACCATTAATAATGAGAAGTAGCAAAAACCTGGCTTAGAACTATTGAAATATTTGCGTTAGGGATAAATACACAAGTTCATTTAACAAAGTCTCTCATGACTGGCTTATAAGCATAAAGGAGACATTTGGTTTGGAATCAGGGATAGACATGTATAATACAATTGAAAAATATGATCAGTAGAATAATATCAACCAGTGTAAGAGGAAGTCACGACTGGTACACAATAAGGGTTGCTTGGCCCCCTCTGGCCTACTTTTTCATTAGTGTTTTAAAATGAAGGTAGAATGGTTCTTTTCATTAAATGTACAGATGATGAGAACCTCAGAAGAACTGCAGATACATTGAGATGAAATAATCATTATCTCATATCTTGGCATATCAAAGCAATAAGCTGAGTCTCTTAAGAAGAAAGTATAAAGAGATAAAGGTAAGTCCATAAGGCTATAAATAGGCACATGACCCACGTTAGGTAAAACAGAGACAATGAGACTGGATATAGACTTTCTTTTGCTTAATTGGTATTTATAAAGATATAATCTGGAAGCATCAGAGGCCCATAACATGGAGCATGAGAGTGAAATCAATCCATAGGAAGCATAGATGAGTAATGACTTTTGGGACCATGACTGAGCCTTGAATTAAACCATATAGAAATCCTGATATATTCATGCACTTTTCAGTTATGCATTCCAGTAAGAAGTTCTTCCTCCTCTTCCTCTTCCTCTTATTCCACCTCCTTCTCTTCTCCTTCTCTCCTTCTCCTTCCTCTTCCTCTTCTCCTTCTCTTCTTCCTCCTCTCCTTTTCTTCTTCTCTTTCTTCTTCCCCTTCCTTCTCCTCTTGTTCTTCTTCCTCTTCTTCTTCTCCTTCCTCTTCTTAATCATCATCTCATCATCATCATCATCATCATCATCATCATCATCATCAAGTGCTTAATGTAGTATTTGGCATAAAGAGAGTACAAAATAAATTTGGTATTATTGTTGTTATTGAATGGATGACCATTTGCTGGAGATTCAAGAATTGCTTGGGTAACTGAGCAAAATCATGTTTAATGTCCCAACCTAAGATTCTACACTTCTATAATTCTAGTCTTGTAAAAACTCAGATTAAATCAAATAACTGCAATACTTTAGAGTTTTCTGTGGAAGTAGAAAAATGGGAGAATGAAAATTAGAGATAATATAAGCCAAGGAGGAAGTTCTAATTGGAAGAAAACTTCAGGTTAAGAAAAAAGAAATCTTAATGGTAGCTTCTAAGGCTACATGGCAGGGGATACAGGACAAAGATTTGTAGAGCAGAAAACTTATTACTCAGAGACAGCAAGATCACTTTTGCTTTGAACCTCAAAGTTTGATGTACTCATGTGGCTGATTGTGGAGTTTTACACACATATCTGTCCTAAAAATCTAAACCATGAAATATGTAGCCCCAACCTTTTAGGTCAGATTATCATTTATTTTATGGTAATTTTCATTATGCCAGATTAAATAAACCAAATCATTTATTTATTTCAAATGCTTGAAGTGAATTGAGAAAATGTATTTTGCATTTCAAAAGATTTCTTTGTCATTGAAAGGGAATTTAAAAAAAATGAAAACAAAAAACAAAAAAAACAAAAAACAAAAAAACAAAACAAAACAAAACAAAAAACAAAAAAAACAAACCCAAATATATGACCTAAATTCCTGGCAGCTGCAAAGAGACAATTCAGTTTTTTTTCCATAAATCAGTTACTTGTGAGTCTATCATGGATTTAAAATGCGTAGTGGCTATAACTATTTGTAATTCCTATAAAATCTGTTCCAAATATGTATCCAGGGTGGTGAAAAAAACATAGTTGCTTTTCTGGACTTTTAGCAAATTTAATATTATGTATAAAGTGAAATTAGCAATTTGATCCCATGGCTAAAGAAAATGAGAAATGAATGTTATCAACTAGTAATATCAATAACAACCCTTTACAGGGAAGCATCTGGCAAACCATTGGGGTAGCTGGTCAGATGGAGGGAAGGGTTGCTAAGAACTCTTCTTGGGAATGTTTGGCACAATGAACAAAACCTTAGTCCTGGGCAGGCCATAGGGTCTTTTGAGGACTGGAGGACCAATTTATTGCTAGCCTGATTCTTGGGTCAATAGTGAAGCCAAGGAAAAAAGAGAGTTTTAGATAAAACAGAACCATTTATTTAATGGCAAACTCGGTAACACAGTTTGGCACTGGGAGCCAAACAGCTCTGCTCCAGGGCCTGTCTACTAAACTGAAACACAAAAGAGAAAGACAGATAGTCTCCTTTATCCTGCCACAGGCTGCCACATGGCATTAATGGACTGAGAACTGGTGGCTCCTGAAGCTTCAAATGGAACAGCACGAAAGGACAGACAGGCAGGGAGGGCACTGTGGAATGGAGATTGTTCCTGGGATCTTAATGGTAGCAGCTACAGAATTTGCTGGGCTCATGGTGGTGGAGGTGGGCACCATCACAGCATGTCATGCCAGGAAATAGGGAGGAAATCAGCATAGGCTTGTGCACTGGTCTGGATACTTCAGGAAGAGAGCAAATGTAGGACTTCCTTGAGAACTCTAAGAAATACTTTGTCTAGGAGTACTTCACAGGGGTTTGATGCTCAAATATAGCATGTGGAGAGGAGGTGTCAGTAAAATGTAATCATGTAATCATTTTTATTAATGAGAACTAGGGACATTTGGGTGCATATCAAATAATACCACATATTCTCCTCTGATCCCAAATCCAAAAACAAACAAACAAACAAACAAACAAAAAACATGGTTTCCAATAGATCTGAAACCAAAGGATAAAACACAAGGCAAAGAGAATATTTTGAGTAGACTGATTTGCTCTCTTTCATTCAAATGTGAAACAATTCATAGAAGTGATCTGATTTGAGTTTTTATAATAGCATTTAACACAATTATAAATCAGTCACCAATCATGTTCACATTTAAGAAGTCTTTACACATTTTCTGGAACAAGAGGTTTTCCATCTGCTACCAAGAGCAGTGGGGTACATTCCACTCAGAACAGATTGGCTCTCTGCAGTAAGTAGTCAGACAAGGTGACCGGAAGCATGGAAAACAGTTCTCCAAACTGAGAGATCTGAACTTGGAAGGAAGCTTATAACTCATCTAAGAGTCCAAATAATTCATCTGCCTGGTGAAGAGACACAGATTCAGCCAACCCAAGTAACCTTATTCATGTTCACAAATCAACTAGTGGCAAAGTAGAGAATCTAACCTACCTCTCAATACTTTAGGTCTCACTTTCCACAAACCATAACTACTTCACAAAAATACTTTTAAATGACTCCTAAAACATGTCCCCACACTCAGCCTTCACACTGTACCTTGGAGTATGCTCTTTACTATAACCTCTGTGTGATCAGCCAGGAGATCCGCCTTGGTAATTGCTGCCAGAGACAGGTAGTTGGACATATTTCTGCACAGTTCCTTGTTGCCTCTGTGAAGGAATTTCACGGCAATGGGGATGGCTAGTGCCATCACAGGGGGCCGGTTGTAATTCTGAGGAAGTATAAGAAAACAACAAGTAATAAGTGTCTCACTATTCATTCATTTATTGATTCATCCAGAAAATATTTCTCAAAACGCAACTGTAAAAACAAAGGCCCCACCCTATTTTCATTGTATTTGGGAACTCTCAAAACTCTTGTTCTTATCAGGAAGACTTAAAGGCAAACAGGCTGTTAAGAGCATAGGCTAAGAGGGCCATGATAGGTAAAGTGCAGGGTACTAATGAAGCAAAGAAGGAGTACTTAATCCAGTCTGGGGGAGAGGGTTGGTCAAGAAAGATTTCATGGAGGAGGTGATGCTTTAGCTGAGACTAATACATGAAGAAGATATTGCTGGGTGATGGCAAGAAAAAGAGTGAGCAGAAGGAAAGGAATAGGTGGAGGCACAGAGGTGAGAGAGCTTGTGTATTTGGGGGATTCTGATAGTTCAGTATGGCTGGAATGTGATGCATGTGAACAGTTGGGACTGGAGAGGTAAACAGGGGTTGGTTTTGAGAGGTCTGGCATGCCATGCTAAAGGTTTGAAATTGACTCAAAGGTCACTCTGACTCCAGGAGTCATTGATGAGAGGAATAACTCATCAGATTTATACTTGAGAAAATAACTCAAGGAATGTTGAACAAGTATCTTTCAGACCGTATCTTAAAAACTAAAGTTTCAGCTAATGAAATACAGAAGAAAAAAAAAATGAATGAACATAATAATTAAAAACTAAAGGAATTCTGTATCCTAAAATAATTTTCTTTTTGATTTACTTTGTGACTGAACATCAATATCTAACATATAAAATGATGCTATTAGCATTCGATTACCTAATTAGAAAATAATTGGAAAATACAACATGTTTTCTTAAAAGTGAATGATATGTCTTCACTACCATCTACCATTCTGACCATCAACCTCACTCCTTAGACTAACTTTAAGGCAAAAGTTGCACAGTACACATGTATTTGGGGAGCTGGCTCTACATTATCATATTAGAAATAAAAAGTGGTTGTTATTCTCTAACTGCTCATGTGAAAGGTGCTTTTATCTTTCCACCATGGATTATCTCCTCTATTACTTTCCACAATTCTGGGTTTATGGTAGTGTTCAGTAAACATCTGTCAAATTGAATAACTAATAAAAAATGTAAATCTATTACTATAGTTGTCATTGGGACTATAATGTGGTGGGAAGGGAGGAGGAGCATGGGGAACCCCGCTCATTCCTATCCTTCCCTCTGGCATTCTCACTGCCAGTGATGGCCTGGTATGAGCCCAGTGCTCCAGCACCATTCATTTTCAGGGCTAGTTGATTGGGCAGGGGAGTAGTCACATACTACTTAGCAGATTTCAACTTTCATCATTTCAGGTAATTCTAATGAAGACATTAACACCCTTGGCTTCAAAAGTGTTCAAATGGCTCAAACATTGACCCCAAAATCACATTTCTCAGGTCCAAGTTACAGGTTCAGGAATGGGTAAGATACCCAGTTATAATTAAGAAGCCATTAAAGAGCTTTGTGAAAGAGGTTCTGTTTTCTGATAGATTCAAATTGAGAATGAAAGATCAAGTAGCTGCCATCATCTTGTGACCTGAGAAGGAGAGAATCTGTTTCAGATTCAAGGCCATATGGATATATCCGAAACAAGTTGAGAAAAACCAAGTCCTGGTGACATTATTTGAGCCTCAAGCATTAGGCTTTGCATTAGACCAATCTGATCTCTAATTTTTTTCTGTTTTTTTTTCTTTTCTTTTTTTAAGTGAGCTAGTTAAGTCTCTTATTCTAAAGAAGTTTTTTCCCCCTCCAAGCTTCTAGAAACAAAAATAGACCTGATAAATTCTTAATTCATTCCTGTAGTTCCACCTATTTTTCAGACTCAAGGGTCAATCTGACTTTTGAGCAGAAAAAATAGATATTCAACAGCCTAACCTGAAGTCCCACCTTTAAGTCAGCCATGATGAAAGCTCTAACCTTATTCTTTGGTGACAAATCATGCCTATATAGCACTTCCACTCACTAGGTTTCTGTTCTAACCTCATAGAGTTCCTAACAGGATCTGACTATCAAGACCATGGCCTGTAGCTTTACTTCTCTGACACCAGGCTTTGCCTTTATCTGTCCCCTCTTGGTAAATTTAACTGGACCTGATTGAACTGGACCATTACTGATATGATGAACTATGAGGCCTCTCAGGGATGTTGACTACTCCCCTGCCTTCAGCTTTAGAAGTCTGGGTATGTGCTTGGTCAGCCATACAACATTCTTTGGATCCACTTAGGGATTATACTAATGGATTTCCAAAAGGCTGGTACATTATGAGGCATGCTAATTTATTCATCCACAATGAGGGTCTTTCCTGGTTCACACCTAAGGTATCCTTTTCACATCATTAGGATACCAGGAGCCACATTACTAACAAGAATGTTCACTCATAGGCATAAGATCAGACTTCAGCGAAGAGAGATCCTGAGGTATAGTTCATTTAGACCATGTGAAAACTAAAATAACACTCCTGCCCTACAACCGAATCACCATGTCTAGTGACTGAAACTTTCTCATTATCAGATTTAGTCTCCATCTACTTTTATTCCACTGTCCCTCCACCTCAGGCTGGGTAAATGTGCCAAAATAATGACCCCAGGCTGAGCATTCTCTTTTTGTTGACATACTCTTCAGACATGTGGTGTTTAGGAAGGCCAATTAATTTGTCCATTTTCTCAATTATAATCATATTCCATCCCTGTTCCCTTGCAGTTATATTCATATTACTTCAATTAGAGCACAGAGTGTTTCTCAAACCCCTCAGTCTTACTACACAATTTCTTGAGTTGCCCCTATAGATAGCCAATCTCTCCATTACATGCAGTTTTTTTTTGCTGGTTTAAATTTTAAATTACACACCTTTGTCCCTGTGACGGCAGGTCAAAGCCCTAGTTTTGAGAGTGGAACATCATCACACAATGCTTCTCAGAGCTTTCCCATGAAGAACTACAGGCCCAAGTTTACACTACCTACTTTGTATCTTTAGTCAAGAGCAACTTGCAGCTATAGAGGAGGTACATGTCTTCTATTGGAGGACTCTGTCTCCAAGCAATTTACATGTAATTTACTGAGAAGCCGCACATGGTGGCATGGAAAGTACAATTCAGGTGTTCCTAACTAACAGTGGATACAGACAGTGGAAATCAGTATTTCCAGCAACTGGTGTTTTGCACCTTGGGTGTGAGCCAACGCTTGCCAGCAACAATGAAATAACAGGCTGTCTTAGCCGATTTGATCTTTTTTTCCCCATAATTCTAGATGTTTTTGAGAAAAATAGTGGGCAGCTATTAAAATCTTTAAAGTGTAGTTCCAAGTGAATTATATAAACTCTCCCCCCACATGTATAATGTCATTATTTGGGGAAAAAAATGTGAAATTTTAACACATTCGATTTTTCTGTTTTCCTTCCATACATGTCATCTGGAAATCTCTCAAATGATGGGAGAAGTAAAGCATTAAGCAAATACAAACACTAAGGAATTGTGACCAAAGACTCACAGTCTCTAAACAGTGTCCAGATACTTCCCAGTGTATTAAGAAGCCACAACCATTGCTGACAGCAACAGGATGTAAGTGAGGGGCTGGGAGGCCAAGATAAGTCTGTACAGACATGGGTCCTAGGACCTGACAGGTACTATACAGCCTCCTTCTAACAGATGAGCTTTGCTCTCAAGTTAAGCTAAATTAGTTGCTAATGCAGGTCTCAGGTCTATGACATTGTTTCATCACTAGGATTATTTGGATCACAGGAATGCTAATGGCACACATGCAAAGAAAGCCCTATGATTACTCGCACAAATAAATCACTTTAGCAGCAGCTGTTAATGCCAGAGCCTATGACAGATCTTGCTCCTCGGTTCAGATGTGAGCATGTTGGTATGTGTATCATCTTACACACAATTTAGTACCCAGTACTCAGGGAACAAATTTAGTGAAGTACAGGGTAGAAATAAAGACATGTTCATGGAAACAGTTATATCTAGCTGAAAAAGCAGAACAAGAGGCCTTTGTTCTACAGATGCCAAGAATTATATTTCTAACTAGATTAGCACCAATTTGAGGTTTTAGTGGAGTTTTTCCTTCTGAAAATGAACTTTGGGAACATTTCCCAGTGTTTTAAAATTGAAAAGAATAAAACTAAGTAGAAGAGATATCTATCTATCTGAGCTTTTTAGCCACTAAAAAGCTCTTTGGCTCTCAGGCCTTGAATTCAAGTGAGTGCCATAAAATAATAATCTCAAGAAATAGTAAACATCGTTTACTAAAATAGTTATTTTATGGTTATTCATTCCACATCATTTATCTGATAATTAAAATAAATTTGGATTTACAAAGACAATGTTTAGTTCTTAGCAGCATGGCTATATATAAAATCTAAATGGCACATACTCCTAAGTTTTCCTAGTGTATTTTCTGTCAGGTAATAAGAGAGCGAGTCTCAGGAATCTGGAGGTGTGTCCCAATCTACTCCTATTTCATGCCACTGTCTCGTATGGCATTAATTGAGAAATAAGTACCATGGCCCATTCTGGGGAGAAGGGTAGCTTGTGTGGAAGCCAGAAAGCAGTCACGTCTCATGAGCTATTCGTTTGTTCGTTCATTCATTCATTCATTCATTCATTCAATAAATTAATATTATTTTGAGCATCTACTGTGTGCCATTCACTTGTTCTAAGTGCCAGGATTACATCAGTGAATAAAACAGCTTATATTTTGGAGAGGAGGAAACAGGTAATGAACAATGGCTTTAAATTAAATCAATAACTTGTTATAAAGTGTTGAGTGCTAGTTAAGAGTCCACTGTAGATGATGCTAATGATGATATCAACCAGAGTCAATATTCATGCAGTACTTCCTGTGTTCTAAAGATTTTATGTCTATTTTTAAATGACTATTCATTTAACCCTCACAAAAAACTCAATAGACAGGTATTCTTATCATCTGATTTTAAAAATGAAAAAATGATGGCATAAGAAGATGAATTTGCCCAATTTCACACTACAAGTAAATTACAGAACTGGGCTTATCTACTGTATCAATTTGTAGACCAACATAACCAGTCCTGTCTCTAGAGTTACAATGGAAATGCTCTCAAAACTGTCCAAGGCATTTCAGATGCAATGCCAACCAGGGGTAGATTTTAAATCTTCATACAACATTAACTAGAGAAGACAAAATAAGAAAATTAAAGTGTAGAGTCAAGGAGAAAGGACAATAGGTCCCTCTATAAAGAGGAAAAATGGATACTTCTTGATTTTCCAATAGTAGATTTTGGGATTATTCCTATTCTTCCTTCCACACTCCAGATAACCCCGTTGGGCAATCCTTTTCTTTATAGGCGTCATCAACAGTGTGAGTAGTGGTGGAGAAAGAAACGAAATGCAGAGCTTCCTTGACAAATAGCTCTGCTAAGTGATTTGGTTGGGGAAAAGGCTGTAACTAGTAGAGTAAGGGTGAAGCCAGGCACTGGCTCTCAATGTCAGGCTGGTAGTCTCCTTGATTCTCTAGAATTTCATTCTAGCACATCAGCCATGTTGATAATTTCAACCTCTTTGAGGTGCATTTAATTTTTTTCAACACTCTTCACATTTAGATTTATTTTAAAATGTAATATGATTTGTAGGGGGGTATTGTCCCTTTCAGGATTTTTCCAGGGGCAAAGAAATAGATGTTGGTCAACTCCATATCAAAATCTGGTCAGAGAAAGCCATGATGAAATAGGTACTTCTGGATAATGGCTAGACCACACAGGGAGATTGCTTTTGTAATAAAAGATGCTCTCCATGAGCAGCAAGTTTGTTATGTCCATTTTACAGGTGGCAGAACAGAGGCTTTGTCTCCAAAATGTGGAGACAAAGAGATATGTCTCAAATGAAAGAACAGAACAAAGCTCCAGAAAAATAATAAACAAAATGGACACAAGCAATCTACCAGATACAGAGTTCAAAGAATGCTCAATGAATTGAGGGGAAGAGAAAATGAATTTAGTGAGGACTTAAAAAAGAAATAGAAAACATAAAAATGGAGATAGAAAATATAAAAAAGAACCAGTCAAAAATGAAGAATACAATGAAATAAAGAACACATTAGAAGGAATTAACCATAGATTATATGAAGCAGAGGACTGAAGTTAGAAGGTTGCAGGAAACACCCAATCAGAACAGCAACAAGAAAAAAGAATCTAAAAAATAAGGAAAGTTTAAGGGGCCTCTGGGACATCGATCATACCAACATTTGTATCATAGGGGTATCAGAAGGAAAAGAGAGAAAGAGAAGAATTGAAAACCTATTTGAAGAAATAATGATTGAAAACTTCCCTAACTTGGTGAAGGAAGTAGACATATATAAGCCCATGAAGTGGAAAGTGTCCCAAACAAGATGAATGCAAAGAGGCCCACACCAAGACATGTCATAATTTAAATGCCAAAGGTTAACGACAAAGAGAGAATCTCAAAAGGAGAAAGAGAAAAGCAGTTAGTTACCTACAAGGGAGCTCTCAAAGAATGTCAGCTGATTTCTCAAAAGAAACTTTGCAAGCCAAAAGGGATTGACACAAAATATTCAACATGATGAAAAGCAAGGACCTACAACCAAGATTACTCTACCCAGCAAAGCTATCATTTAGAATTGAAAGACAGATAAAGAGCCTCCCAGACAAGAAAAAGCTAAAAGAGTTCATCATCACCAAATCAGTATTACAAGAAATGTTAGAGGGACATCTTTAAGAAGAAGAAGAAAAAAGAAAAAAAATATGAATAATAAAATGGCAGTAACTATATATCTAGCAACAATTACTGTAAATGTAAATGGATTAAATGTTCCAATCAAAAGATAAGGTGGTTGAATGGATATGAAAATAAAACCTTTACCCATGCTGCCTCTGACTTCTGATCGAAAGACATTTACAGACTGAAAGTAAAGGAATGAAAAAAGATGTTTCATGAAAATAAAAACAAAACAAAAAAACTCTGGGGTAGCAACTCTATCAGATAAAATAGACTTTAAACCAAAGGCTATAACAAAGGACAAAGAAGGACTCAGTAATCTCACTTCTGTGTATTTATCTAAAGAAACCCAAAATACTACTTCGAAGGGTCATGTGAATCCATATGTTCATTGCAGCATTATTTATAACAGCCAAGATTTGGAGGGAACCTGGTATCCATTAATGGATGAATGGATAAAGAAGAGGTGGTACATTTATACAGTGGAATATTAATCAGCCATAAAAAAAGAATGAAATCTTGCCATCTACAACAACATGGATGGACCTAGAAGGTATTGTGCTGAGTGGAGTAAGACAGAGAAAGACAAATGCCATATGATTTCACTTATAATGTGGAATCTAGAGAACAAAATAAACAAAAACAGAAACAAACTTCTAGATACAGAGAACATTTTGATGTTTGCCAGATGGTTGGGGTTGGTAGGGGTATAAAAGGGAAAGGGATTAAGAAGTACAAATTGATAGTCATAAAATAATCATGGAGATATAAAGTATAGCATAAGGAATACAGTCAATAATATTGTTATAACTGTATATGGTATCAGATGGTGACTAGATTTATTGGGTTGATCACTCTGTAAATTATATAAATGTTTAATCACTATGATGTGCACTTGAAACTAACACCATATTGTATGCCAACTGCATTTAAAAAATAAAATATTATTTAAAAAATATATGACATAAAACAGTATAAAAATATCTCATTAATTTTTATATTGATTACGTGTTGAAATAATAATATTTTGGATATATTGAGTTAAAGAAAATATATTATTGAATCAATGTCATCTGTTTCTTTGTACTTTTTTTAATATGGCTATCAGAAAATTTTAAATGATATAGGTGGCTAGTGTTTGTGGCCTGCATTCTATTTCTGTTGGTTAGTGCTGCTCTAGAATCTAGATCAATGGTTTTGAAATTCAATGGGAGCTGGAGTGTACAGTCGATTTGTGAGTTACTGTCTGAATGTCTGTGGAGTGGCATGTTGGAGTAAAGTAATCTATGTTTCTAATGTATATCAATAACATACTCAACATAATCAGTGAAGAACAGATATATTAGGTCTTTGTTGTTATAGCCAAGCTGCATTAATCTCATTAATTTTGTCAAAATCCCCCTTTCCTCCCTTTCCATCCCAAACCTCAGAAACAAAAGAACCCCAAAAACCAAAACAAACAAACAAACAAAAAAACAAAAAACAAACAAACAAACAAAAACCAGTGTAATTAGTGTATGTAGAGTCTTTTTGTTCAGTTGGCCAGTTTCTGGACTAAGGAGACAAAATGAAATTTGTTCCAGTTAAGCAATGACAACTGTGAGAAAAGGAGAAGAAATGAAACTAATATTAGCTGCCATACACAGTGCTAAACTCTTTAACAGAATCAGAATTTCGTGAATTGTGCAAGTGGAACCATAGTTCTGAAGGCTATTCATAAATGTTGTGTTGGGGGTAGGGAGGGGAAAGAAAGCTCCATAGTCAAATCAGAATGGAAAATGCTGTACTAAATGCCTTTCTTTATTGCAGGACTTTCCAGAGCCTTTAATAGCTCAAAGGGAAAATTTGAATTCAGTGTTTATCAACTTATTTGACTGCAGAATTTTTTTTTGAGAAATACCTATCAATACCATTGATTGATAAAATTTGTCATAGACAATGTTGCTTCACCTACATTTTACACAGAGAAAACTGTGGCTTAGAAAATTAGGTGAACTGCCCAACATTTCAGTCTTACATAACTGATTTTTGGCTAGCCAAAATTCCAAATTCACATTTTTGCCAGAAGAAAGAATTTAAGCATGATCAGAACAGTCAGATATAATTGTGGATAATTCACAATACATATAGATATATACTTAAAAATGTCTAAGTTACTTTTCCCCACATATTCCAAGCTCATTGCCCCTTAGTCCAGTCTCCACCCCCTCTTTGGTCTCTCTGAATGAAACTTCTCCTTTTCTGCATTTTCCAATATATCTCATTTGAATCTTGGCACACATTGCTTTACTTTTAACACTTTATATGCACATGTCTTCTCTCCAAACAAATTAGAATTAGCTGTGGTATTCCTTTGAACTTCTCATAGTGTGTCTCGTATATAGTAAGGGCTTGATAGAAACTTCTCGGTTTATTAATGACCAAGCCTGTCTGGCTTAGCTATTGATGGTTTGTGGTGTCTTTTTACAGTATCCAAACACTTCAGGAATGTTAGCTCTTGGTTCAGAAACATCACATGTTCTCCTAACCTGCCAAGCCAGTATCAAATAGTGTGAAGTTGAACACGGACATACCTGTAAAATGCAGCTCATGATATCAGAGGCGATTTTTGCATGGGGAGTGTCTTCATCTTTCCCAGAGGGTCTCAGGTTGTGTTCCAGGCAGGAGTCCCATAGCCCCACGAGGGCCTTGGCATGCTTTTCAATTGACTCTGTCTCTCTGATGGCTGTTGTGATTCTTGTGATACAGATTTCAACCACGGCCTGGTCATTGTTATTAGTTTGGTAATCCTATTTGGAAGAAAACTTTCATGTTAAATAATGCTCTGGAAAGTTATCCTTCAAAGGACCAACAAAATACAAGCTCAGTCATTTAGCCAACAGGTGTGTCACACTGAGTGCTAAGAGGTGAGGCTGTAAAGCTCAATACAATAAGGGCCTTCTTTCGAGATGAGACTCTTGTGGAAGAGCCTAATTGGCACACGTGCCAAAATGAAGCAGGTCTGTGCTATCACAGATACATGTATAGGGAGCTATGAGAATCCAAAGGAGCATAATTATTCAATTGCAAGTGAGTCTCATCTTCAGACTATTTCAGTTTCTAAGTCTATTATAGGTCAGACTTTACTTTTTTACTCTGACATTTCAGTAACTTTTGTGAAATATTTGAAGTTAACTTTTAATTTCTCATCATAAGCTTTCTTTTTCTGTACACAATAGAACACATTATTTCATCTATCTTTTTTTTCAATTCAAATAACTACAAAACCCATTTTTTCTTCCCCAACCAAATTTTCCTCCATTCCTCTATTTTAAACCTTCCTCAAATAGCTAATTATCTTTATTAAGAGATACATGACCCTTCGAAACATCTAAATGTAGGCTTTAATTGGGAAATTCGTCTGACTTTGAACTCTACATGGTGGAATGACAAACCTGAAAGTACGATAGAGAAGTGAAGCACTGAAACCTCACACCATCATTTGCCATTAGAGTTGGGAAGTGATGTGGCTTTTGTCCTACTGCAAGCTCCAACTCTAACAATCATTTTTTACTGTTATAACTAATGCTGCAGTAAACATCTTATGCATGAAACCCCCTCCAAACCGTAGATTATTTAGAGCCCAGATTCTCCAGAAGTGGAAATTTCTGAGGCAAAGGAGAGCAATACTTTCAAGGCTCATGAAAACTGCTTAACTGTTTTCCAGAAAGATCTTACCAATTTATATTCTCGTCAGCTGGGTGAAAACATGTTCTGTCCATTGTACCTTTGTAAGGACAAAGTATTTTTGTTTTGCTAATTTGATCAGTGAAAAACAATATCTCATTGCTGTTTTACTTGGAATTTCTTTGATCAGAAGTGGAGTTGAATATTTTCTCATGTTTATTGGCCATTTGTATTTCCTCCTTTGGGAATTACTCATTGTATCTTATGTCTATTTTTCCTTAGATGACTTCATTTTTTGGTCCTCCTTTGGTGTAGTATCTCTTTCTCTTAAATCAACACTTGGCATATTGCTTGCAAATATGTCTCCATGTTCTATTATTTTTAGTTTTCTTTTTTTATAGCTATTTATTGACACGATAGATTTTTAGATAGTAAAATTGGTTGGTGTTTGGGGATTTAATTGTTTTTCCTTTCTTAAATTAGAAATTTAAGCTGTTTAAATCATTAGTTTTAAAAAATGAAATCCATAGACATGGTATAAAACTTCAAAAGATACAAAGAAAGGGTTCTCAGTGAAAAGTTAGTCTTCCTCTCATCTCAGTTCCCTTACTTAGGGGAAACCAGGCTCATCATTTTCTCACCTACTTGACAGAGGCACTCCAAGTGCATGCAAATATCCATCTACACATACTCCTTTCTTTCTCCTTAATTCCTATAGCAGCTTTTTTTTTTTTCACGTCATGTTTTCCTTATCAAAGTTTTAATAAAAATTTACCTATATTTTTCTAGATTAAAAACTTGACAAAACATTTAACATTTGTTATTTTAGAAATTAATTTCTTAACTATTCACTTCACTCTTAAATCTATCTGGTATTTATGGAAGTAAGTATAGATGTACACTGTATTCTGAATAGCTCATCTAATTCTCCCACCATCATTTACTGAATAATTCATTTCCTAGTAATTATTTTATACATGTCAGATTCTATTTCAAGGCTGCTTTTTCTGTTTGTTTGTTCCATTTCTCAATTCTTTTACAATACTAATTTTGCCATTTTTAAATATAAGCTCCACAACGTTTTGAAAGTCTTTACTGGTGTACTGCATGTATTTGTTGTTTTTGTCAACAAAATCTTTGTTTTTTCCTCATTATAACTTTTAGTTATTGCTAATTAAGTCAACCTACAGCTTTTTTGTATTTATTTTGTACACAGATATCTAACTCTACTCTTCCTAATTTTGATAATTTTTCAGATCATTCTCCTGGATTTTCTAGAAAGATTTCTGTTTGTATCTCTACCTTTTATATATCTCAAGGCTTATTGAATCAGCTGTAATTTCCTAAGCTATTTCATATAAGAGTGATAAAAGCAAAAATACTAGTTTAATTTTTTATTTTAGTTTCTCATTTTTTATGGAAAAATTTATGGTCAAATGCAGGAAAATACTGTAAGTGTTTTATATCATATAGGATGCATCATGTTCTATTTTCAAAGTTTATATATTTGTTTTAATTTTTTAAAATGCCCTTCCAGCATCTATGGAGGTAACTATTTTTTTAAAAATCTGGTTTATGCATATGAAGTTTTATATTACCATATAGAAGAAATTTCCAGATATTAATCCACCTTCCCATTCACAGAATGGACAACACTAAATCTGATGAACTGTTTTAGTATATTTGTTTTTACTTCCCTCCTTTGTTGGTGAGTGTATTCTTTATTTTAATGCAGCAGAATTATTACTTTTACCAGAACAAGATCCTGCTATGCAGCATTTATCTTTATAACACATAGTGAGTCACATATATTTCCTTCTGTAGTTACAATTTTTACACATTTCTTCCACAACCATTTAATACTGTACAACACAAAAGACCACATAGTTACTCCCTTCTTATTGTTACATTCTATATTGGCATCCATGCTAATAATTCTTTATATTTGTATCACTTTTTCCACTTTTAAAAGCATACATATACATTTATTTATTCTATCATTCTAAGACTCTCCAAAGTCAAGACATTAACAATAGCAGCAGCAACAACAATAAAAGTTGTTCTGGTGCCAATAATATTGCTGGAGTTTCCAGCAGAAGCAAACTACTTTGAGGGGCAAAACGCTCAACTCAAGCCATTCAGTATTGACATGGTAAAATTCTATTTAAATTGAACTCAAAAATCCAAAATTATAACACACAAGGAAATAAGCCAATATAAGCACATGTAAATGGATGAAACTTAGAATAGATTAGATATTCAATAACTTCAGGTAATGTGATTGTTGATTACATTATGCAATCATATGTTCAAAATGATTTAATGTATAAAGAAAAAATATTTTTCTTATATAAACAAAGACCAAATCATTTTTAAAAGGACCAGAAAAACATTAAAAAGAACCAATGAAATTTTTGAAATGAAAATTTCAATGAATGAATAAATTAGTGGATGAGATACAGCCAAACAAAGACTCAGTGGATTGAAATACAGAGCTGAAGAAATTAAAACATAATGTATCACATAGAGATGGAAAATACAAAAGTCAAAAGATGTGGAGGATAAAATAGAATAGAATATGAAGGATATGAGAGGAAATGATTTTTGTCTGCTTAGTTAAGTATTACATTACCAAAGCCTAGAATATTGCTGAAAGATAGGAGATACTAAAAAATATCTATAGAATGCATAAATGAGTGAATTAATAAGATTAAGATTTCCAGAAGGAGAGATTAGATGGAAAAGACAATATTTGATATAATATTTTAAAACTTTCCAAAATTGATAAAAGGTAAAAATTCAAACTAACAAAATACAATGAGGTTTTAGTAGGAATATACAAATAAAGCCACATTTAGACACACAATAGAACCACAGAACACCAAAGATACAGAGAAAAAGTAGATTAGGTATAAAGAATGACAAACTGACAGCAAATTTAGTAGCAGCAATAGTAAATATTACTGAGAAATAAAAAGACTGCCAATCTAGAAATTTACATCCAAGTAATTCGAATTCAAAATTAAAGTCAAAGTAACAACTTTTTCAGAAAAAAAAAAAAAAACATTGAGAGAGTTTATCACTAACAGATCTCCACTGAAGGGACTTTTAAAATGTATCCTTCAGAAAGTGGATACTTGGATACAAAAGGAAAAAAAAAAACAATGACAATGAAATTAAAGAACAGTGAGAAGAGAAAAAGAGTAGTTGGTACTCAAAGTAAACACTGGCCGAATTTTTAAAAAATCAGTAATTTGAAATAGTTTTGGTGGTATTAAACAAAGTGAAGTAAAAGTGTCAATTAAGAATAATACGTAAGATAGGCATTAAAACATTCTAATGTTTTTATGGTAATAGGAGAAAAATAAAGCTATTAAATAACATTAGACATAGTTATTGTAATTCTACAAATGTAAGAAGGTGTTAATTATAAGACCTTCCATTTTTAAGAAAGAGAAAAGACTGCCATGCCAATTAAATTGTGAGTTACATCATTCCTTAAAGAGAATTCTATGCAAGACATTAAATGATGGTACTAGCCTCTAATTTCCTTCAAATTCCTTTCATCTCTTACAAGAGACTTGCCTGTTTCTCCTCTTTAGTTGCATTACTTACTGTAGTGTAAAGACAGTCTTTGACCAATATCTCAGTCACAAAAGAGTAAGTTCTCTTTTAGTCTTCATAAAGCTCTCAGTTGTTGTTTTGCAAGAAAATGTGGAATTTCTGTCATTCCCCTCAATAATGAATATTTGATTCATTAATATAAAATTTATATTCTGGTGCTTTCTTTCCATGCCTTTATACATTGCTAATAAGTTTTTGAAAACATTTTAAATTGATATTTAATTCAATATTTGTGGTAACAACACACCTAATTCAGTTGGAATGGCAATACCATTAAAAACTACAGCAAGTTCATGCACATTCAGGCAATGGCAACTATATTATACCTAATTCCTAGCCAACAGTAATTGTAAGATTGCAGTCAATTATAAAATATATACTTGTTTCAGAGATATAAATATGTGAAAAATGACTCAGAATTGATGAAGTACAGTAAATAAGTGTGCTAAACATTTAAAGGTAACTACTAGAAGAATAGAAATAGAATGTGTAACTTGCAAATCAATAGAGCCAATAGAGGTGGAAAATGAAACAATAAAAACTCAGTCAATTAAAAAAATTGCAGAACAGAAAATAAAAATTTAGAAAAATCAGGAAATGTAAACACAAAATAAGATGAAGAAATGCATCCAAATATATTATTTATCCCAATAAATACAAATTCACACAATTTACCATTTAAAAGAGATTCATATTGAATTATTTTTTAAATCTATAAAATCTTGGACAAGTTAAATTATTAATCTCTCTGTGCCTCAGTCTCTTTGTCTTTAAAATAGGGATAATATTAGTACCCTTATCTCAAAAGCTATTGAAAAGAATAAATATGTCAATATGGAATAAGCTCTTAGAATATTTCCTGGCACACAGTGAGTGTTATCTAATTATTAGCTATTATTATCTATATAGTTAAGTCTTAAACTATGCTACAAAGCAACCAGTCTCATGCAATTCACATTCTATAACTACAGTGCAGTTAACTTTTAACTTAACAACAAAAAGATGATAAAAATCTGTTGGGAAAATAAAACACAAACTTCTAGATGACTTATGAGTCAAATAGGAAATCACAATCAAAATAAGAGACTATTTAGAATTCATAATGAAAATAATATATCTCAAAAACTTGTAGGATTAGGCTAGGTGGTCTTATGATTATGTTTATGGTCTTAAATGCTTTTATTAGAAAAAAAGTTTTCTAAAAAGTTCATCATACAACTGAGGGAATTAGAAAAAGAATAGCAAAATACAACCAGCGCAAGAACAAAGAGGATAATGGTAGACATCAAAAAAGAAGTTAATGAGATTCATGATGGCGTAGAAGGTAAAGGCTGTACAGGCCACCTCTAGCGACCATACCAAAATTATAACAAAACTACAGAGCAACCAGTACACGGAGTCACCAGAGGTCTGGCTGAACGGAAGCCCTACAACTAGGCCACCTCAAATAACAGGTTACCTCAAAATGGTAGGCGGGGCGGCAACACGAAACAGTCTGGTCCCATAACCTCAACTGGCAATCAACAATTGGGAGGGCTAGTTTAGCTACAGAGCCCCCTCACCCACCTGAGGAGTGATGGTCCCGGCCACACACGGGGCTCCCCAGCTCAGGGTTCCAGTGCTGGGAAGAAAAGTCTCCACAACTTCTGGCTGTGAAAACCAGCGGAGGCTGCGGCCAAATGAGATGGAGGGCTGCGGAAGTGGAGGCCTTCCTCTTAAAGGGCCCACGCCCAGCCTTACTCGCTGACAGACTTGTTCTCTGTGAGCTCCAGTGCTAGGGCAGCTGCTCCAGGGGCTCCAGGGACATTCAGGGAGGCGCTGAACTGTTGGGCTTTAGTGTGAGGGATGGAAGGGTGGTTTACTCTCTGACAGAGGTGCTGGCAGAAGCCATTTTTCCTTAGTTGAGCCCTCTATCTTCCCAGCCCGCAGACACAGGTGCCATCAACCTGAATAACACAGGTTGCTCCATGCAGAGAATTCCCTAAGACTCCTTTCCCAACTGGTGAGTCCACCCACGCTGCTTCCAGTGATTTATTCCATACAAATAGGCTGTCTTGGCTCCTGCTAAGAATTTTCATAAACTCTCTCAAAGGCTCACAAAACCAAAAGAAGCAGCATCTGGCCTCCATGTGCCCTGTACCTCTTGCTGAGCAGCCCCAAACTTTGCACTAGTGATGGCCAGGCTTGGTTTCAGACTTGACCCCTTGAGGCACCTATAAATCCAGCACAGGTAGCAGCCATTTGTGGATTGCTTGGTGACTCTTACCAGGTGGCCCCAGAGGTGCACAGGCTATGGCTGAACTTGGCCTGCAGCTGGATCCTTCTCAGGTCTGTGCCAAGTGGCCCCATAGCACATCTACTACATAAAGTCACTCTACTAAGACTGGGAGACTTAGGAGCCATACCTAATACATAGAAACAGACACAGGGAGGCAGCCAAAATAGGGAGACAAAGAAACACGTCCCATTTGAAAGAACAGAACAAAGCTTCTGAAAAAGAAATCACCAAAATGGAGACAAGCAATATACTAGGTGAAGGGTTCAAAACACTGGTTATAAGGATGCTTAAGGAACTTAGGGGAAGAATAGATGAGCTTAGTGAGAACTTTACAAAGAGATAAAAAGAAAATAAAAATGGAGATGGAAATTATAAAAGGAAATCAGTTAGAAATGAAGAATACAATATCTGAGATGAAGAGTATATAAGAAAGAATCAACAGAGTGGAGGAAGTGGAGAATCGAATCACCAGTATAGAGGATGTAGTAGTGGAAGATACCCAATCAGAATGGCAACAAGAAAAAAAAATCCAAAATAATAAAGATAATACAAAGAGCCTATGGAATAAAATCAAACATAACATCATTTGCATCATAGGGGTACCAGAAGGATAAGAAGAGCAAGAGGTTAAGAACCTATTTGAATAAATAATGATGAAAAAACTTCCCTAACCTGGTGAAAGAAATAGACATACAACCCCAGGAAGCTCAGAGAGTCCCAAAAAAGTTGAACCCAAAGAGGTCCACACCAAGACGCATCATAATTAAAATGCCAAAGGTTAACTACAAAGAGAATCTTAAAAGCAGCAAGAGAAAAGCAGTTGGTTACCTACAAGGTAGCACCCATAAGACTGGCAGCTGATTTCTCAAAAGAAACTTTGCAGAACAGAAGGGCTTGGCACAATATTCAAAGTGATAAAAACCCAGGATCTACAATCAAGATTATTTTTATCCAACAAAGCTAGCATTTTGAGTCCAAGAATAGGTAAAGAGCTTCCCAGATAAGAAAAAGCTAAAGGAGTTCATCATCACCAAGCCAGTATTACAGGAAATGTTGGAGTGGCTTCTTTTAGAAGAATAAAAAATATGTAGCAAAAATATGAATAAAGAATGGAGATAACTACATATCTATTAACAAGTAGTTCAAATGAAAAAGAATTAAATGCTCCAATCAATAGGGAGGGTGGCTGAATGGATAAGAAAACAGAACCCTTGCATATGCTGCCTACAAGAGACTCACTTCAGGTTAAAAGACACAGACTAAAATCTTGTATGCCAAGTATAACTGAAAAAAAAATTATTATAAAAAAACTAATGTAAGAAAAAAGGTACTTTATAGACGATTAATAAACTAAAAGCTTTTTAAAAGAGACAAAGCTCTGAAAATACTGATAAAAAAATACCAGTGGAAAAGATAATTTAAATACAGATGCAGTAGAACACAAAAATAAGAATAATACAAGTAATTTTATGCCAATAAATTTGAAAACTCAGATAAAATGCATAATTTCCTAGAAAATGTTTTACAAAAGTGACAAAAGAACCCCCTCTCCATTTTCTTCTAAGAAATTCAATCAGTAGTTTAAAAATATACTTAGAAAAACAACAAGCCAAAAACACCTCATGGTACCCAGAGGTTTTTACAGCTTTCTATGAAATCAAAGAGTAGGTCATCACAATCTTATAAAACTCTTATCGACAATAGAAATGGAAACAACTCCCAATTCATTATATGAGGCTAATATGTATAACTAGATACCAAATCAGGTAAAGTCTATGGAAGAAAGGACAATTATGGGCCAATCTCATAGTTCAAAAATTCTTTTAAAAATCACGAACACAATTAGGAAATATATTAAAATAAATGTCAAATTTTTACTCCAGGAGTGCAATAATAGTTTTATGTTTTAAAAATCTATTACTACAATTCACCACATTAACAATTAAATGGCAAAATAGAATTATCTCAGAAGAGCAGAAAAAGCAATTGATAAAATTAAACGACTGTTAGAAAAACAGGAAGAAAAGGGAACCTCCTTAGTCTGATAAAGGGTATTAAACTAAAGCCTGGAACAAACATCATATTTACATTGAAAAGTCAGAAAACTCACTTTAAAGAATGAGAAAAGGATTTTTGCTATTCCCAGTTCTATTCAAAATTATTCTGGAGTGCTAGACAGGACAATGAGATAGTGAAATCAAATAAAAGGCAGAGGATTGGAAGGGAAGAAACCAACCATCATTATTTTAAGACAATGATTGTATACATAAAAATTTCTAAAGACTGTTTCTCTCATCTTAAAAAATTTTTTTTAGACTCCATAATTCTAATTACTGCTCCATTTCTCTGCTCCTCTTTATAGGAAAATGCCCAGAGTTATCACTGCTTACTTTCTTCAAGTCTTCTCCTTCCATTCTGTCTTCAACTAACTCTACTCCAGCTTTCACTCTACTCCAGCTATCCAATGATATTGCTTTTGTCACATCACACGACCTTCAAATGGCTGAATCTAAGAGTCAATTCTCAGTCCTCATCTCACTTTACCTATTAGCAGCATTTGACATCTCTCTGTCCTTGATACAGTTTCTCCACTTGGCTTTTAGGATGTCATGCTCTTCTGACTTTCTTCTTCTGTCACCAGACTTTTTCTCCATTCTTTACTGGTCCTTTATCATCTCCTTGACCTCTGAGCACTAGGCTGTCTTTGGATTTCTTACTTTTTTTTATACTCCCTCCCTTGGTGATCTCATTTAGTCTCAAGACTGATGAGTTCCAAGATGATGTTGTCCAGCCTGGGCTTCTCTCCTCAACTCCAGACTCATATATCCAACTATCTTCATGATGTCTCTACTTAGACATCTGACAGCTCATACTTTACATGTCTACAGCAGAACTGTTGATTCCTTCCTATTCTCCTCCTCATATTTGTTCCTCCCTCAGTCTTCTCCATCTTACTTAATGACAGTTTTATCATTCCATTTTTTCAGGCTAATAATCTTTGAAATTCTCTCTCTCTCTCCCCACCCCTACCTCTCACCTTCCTCTTCTTCCTCTCTCTCTTTACATACCATGTCAGCAAATTCTGTTGGTTCCACCTTCAAAAAATATCCAGAATCTGAACACTTCTCCCCACCTCTATTGCTCCATAATGGTCAGTCTCTGTTCTTCTTATCATGATTATTGCAGTAGCTTTTTAATTGTCCTCCCTGATTTCACCTTTGCCTTTCCACAGACTCTTCTCAACATAGGAAAAAGAAAGTCAGATAGTGTTCCTTCTCTGGTCAGGACTCTTCAATGGCTTCACAAGGCCTTATGTGATCCAGCCTCTACTTCCCTTCTGACTTGTTTATGCCCTTCACACCTTGCTCCCTCTGCTACAGCCACACTGACCTCCATGCTGTTTCTCAAAAACTCCAGGTTTCCGTAACCTCAGGGACTTTCTACTGGATGTTTCTTTTGCCTGAAATGATTTCCTCCAGGTATTCACAAGTATTACTCCTTCATCTCCTTCAAGTTGTTTAAATGTCAACTTCTCATTATGTCCTACCACCTCTGCCCATTTAAAATTTCAGGCTTCTAATTATTTGTTCTCTTCTTACTTATCTCCTTCTAATATGCTACGTATTTTCCTTATTTGTTATGTTTACTTTCTGTCTTACCCAATTAAATGGATGATGGCAGAGATCTTTTTGGTCTATTTAGCTCAGTCCTGTATCCTCAGCGTCAGTATAGTGTCTGGCACATTGCAGGTGCCTAATATATTTTTTGGATAAATGAAAAAAATTTATAGACAAATTATTAGGATGAAAAAGAGAGTTGAGTGAGTTTACTGGATATAAGATCACTATACAAGTGTTATTTCTATTATGATCATGTGAAAAAAATAGTTGGAAAATATAATTTTACAAAGGATTTCATTTATAATCTCAGCTAAAAAATATAAAATATGAATCAAAAAAAGATGTATAAGACTCAAAGTCATTAAGAAAATATTATAAAACTCAATTAAAAGATACTTTAAAAGACCTAAATAAATGGGTAGATATACAGTATCTACAGATACTGTAGGACAGTACCATAAAGATGGTAATTTTCTTCAAATTAATCTATAGACCAAATGTAATTATAGTCAAGATACTGACAAAATTATTCATGAAACTTGAGAAACCTAATACAAAATTGTTAAAGAAGAAAAACAAATCAAAACAATTTTAAAGAAGGAATTGGAAATATCTGTACTACCAGATACCAATACTTAGTATGATAAAAGGTGAAAGGCAACCTACATTTGGAGTAATAAATATTCAAAGGATTAGTATAAAATATACCAAAATACTTCTTCAAATTAATAAAAAATTGTTAAATTTCAATAGAAAAATGGAAAAAAAATAAAAAAATAAACCCAAATCATAACCAAGTACTTTACTGAAGAGGAAATCCAAATGGCAAATACCAAATAAACACATAAAAATAATGGTTGGCCTTGTTGATAATGAAGGGAGGGAAAATTTAAACAATAATCAGATACTGTTTCACTTAAATTGACAAGAACTTTAAAAATCTGATAAAAATAAGCATTGATGAGGATGCAAAGTTACTGGGATTCTCACACATGACTGTGGGAAGTATAAATTGGTAAAACCACAATGGAGAGTAATTTGGTGGTATATTAGAAAGCTGAAAGTATTCAACCCCCACCCCAAACAGTTCTTTCACTCCTAGATGCGTACACTAGAAATACTAGCACATTTGCCAAAATTGCCAATTATAAGGTTCACTATAGCACTGTTTAAATAGTAAATGTCCATCAAATGAAGAATGGATAAACAAACTGTGTCACAGTTGTTATTGGAATACTCTATGCCACTGAAAACAAATGAATTAGAATTGCATGTACCAACACAGTTAAACTTCAAAAACATAATATTGAGCCCATGTCAGCATTTACATAAAGTTTAAAAACATAAACTATAACACCATAAGTAATTTTGAGTCATGGATATGTAGCACAGAAATAAAACATGCATAAATAAAACATGCTGCAATAAGCATATTAGTTACCTTTGGAAAGAAAGGGAAGAGATAGAAATTGACATGTAGTGATTTCCATTTTATCTAATTGCTTAAATTGAGTTATTTTTGAATGCCTAACATTTTTATTGTTAAAAAGTTAAAGAGAATTGGAAAGTGGGTGGAACAATTAGGTATGTGTGAACATCATGGAGAAGGTGGGGTTGGGAGCAGGAGAAGAGGATGAGTTGAAAAGGAGACAATCTCACCCAAAGGAGAGAGAGAGAAGAGCCAAGGGAGCAGAAGAAATGATTATTAAGTAAATGTATTCCAGAAAGGACTTGAAATAAAAAGTCAAAACTTAAAGGAACATTGGGGAACTTAGAGAGATTTCGAGTGAGAAGTTACATTTTCAAAACAAAGCGCGAATACCAGGTGCTGTAGGCATACCAACAACAACAACAACAACAACAACAACAACAAAGCACGAGGACAAAATATTTTCCAACAGTGTTTTTGAGTAACAGGTGGGAAAAGGAGGCATGAACTGTAGAGTGAAATCTAATAAATTTCAATTATTTTGTGAGTGACTTTAGGAGGATTGGAGGGTTGCTTACCAAATTTTCTGATTTACAAAGCTCGAAATGCTAACTAATATATTGAACAGAATCATAATTTTTAAAAGGTACGGATATTCTGGAAGAAGAACCTAAAAACAATAATATTATTGCAATGATTTAAAATCTGACATAATTCACTTAATTTCTTTTTCAAGTTATCTAATCACAAGTCTTGATTCAACCTGAGGATCTTGGCACATCACAGGATAAATGTGGCTAACTGTGTGATGCTATTATTGGAAAGAAATTTTAGAAACAATTATCTGACTAGTATCAGCAGTTGTTCTAAGCGAAGTACTGGACAATGATACTTTACAATAATAAATTAGAAAGATTCCAGGGGAGGATAATCAGAATGTTTAGAATGCAGGCAATACTTGGGAACTACAATGAGGCATCTTCCAAGAGCTTGGAAATGAGATTGTCCTTTGAGGATTAAAACAAAACAAAACAAACAAACAAAAATCCATTTGTATAAGTGAGACTAGCCAGCTCCTGGGCTAACGCAAGATGCTATCTGTACGTGGGTGACTTCACAGGTGAGTTAAATATACTCTCAGGGAGGTAGAGCTGAAATATAATTGTAATAGAGAAGGAAGAAGTCTAATCAATAATATATTCCTTTGCTAGAGAAGGCCTGGGTAAATAGACTTGGAGAGAACAGCACGGAGCACACAAGAATTCTGACTGACATGAGTTTTATTTTACACTGTAAATCAATGTTGGCACTCTAATTTATACTGCTAAGTCTTGCATTTGGATAGCATGACTTGGATAGCATTTCTCATATATTGACAAAATTGAGTTTCGAGACCTGAGACTGGAAATGTGAGGTGGTATAGCTTTGCCATGTCATAGGCCCATTTTTTTGTTATGGAAAAATATAAGGGCACTAACGATGTTTACCTGGGAAGAGAGAAGCCAGAAATGAGACTGATACCTATCTTCACACATTTACAGTTCTTCTAGAGGTTAGATTCTTTTGATTATTGGTGCAAAGAACAGAACAAAGCACAATGTATAAAAAATACAAAGAATAAGATTTCATCTGACCAAAAGGAGGAACAACACTAACAATTTGAAATTCCAACAGTGGAACAATTATCTCTTTGTCAGTTGGAATTCTTTGGTCATAAGCAACAGAAAAAATCTGGATAACTGTAGCAAAATGAAAATAATAATTAAAAGATATAAGGTAGCTCGTAGATTTGTAGAAAAAGCTGCAGCACCTGGTTTAAACGGGCAGCGACCAAAGCAACCAATGTGATAGGGGGGTAGGAACCAAAGAACTGTTTCTTGGTATACTATCATCCCAATAAATCACTCTCTGCTTTTATCTTTCCTAGAATTATTGAGAAAGAAATTCTGATTGTTATAACTTGGGTCAGAGGTCCTCATTGCTTTCCTACCGCCGCCCCTGGCAAGGGCAAGGCAGGGAATCTTGACTGAAGACCCCATCAAGGCTTCATGCAATGGAAAAGGAAAATTTACTGAAGAAAAATTGAGAAGCAGAAAAAAATATCAGAAACCTACTGTGCCCTCATCTTTGCAAGTACAAGGAAAGGTCACCTATTTGTTAGGAATCCTAAAGAAGGGATTTCTGTACTGGAAGGAAGTTGGAAAAGATGATTTCAAAGGTCCCTTCTAGTTTTCTGTTTCTGACAAGAAACTGAGAAGTGGAATTGATTACTGAGATCCAGGGTCACTAGGAAAGGACTGATGAGGAAGACCTTGTCTTAGTTATAAGGAAAGGATGGGCTGCAGCTAACAGGGAAGTAAGCCATAGAGTGAGTAGTTCAGTGGACTATCACTGGCATTGGTCATTGAAAGTCATGGGCATCAAGGCATCATGGACAGATTTTAAACGATGGAGAGACATGTAATAAAATCTGGTTTAGGAAGTTTAATCTGGTAACTGTTGGTTGATTGAACTAGAGAAAGGCAGGAACAAAGGCAGGGAGATCAATTGTTTTGAGGGCCTGAACCAGGGTAATGGAGCAGGAAGGAAAAAGAAGGAGCAGATGAAGATACATTCTCTGGCAGTGTCTATAGAACTTACAAGGCAAGAAGAGAATGAGAGAAAAGGATAAAGATTAACTCCAGGTTTCAAACCTGGAGATCTAAGAAAATGACAGTATAACTGGAAGAAAGACGAGAACTTCTAATTAAGATATACTGATTTTGAAATGCTGGATTTCAACTAGTATGAGCGTGAAGCTTAGAGAGAAAAATCAAGCCTGAAAACATGGATTTGGGATTTCCTAATGTAGAGATTGAACTTGAGGTTGTATGAATAGATAATTTCTATAAAGACAAAATATAATGTAAAAGGCAGCCTAAGACACAAGAAGGTCTCTGCACTCACTCATCGCCAAAATCCTAAATGTTTGTACAGAGACCTTAACTATGTCCCGATGGTCTCAACAACACACTACTCCCTCAAGGCAGCAACCTTGAAAAATGGCTTCTGCTATGGAAATGGTGGGCAATTACATCTTTTTAGAAAGAAGTAATCACTAAGGACTAGAACCACTAAAAGTCATTTCAGAAATAATGAAACTTGAACTGGCTTTTAAAAGAATGGAGAGGGAGAAGGAATTCCACAAAGGGATATGTTTGTAACTAAGATTGATTAGGAAATTTAAATATTGGATTGAGCTTCATGATCCCTCTTAAAAAATGATTATTTTTATTCTGCCATCCACCTGCTCAACACCATGGTTACGAATAGAGAAAAATGAAAGAGGTGACATGTGAGAGAAGTTAGTAAATGAAGAACATAGGAGAACTACTCACTGTCTAGACCTGCCTGTCTGGTGGGATGCTGATTTGAGGTCTTAAAGGATGGACAATACTCTTAATGACAAAGGACCTGACAGCCCTAATGGTTAAAAGCGGGACATGACAGAATTTATCAGTCCTAAAATTCTGAATTTAACATCTGTGAGACAAAGAAATTGATGAAGGAAACAAACAAAAAAATCACTGACACTAGTGACCTCTAGTGGAAATAGGTTTGGGGAAACATATAAATATATAAAATAATATATTATTAGTATAAATATAACATATTTATTATATCAAATAAATATTATAAATAATGTTTATTAGAATCATACATATATGCACATGCTATTAGATTAGATGAAAATCAGTGACATATGTAGCCAATTTATTTTCAGAGAAGTGTGAAAAAAGGGGCTGCTGAAAATAGCACATAAATCCTACCCAGAAAGTGGAAATATACCAGGAATACTTTGTGTTTTGTGTCAGACTAAGTTGATTCATGTTCTGGAGAAAATGTGGACACATAATTGCTGTCAAAGACATTACCTGAGAAAAGAAGAGTGTTTGGCCAGTGACTTCATGTCACTGGGGGAATTTGGCATGTTAATGGCAGCCAACAAGAGAACATGCTGACAGGCTTGAAGAGGAAGCTACACTGGTTGCTAGTAGGCCTTTTAAACATTTCTTCATTATAACATGTAAGAAAGTTGTTATTTCTGAAGTGTGTACACATCTGCTAATTCAGTATTTTATGGCTTGAGTCCTGTTTTTTTTCCTATGCCCCGTGGGTGTTTATGCCACATGTTGGCAAATGCTGTTAAGCTTGGAGGATATGAGAGGATGCTTGGTGGCCTTGGCCTTTGAAATGGGGCCAGTCTCATGAAGGGTCCACATGTGATTAGGAAGGTCAACATTAAACGAAGCCAGGCATTCCATATCTGCCCTCTTTGGGAAGTGCTTTCAGAATATATAATTTTGACATTGAGGAGAAGCAAAGGAATGGGAGGGTTGATGGAAATTTTAAATTTGTTTGATTATACTAGTGTCTAATAATGTGTGAGTTGAATAAAATGGTGTATGTGTGTGTGGGGGGGAGGGTGTAGAAAAAGGAGCAACAGAAACAAAACAAAACAAAACAAAACAAAACAAAACAAAACAAAACAAAAAACAAAACCAGAAACGATATAAAAGCAAATGGAATCAGCATTATGAAGCCTTAGGCAACTGTCACTTCTGGCAGCAGGATGATTGTTGTCCTTGTCTCATATTACTTGCGTGGCAGAAGGTATCCTGCCTTCTTTCATTATTCAGCCTCCACCAAACACCCTGTTTTGTTTACTGATGCTGCTGTGCAGCTTGACAGGTCTGCTTTTCCCCGGATTCTTCCCCTCTCCTCTCCACGTCATTCCAAGGATTTGGAAACAACTCTTAGATAAGCCTTTTGTGAGAATCCCACTCTGATATGCAATTTCCAGAGTTCTGGTCTACCTGAGAGGAAAAATAGGTGGCCTGGCTGTCCCCTAAGTCAATGACTTCCTTGGTGTTATTTCTTAGATGCCAACTAAATCACAGACCAGAGTTACAAGAGACCAATATTAGTGGTCCTTCCTCTTTCCCTGCAAAAATCCTTTCCCCCACGATATATACAAAAACTTAGTTCTAGAATAAATCATTTCAGGGGTCTAATCTAAAAACCAGTTTACTTACTGAAGATGAGCTAATTATTTTAATTTGTTCCAAAGCTTCTGTCAGGCTGTCTTCAATCTCAGAGTCATCTAAGGAGAAGAGGTCCCCAGCTCGTGAAAGATCTTTTTGTCCCAAGACCAGTCTGAACAGGTGATGCATGATGAGGAGTTTGGTAGTCAATTGGCTTTCTGTGGGCTCAGGGCCGTGTATCCCAGTTACCGGAGGTTAGTAAGATGAGAATATGTAGCAGGTGGTATAGTTTGTATTCGCTGAAAGGTCATTTTTCTCCAGACTTGGAGGTCTTATTGACACTCTCTGCAAGAGAAACAAATGACCCAGTGTAGACATTAGCAGAATGACATGAGCTCAGAATGTGAACTTGGTGCTCAGCAGAGAAGAAGGAAAAAAAAAAAACTTTGGAAATGTGCATAGAGTAACAGATTCTGACTTGATAATCTTTGAATGAGCTCTTTCCTTATTTATGTCTCAAAATTTATGTCAAAAATTAAGTTTCTTAGAACTTAATTTGAGCCTTACAAAGCAGGCAGATCCCATACTTATTTTTCCATTTTCTATATTCTTTCTATACACTTCTCTTTATGCCACAAGGAAAGAGTGAACAAAAACAAATATGCCCAACACTTGCCAGATTTTCCCCAAACAGATTCCCATGGAAACCAAACAGAAAAGGGCAATGAAAGGAAAGAAGGAACACAGGAAACATCTTTTAGACCCACTTCCTGGTTTCCTCTCTTTTCCTGGGTATGCCTACCTTCTTGGCTGGGCTTCTTTTCTGTATTGATCACAGAAGCTGCCCTAACACTCTGACCAGAAGTTGATCTCAGTATTTGCCTTATTATTACGTACTCTCTAAATAAGTTGCAGTGAAATAAAGGGCTCTGCCTAAGAGTATGTGGCTAGATAAACCTGAAGAGAACATGAGCATGAACTTGAACTTGAACATTGAACTTGAAAGTGATAACTTGCAATGTAGGCTAAGGAAGAAGGGTTTTGGGATCAGGCTATTCTCCTTCTATTCCCAAAGTTGAATTAATAAAGTCCCACTGTACTTCTCACTCAATTAATAATCCAAAGAGAGTGGGGTAATGGCACAAATTAAATATCTGATTATTCTCATTAGTTCCCTTCTGGGCCTAATAAAATCACAGACCATTTGCACTGGTAGAGACCTTAGCAATCATTTAATGGCTAGGGAGGTTTAATGACTTCCCTAAGGCCCCATGGCAACTGTGGCAGTGCCAGTGGGCTTCCCTCATGGTTTACAGTGAAGTGGAGTTATCGTATATATACAAGTAACATCCAAATGCAGCCACATGCTCAGAATGTGAAAGCCGAGAGTGATTTATTTAGTATAAGCAATAGGTGATTCTGCCCAGCATTTCACTCTGCATATACTCCTCAGAATGAGTGTGTAAAGGGAGAGAGAAGTCTGCCACTTCCTTGAGCCATCTCAGACCTCCCTTCTGAGCTATCATATGAAAGCTCCTCTCTATACTGAATGCAGGTTTAAAGTTTAAAGGTACATACTCTCCATGAAATATGGTCCCCAAACACAAGCCAAATCCTTCACCAGACAATTAAATAAGCTACCAGTACTATTCCAAATGGTGCAATTCATAGGCCATTAAAGGGATTTTGAGGGTAGTAGTACTGCCTATGTGTAACTTTTACGCTACCTACCAGCTTTAGGACAATGAGATCCAATATTTATATATGCTTACCTATGTGCCAGGCACTGTTCTAGATGTTTTGCAAACATTAACTCATCTAACTCTGATAAAAACTATATGAAGATATTTCATCCCCATTTGACAGGTAAGGAGCTCAAAAGTATTCGACAACTTGCTTAAGTGCACAGCTAATAAACTGGAGAGCTGGATTTTGGACCCAGAATGCTAGGTTCCAGGTTCATAACCACTACGATATGTAGGGCTCCATATGAGGCTACTATTAGGTATAAAGGCCCTCAGAGTATTACTAATATTTGAAGATGAAGGGATGGGTAGTGTCTTAAAAAAATGAACTCCTCTTCCCTTCTGCACCAACCCTGCATCCTTACCCCTCTATTCTCTGAAATTTTAGCCAACCAGAAGGCAGGAGGGTCACAAGGAAGAGAAGCTTAGAAGAAGAGAAATGAAGGAGAGTGGTAGGAAGGTTTCAGGGGGTGGAGAGAGAGGGGTGAGGATCCTACAAAGTGGTCTGTGCCCAAAGTGGTATGTGGAAGAGTGAATTACAATACCTACAAGAAAAATTAGGATAGTGTTTTCCTGAATTTTCCCCTTAACACATTCTCCCCCTACCCACACTCCCAGCTTCAACATATACAGTGACAGAGCCTCAGAAAACTAATATTCAGGAAAATAAGACACTGGATGGAAATAACTTCACCTTGACTAGTCGGCTTCTTGGCCAATATCTGGCACTTCCTGAAGCAGATTCAGCTGCCCCACACACATCAGAGCCGGAGCTCTGAGAAGGAGCAGAAATGCGAGCTGGGGGAGAGGAGCCCCCACAGGCTTTTTCTGGGCTCCTTCTTTCCACGCTTACAGTGACACCTGGTGCAGAGCCCCACATTCATGCTCCCACACAGCTGTACATGAAAACTTTCATACGTCTGGGGGATGCAGAAGAGATGAGGCTTATACCCAACATTCTACAATATAAGGATGATCCAGAGAAAAGTCTCCTCTGCACTGTAAAAGGAAGTTTGGGGAAGTGTAAGGGAGAGAGAGATCTCTTCTAGAGGAAGATGATAAGTAAGAATGGCTTTGTGGAGGAAATGGTATTTGAGCTGAAGCTTTTAGAATGGTTTCATTTGATGCATGAGTCCTGAGTATATACCAAGTCAGCTTCTTGTCTGGGACTGAGATTCAAGTCTCAGCCTAGCCACTCAGTGGTTATGGGATTTTTGGTTCATACTTTTCCCTTCCTCAGCTTCAGTCTTTTCATTTGTAAAATGATGCTAACATGTGCCTAGTCTATCTCATCAAGTTATTTTGAAGATTAAAGCTGATAACATATAAAATTGCTCTTTGTAAACTGACATGAATAGCTCATGTTTAGCAGGTGCTTACCATATATCTGGCAAGAACGAGTATTAAGTCATTTAATTCATGTGACAATCCCATGCGATGAGAAACTGATTTTCAGAGAGGAAAATAACCAGTCCAGGGTCCTGGCACCCGCAGAGTAAGCTGCAGAAGCCAGATTGAAGGCAATTTGTCTCCCAGGTAAAACCCTCTCAGGATTGTGTACAGTTGTACATAATTGTGTGTGATAATTATTAAGCTGCCTCCTTTCCCATCAGTCCTCATTTAAAAAGCATCCACATGCTACATTATACTGCCCTTTCCTGGATAAAGATCAGCAAGCCATGTTATTTATTTTTCAGCAGCTCGGGTCAATGTTTCGCTCAGGTATCTGGCTTCTTCTGCTGGTCTCTTTGCAACAGCAGAGGTCAGAGCCAGATCAAATTCAACCTCATCTTCTGAGAAACTCACTATTGTCCCTTATGAATGTCATAGTCCTATGGTCTATATGCATGTATACAGATGCACCCACTGTACACACACACATATATGTACACACATGCACATATGCGTGCACACTCAGATGCTTTCTATACACCAAGCTCTTTGTTAGACACTTCCTTCTCTTAGTTCTCTCATCAACCCTGAAGGTAGATATTATTACCGAAGAGGAAACAGGACTGTGAGGTTACACACAGAGCCAAGATTCACATCCAAATAGGTTGGCCTCCAAATCTCGTACTTTTTGAATTACAAAAAACTGCCTCATAAAATTCCTTCTTACTCCCAACTTTTGCACCTATAATTTCTTTTTCTAATGTTTAAGGGACCCAAATCTGAAGCCCACATTCTCGTTATTTAGTATATATTTTTCAGGCAGGTATTTGTTGACAAGTCAGGTTTTTGTAAGAAGAAACGGACACCACAAAAAGAGAAATAATTCTGCACCAAGCATGACATATTTCAGGGAATCACAGCTCTCCCCACAAACTCAGTTTACCTGTGCGCTACTCCTCAAAGGCAGGTTTGTTGTTACTTAGCTGTATGTTTTGAGACTGGGCGGGAGATTCAGGCAGCGGACTCCTGGGCACAGAGAGCGGGTGGAATCCAATGAGCTTAGTGAACCTGAAGTTGTTCATTGCAGAGCCCGTGCGGGTGAAAGAATTCAAGGAATGCAGCCTGATGCCACCGGCTGCTCCAGAGCTGATCAGGTGACAGGCTGCCCTCACCCAGTAAAGAGAGAGTTACTTCTGAGTGAAATGCTCTGTTTCCTGGGGTGAAATATAAAGCCTGCTCCAGTAAAGTAGAGTTGTTTTTTAACAGAGAAAACAAAACGCTCTGTGTTCATGAAAATCTATACTTTCCCTGGGAAGAATGGGAAAAAAAAAAACCCACAAAAAACAAAAAGCCATGCAGGACACAACAGTTTCAACATGAACTCAAGCAGGTGAATGGAATGGCTATTGGGAGACATTTCACAAAGGCTGGGGAAGAGAGAATTGTAACTTAATTAACACTTCCCTCCCTCTTGGATTTCACACACATAGTTTGAAACACTGAGCATTTGTCTAATAAGAGCTGCAGCTCCTAAAGAAGTGATCTCATTCTGCCACTAGAGAAATATTGCTGAAAATTTAAGGATGCAGAAAGTTGCTAATAAATGGAACAAACTTACTGAACAAAAATGCATACAGTAGGTCCTCGAACAAGTCATTTCATTCGATGTCATTTTGTTATAACATTGATGAGGGAAAAAAAATTGATTCTCAACTGGGATCATTGTCTGTGTGAAGTTTGCACTTTTCCCGACATCTGCGTGGTTTTTTTCTGGGTGCCTCTGTTTCCTCCCACATCCCAAAGACGCACAGGGAGGTAAATGGGTGTGTCTGCATTGTCCCAGTCTGACTGAGTTTGGGTGTGGGTGTGAGTGCCCCTGACGGAAGGGTGTCCTGTCCAGGGTGGTTCCCGCTTTGTCTCCTGAACTGAATGGGCTCTGGCCAACTGAGACCCTGAACTGGAATAATCAGGTTGGGAAATAATAATCTGACCTATTTTTATTACTTTTTCTTAAATGTATGTATAGCTCACATTTATTTCAATTATTAGAAGTGTTTTGGGTCTTTATTAAAAACTTTGGTATTTTTTTGTGACAAGAAATGTGTCCTAGGAACTTAACTCTTGTTTATATTAAATAGCCTATGGTAAAATTGGTTTCCTTATATCTTATTTTGCTTAAAGTTGCAGTTTCCAAGAACCTATCAATGATGTTAAGTGAGGATTTACTGTACAATCTTTCACTTTATTTGTTGGAAGCTTCTTCATAAAAATCCACTTGGACCAGATATGTTAGATTTGCACTTTAAATATTACAGCAATAGTTGGAGAACATGTTTATCCTGCTTGATCCATTGATACTCCAGAGGAGAAAAAATTACTGAAATCTTCCTTTATTGTTTCAACCAGTTAAGTGCATTGTAAAAACAAACATGTTTTTAAGCCACATTATTCTCTACCTCTATTTTTGTCTACTGCCCATCAAATCACCTATCTGCTGGCAACATACACTGGAAGTTGTGCTGCAGATAAATTCATCTGTGTGATCACTAAGATGTGGACATTGTGACTGTCCCCCCTGGATGTACCCCACAAAAGTGTGTGTTCAGAGAGACACACACTTGCTTCAGGCGAATGACCTCATAAATATTCCTAGATATTTGGTGATCAATCATATTTTTATGCTATCTGCAAATGAAAAAATGTCCCTTTGAAGAGTTTCTTTTATAAAAATAGAGAATCCAGTTATTGGCAATTGGTTTTTATTAGCAATTTTCTGGCTCATAGATAGTGAGTGATAACATCTCATTTAATGGAATAGATTATATTTCATTAGCCTTCTCTCTTCTTCATCCTCTATTCATTTTAATGTTTTTTGTCACTAGGTTTTATACAATCTTTTTACACTTTTAAAGGAGCGTAAGGTCCCAACATGTACACTATGGGAGGGACTTCAGTAAGAAGAGCCAAGTGGTTACAGTATGGGAACCTGGACACAACTGGACTCAGCTATGCCGCTGCCTGCAGTGTAAACCTGGGCGGGTTAATTAACCTCCCTAAGCCTCAGGTTCCTTATTTGCACCTGAGGATTGTGATATGGGTTGTTGGGAGGTTTTATGAGATTATTACGTAGAGCATTTAACACAGAACCTGGCAGATAACAACTACACAGGAAGTGACAGCAATCATATCCTTAATATCCACTATTCTTATAGGTCATTCTCCTGTTAATGATGCCCCATGCCATCCCTTTTCAAAGCCAATGTACTACTGTACTGCTACCTGGCGTTGAGTGCATAGCATTACAAATGTCCAGGAAGTTTCCCATTTGTGTCACATTTATATCCTAGTTGTACTCTCCCCCAATCCTAAATCTGAGTGGTTCATGCACTGTCTTGAATGTGTCTCTATTGATTTTTTGGCAAACTGATCTTGTTTCCTGGAGAGACAGCCTTACTGTGGGGCTCCCCCTAGCCATGGCTAAACCATAGCAGCTAGGAGGGAGTATGTATTCCCTGCAGGACACTGGAGGGAAAGTTCTTTATGACTTTTCAAGGTGACCTACCTTTAGTGGGCACTAATAAAACATTGCTGGTTTAATCTATTATGCATCAGTAGATTCTCCTAAACGGAAATACAGGAAAATTCAGGAAGCCAATTTTTTTCTGAGGAAATTAGCATCTAACTTTCAACCCCAGGTTAGGATATTCTTTGTTTCTTCACTTCTAGAATAACCATATTTATTTACGTTATGCTTTGCACAACACTACTGTGCATAAAAAAAAAGTTATTTTATTCATCTGTATGAAAAATGCCCACTGACAAACTTAGACCCATTTGGGTTCTAGAAACTTTCAATAAAGTTCTCAGATAGATTTTCCCTTGAAAGAAAGGATTAAAGATTCTTTTCAAGGAGCATCTTTTTCACACAGTATGAAAGAACCACAGGCGTTCCCATGGGAATGGGCCGCATACATTTCAGCCCTTGCCACAAGATGTCTATTGTTCCCTGGGCGTCTCTCAGTTTCCTCTGCCACGACATATTGCTACACTTCACTTCTACTGAAAACCTCTGAAGCTGGGTTTTTTCAAATAGTGATAAAGAACTCAGCCCTTGGACCTTTTGCTAGGACTCATTTAGTCTAAGGTTATAGCAGGCCTTGTTACCATAAGCATATACAAAAAAATAGATTTGGTGACTTGTTTAGGCAAGAGCTCAAAAACCATAATTAATTTTGAATATATATTGCAACTTACCGAAACACAAATAGATAGGAAACATTTTTTTTTCTTTATAGGGAATGAGGGAAACATCTTTAAGTCTAACCAACTTTCTAAACCAAGAATTTGTGACTGTCATAATGATTTCATAGTGTATCCATTTGCACCTATAAAGTTGGACTTTGTAGGTCATATTTGCTCTGGAATTGTTATAAATCTTGCTAAAACTTTTAATTCAAATTTTGTAGGTTTGTTTTTCTAGAAAACTTACCCAAACTCTCAAATTTCAAGGAAAATTCCATGTTAAGTGTACCTTTATTTACATTTAAATTCCATATATTAAAACAGCTGCATGATCAATTCAAATAATGCCTTAAGTATTTTTCTTTATTCTTTAAATTGAAAACATTTATGTTATGAAATCAATGGTTGATTACTATAGCAATTTAAATATATATTTGAAGGAATATATCTGAAATATCAAAGGGAAAAATGATAGCAAATCCAACAGTAATAATGACTGTTTAACCCAGTGACCATAGCGATGCTATTGAATTTTCTTTGAAAATCACAGGCAGGGGCAGTTTCTTCACTGGTTGCAAAATGTTTCTTGAGGTAAATAAAAGTATGAAATAGAAATGAGCCTAAACTATTATGGAATAAAACAAAAATGCAAATAGAAGCACAGTTTTCTGCTCCTGAGGCCTAGAGACATGTTTTAATAACCCACAGAGAGGCGGCTTTTTTACCCTAATAACTGAAAAGCATGCATACCCGGCTAGACACACACCTCCCAAAGCGCTGTATCTGCATAATCAGCCAGCCCCTGGAAGTTTCTCTGCCCTGTTTTTCCGCAGCCCACTCCTCGCCTCACTGCAAGCTTCTGACATTCACTTTAATTAGCTTTTGTTTTTGTTGAACAAAAGGACAGGAAGAAGGATAGCCATACCTCTTCGCACAGGAAACTGTGGCCATCACAGGAAAGAGAAGGCAAAATGCTCGATCTTTAGGGCATTTCGTCCAGGACCATGCTCAGAGGCAGCCTGGTAGCCCCCCGCCCGTTCTGTCCTGCCGGCAGCAGCCGCACTTCCCTGTGCCGCTTGTCAAGCCTGCGGTCCACTTGATTCCCTCCCCCGGACTCACCGTGTGGAATCCGGCAAATGAGTAACTTCTCCCTCTCCCAAACTTACGCGTAGAGCAAACAATTGGCACACCGCTTCACTTATTTCTACAGTAGGTTTACAGAAGTTTCTCCAAGCAAATCAGTAGTTTTAAAGAATTAGAGGATTTGCCTCACAACCAGTAATTTAGCTTCTGTTAATGAATAACTCGCTTTAAGGAATCAAGGAAGTTTTAAGTTAACATCAGATGTGGGGCCTTTTATCTGGGAGGCATCAGTGAAAAGGCTTGGGGAAGGATGGAGGGAGAGCAAGTAGTGAAATGTGATAGTATTTAAGCCAAATATGATAGAAGAAAAATACCACAAGAGAAGCAAAATGGCTAAAGGAGCAAAAAGTCTAACTATGCTATTGATACTGCTGGTGAAACACTGATCAACTAAGTGAAAATCCCCTAGGGACCTTTCCAAGCCAGCACTGCTCCTTCTTGCACTCTTCCGAATTGCTAATTCACTTCCTTTTACCATCCAAACATAGAACTTTTCTCCTTAGGCCTAATACACTGGGGATCCCTTACAAGCAGTATGACATCTCCTTACATCTCTCTTTTAAGAAGAATGCTCTACAAACCTTTAATGCATAGTTTAAATGGTGGTACCCAGTGGAGGCTCTTCTCTCCTCCTTTAAGTGTATGACATGGGCTTTCTCCCCTTATTGATCTGAGGTTTGGCCTATGCATAAGGCAATAGAATATTTCTGAGCCTCTTCTAACCAGCTTTCGGTAAAACTAAGTGTGTGAGTGTGGTGGTATAGTGAGGTGGGGAGAGTAAGGTATAAGGTGTATAACTTAAAATATAAATATTTCTGTGTCATTGGCAATCATGCTGCCATTAATTAAGTAAATTGTGGGCTCAATAAAAAGGCACACTCCTGGGGTAAATAGAGTTTTTTCCTGTGTATACCACCCAACATCCACTTATTCTACCTCTGGTAGAAACTGTACCCAGATTTCCTTTGGGATCAATCTTCTTTAGTCAGAGTTGACTCCCATAGACAGGTTGGGTCTGAGCCAGTCAGAGAAATTACGTTCTCCTTACCATAGTAATTAATCTAGGGGAGGAGTGTGACCCCTCCCAGCCCAATGAGAGTCATGACAAAGATGAATGTTTGGCTTTGGGAGGACAGAGTGATTCCTGCTGGACTTGATGACAAGAAGATATAAGGTCTGGTTATTCCTGCCATCCTGCCAACAAGAAACCAAATCTTAGTGACTTCATTTGGGCCCCTTAAACCAGCTTCCCCTGAAGCTGACAAGATCCACCCTTCCTTGTAAGCTAATTCCTTAATAGCTTAAGTGATTTTAGGTTGAGTTTTCTGCCATTTGTTATTTTAAAAGTTCTACTCGACAGAATCAGCCAAACCCAGGTTTATGGGAGGGCTCTTCTGGGGACCCTTACGAAGGAATCTCCTTGTGAAGGAAGCAGACAAATGGGCCACTTTAATGAGAGCCACAGGCTTCCATGGACAACCAGCAGAGGTGCGAAAGGCCCTGGGAAAGAAAGTAGTCATTCAGTGTACCTGACAGCGGGACTTTCCAAATTAATTCTTCTTAACCAACTCCATGCCTAGTTCCTCAAATACTTCCACTTTAACCACCTAGAGTTGTCTGGTGGTTCCTAGCCACATACTATTTGACCTCAGTAAACCTAATCATGGAATCCACCCATGCATGCACAATTTTCATAAATTCCTTTGGTTAATTAGTTTCACAGACTATTGCTCTCTCTTTATTTTACTCCCCTCTGTTCCTGTATAACTCCTACCCCCACCCCACCCATGGTGAATTTGAAATAAAGAACATTCTCTCTGACCACAAAGTCAGATTAAGATGCTTCCTATACAGAAAACGTATAAATTCTAAAGCAACTTTAAATGGATAAATTACATATAAACATTGAGAATTCCTGGCTGACTTCATTTTCTATGAGTAACTTTTCTTACCTGAAACCAGTGACTCTCCTTCAGGTATGCCACTTCTATGGTTCTTCAGGTACACCACTCCCAGCTTTGCAAAAGCTCATTATAAGCACAGAAAAAACTCACACATATCCAGGAACTACCCTTTGGCTCAGGAAAGTAGCATGTGGCTTGAACTGGGGGAGTCAAGTAAAAGCAGGGAAGTAGAGACCTGTGGCTAAGGTTTATTCTGTTTGTTTCATTACAATAAAGAATAATTTAATAAAAATATGATTATAAAAGTAATATCTTTTACACTCAATTAGAGAGGACTCATTCTCCCCAACTAGCTCTACTTTCGGTGCTTCTTTTCTTGGTAAAGGGCCTTCACCATCTACCAATCACACAGACTGGGAAGCTGGGCATCATCCTATATTTCTCTCCTTTTCCCACTTGCATCCAATGATCCCATCACACCTTAGTCCTATCCATTTCGTGTCCCTAACATTCTCTGTGGTCTATGGTGGAGAGATCCTAGGGTCACCCTTGATTCATTTTCTGGTGTCCACCTAAGCCATACTTGAACTCCTGACCCACAGAAAGTATGAAATAATACATGTGTGTCATTTTAAGCCCCTAAGTTTATGGTAATTTTTTACATAGCAATAGAAAACATGATCATTCCCACTTGATAGCTAGATTGCCATTGTTTCTGTTAAATTTTTCATCATCTCTTGTCAGGCTGTCAACAGGTGTCTCCTAACAGGTCTTACTGTCTCCAACAAGGTCCCTTCAACTCTGCCACCAAATCAGCTTTCTAAAACAAAATATGATATGTGGCTTTTCTACTTAAAATGAATAAGTGGCAACCTATTGCCTACAGATATAATCCAAATCCCTTGGCTTGGCACATAAAGGACTTTGTGATCTGGTCCCCATACTTCTCTTCAGTTTTGCTTCCACCACTTATACACACACAACCCTGCCAATGCTTTCAGAATATATCCAGGTGCCTATGACCTTTCGATCCTTAACCACTACTAGTGTGATCAAAACACCATCATCTCATGTCTCACTTGAATTGTCGCAATAGCTCTCTGGCTTCTGTCCTTGCCTTGTTAAAATATGGCTTAACATAATATCTAGATGATCCTATGGAAAAAACAAAAACAAAAAACAAATCAGAACTGACTCCCTACTGCTCAATACTTGGCAATGGAATGGCTCTCCATCTCACCCAGAGTCAGAGCCGAAGTTCTTTCACTAATCAGCAAAGCCCTATATGATACAGCTTCCCACTTCTCCCTCCATGTCTTTCACTTCATCTCCTATCATTCTTGCTTTTGTTGCCTCTGCTCCAGCCACACTGGAGCTACACAGAGTTTCCTTGCTGTTCCTTAGACATAGCAGATACATTCCCTCACGAGAGCCTCTGCAGTTGCCATCTCATCTGCCTTGGAGGCTTTATCCCCAAAGGTCTGAATGGCTCGCCCCTTCCCTTCCTTCATACCTTCACCCATGTGTCACCTTAGCAGCTATGCTCTCCCTGACTACTCTGTAAACAGCAACACTCTTCGCCCCTTGGCATGTCTCACTTTCTACTTATTTTTGCCTATAGCACTTACTGTCATCTGACATACTATATGTTTACTTATTTCTTTTTTTTAAAAAAATTATTTTTCATCATCATCACCCCTTTAAAAATAAGAACTTCATGAGGGTAGGGACTTTATTAATTCAGTTGGTTTCCTAGATTCCAATATGGTTTATGGCACATAGTATGGACTTAAATTGTTGAATAAACTTTGAATAAATAAGTGAAGGTGATTTAAACTCAGATTCTCCATGAATGGCTGTGATTAGAAGTAAAGAACCTGATGAACAATAACTGTGTAGAACTCACTTTGTCATTGAGTATGGGAGCAGAAGTATTCATCTTTCAGGGGCAGAAGTGGTTGCAAGGTCATGGTCCTGGCTCAACATTGACATTTGTAGGGCCAGAACAAAGGTGGCTTCCCACAGAACTCAGTACACTAGCAGCAGGAGCTTCCTCATTAGGCTTGTTCTCCAGTGTAGTTTTGATCCTCCAATCCTCCCAGCATTCTGTGAACTCCCGATATAGATTTTCAATAAAAATCTATTTCTGTTTAATCAACCAGAAAGAGCTTCTGTTGCTTGCAACTAAAAGTACTGACTGATGCTATAGCTATCATTCTCCCTTTTTCATCTGTGCCTTGCACCTGACAGTCTCTCTACCTAGAACACCCTGGTCTGTTTGTGAAATACCAACTCATCTTTTAACCATGATTCTTACCCCTTCCTCTTTGTAAGCGTACCTATGCCAAGCACAGCTGATTACATCTTCTTTTGTTTCCACAGGGCAATTTGTACAGACCTCTACCATAATATTCTCATTCTCTCCCACTAACTAGCACCCTTGTGGGCAGGAACTAGATTTTAATTCACCTGAGGAACTCCAAGTCTAGCCTACTTTTTGGCACAAAGGATAAATTCAATAAAAATTGCATAAATGATAGCTTCTTTTATAAAAGCATCAATAGAATAATAATTCTATAATTGAAAAGAATTCTGATGTAAGAACAAAGAAATGAATAGCAAAGAAATCTATTTAGCTGAGATAGAATTATTTACTTGTTAAGCTGGTAAAATTTTTTTTTATTAATTTTCTAAGTACTGGTAAGAAGAGAGAAAAGAATATATCCTTTTACTGAAAAAAACTATAACCAGACCAATTAGAAAACAGAGAAGACACAAATTACTTATATCAAGGATAAGAGCTGACATCACTACAGAGTCTATAGGTATATTAAAAAGAGATATGGAAATTTTATGTAAATAAATTTGATAACTTAGATGAAATGGACAAATTCCATGAAGGACAGAAACTATCAAAGCTCATTCAAGAAAAAATAACCAGAATAGTCCTATATTTATATATTTAAAAATTGGAATTATAATTAAAAAACATTCACATGGAGAAATCCTGAAGCCCAGATAGCTTCATTGGTACATTCTATAAAACACTTAAGAAATAAATAATACCAATTGTATAAGAATTCTTTCAGAAATTTTATTGTTTTTCACAATAAGATGCTTTGAGAACTATTCATATATAAATTATAAATAAATATTTATAGATGTATAGATATATATATACATATATATATTCTTTTAGAGGCTGATAGCATTTCATCCTATAAATATAGCACATTTTCTTTATCAGTTCCTCTTCTGATGAATTTGTAAGAGGTTTGTAGAATTTTACTGAGAGACACTGTGTTGTTGGGGTAGAAAGAAGACATGTGCTAGGCTGCCTGGGTTTACATCCAGTCCTGCCATTTACTAGCCACATGACTTTGGGCCATAATCTTAACCTTTTAAAAAAATATTATCCACTTTTTTTTTAATCTATAAGGCAAGGATATTAATTGTACCTACCTTCTAGAGTTGTTATGAGGATTATCTGAAGTAATATTTGTAAAGGGCTTAGAACCATGACTGGAATGTAGTAAGGGCTACATGAGTATTTGTTAAATATACACTAAAAGGAATACCCTTGTAAGTGCTTCCTGGTGCACAGTTGTAGAAATTTGTTTAGGATGTATACCAGAAGTGAAATTTCTGGATTGTAGGGTATGTACATTTTTTATTTTACTCAACACTGCCAAATTACACTCCAGACTGTCAGTACTAATCAATACTCCCACAAGAAGGCACATTTTTGTCACGTACCAGACAACACTAAACAGACTCTTTAATTTGGCCAGTTGGATGAAAATGTTATCTTTTATATTAACCTGCCTTTTCAGATAAGTGATACAATTAAACATATTTTAAATTCAGAATATATTTATAATTTCTCTTCTGTTAAAAATCTGTTTACTCATATTCTTTTCATGGATTTGTATGGAGTATCTTTTACTGATTCAAATATGTATATATAGTAGATATTAAGGCTTTGTTGGCTACATATGTTGTAATCGCATTTAACTTATGTTTCTCCTTTGTCTTGGGGAGGTATTTGCTATAGAAAAGTTTTGTTTTAATTTAAAAGTCAAGAAGTAATAGTTCTCCCTTCTACTTAGTTCTTGCTGAAACTTCTGCTAAAAGAAACAATATGTATCATTCCAAGGCTTCTGAATTCAAATACAAATCTAAATATGCATTTTATTTCCCAAATTTTACATAAATTATATAAATTAATATACACTCAATTTTGTATATTGCTTTAATCACTTAATAATATATATTGGTGCTTTTTCTATATCAGCATGTAGAGAGTTTATTCTTTTTAAATTGTGTATTATTCTACTGTGTAGATACACCAGAATTTATTTAATAATGGGTATTTGTATAATTTCAACCTTCTTTCATCTCAAAATAAATCAGTAAATTAATACAGAAGGTTTTTAGCTTTTAAAAAATTCATCTTTCTATTTATGGTTTATACTTTTTCTTATTTAAGAAAGCTTTCTCTACCCTGAGTTTACATAGATAGATACTTCTTCTATATATTTTCTAAAATAGGTATTTTTTTTCACAGTTAGGTTTTAATGCAAAATGTTTTTTTGTTTATAACATGAGACAAGAATCTGCTTTTATATATATATATATATATATATATATATATATGCTACATATATACACAAATGTATATATATACACAATATATATATAAAACAAATTTTTCTAATATAAATATTTAGTCTGCTCTTTACCTATTGATTTATGATATCAGTGATTCATGATTTATAATATCAGTATGATCTTTTATATTCCAAGTTTACATATATGTTTGGGGATATTTCAGGAGTCTCCATTATGCTCCATTGATCTATTTGTTTTCCTTTGTGCTAATACTACACCGTTTTGATGATCTTAGCTTTCTACTGTCTTGATATTGTACAGAAAACATACTTGTTCTTTGTTCTTTATTTTTGAAATTGTCTTAACAATTCTTTGACCTTTACAATTTTTTGACCACATAAATTTTTGACTAAGTTAATCATTTCATAGAAATCAATTTGAGATCTTAATTTGAATTATAATTAGATTTGTATGAATTGTAATGAATTATATATAGATTATTTGACAAGTATTGATGTCTTTTCAATGATGATTTATTTAACTCATGAACGAGGTAAAATTTCTACTTTTTTATGTCCTCTTTTATGTTCTTCAATAAATAGTTGCATATTTTTTATGAAGTTCATGCACATACTTGTGGTGTTTTTTCCTAGGTATCCTTTTTATGATTCTTTTTTTCTACTACATTTTCTGTTTTATTATTCCTAGTGTGAGGGAAATTTAAAAGTTTTTGTGTAATGATCTTGTGTCCACAGCCTTGTTGAATCCTATTATTAGTTTTAAAAGTTTGCAGTCTCTTGAATGTAGACAATTTTATCATCTTTAAATAAGGACAGTTTTATTCATATACCTCTGACTTCTTTTTTATTAATTTGTAACTCTTCTGATTATTTTTTTACTCATTTTGCTATTAGTCATTTCAAAGAACTAGATTCAGTTTTTTAGTCAGTCCTGTTTTTTTTTCTTTTTTCAGTTTTTATTTCATTAACTTCTGCTTTTATCTCCATTGTTTCTTTTCTATAAATTTTATTGGGTTTACCTTTTACCCCCTAGCCTCTTAAAATGACTATTTAGCTTACTCATATATTTTTTAGTTATCTTGAAAATGTTCTTTAAATTATATTTATATATTTTATACTCTTAATTATTTTTTTTCTTTTACTTTCTATAGGTTTATTATGCTGCTCTTTTTCTATTTTCTGAGTTGGAATTTGAGGTTTGATTTTCAGTTTTCTTTCTTTCTTCATGTTTGGCTTTAAAATTGTAAATTTCTTTTTAAGCATGGATTTAGCTGTTAATCATAAGTTTTAATATGTTGTATTTTCATTATTATTGAATTCAAAATATTTTCTATTTTCACCATAACTTCTTTGACCTATGAATTTTTTAGAAGTCTATTGTTTGATTTCCAAACATTTAGAGATTTTCTAGTTGCCATTTTATTCCCTCACTGTGGGCAGAGAATCCACTCTATTCAATCCTTTAGTATATTTCAAAACTTGTTTTATGTTTCAGTATGTGGTCAATTTTAAAAAATGCCTGTGTATTGACTTCAGTGTTCTATATATGTAACTTAGGTCAAGTTTGAAAATTAGTTTTCTAATGACTTTGGTATGGCTTTTTAAATTAGATATTTCAAAGTGTATTACTATTTCCTGATATGTTTTGGAATTGTCGATTTCTCCTTTTGTCCATTTTAAAGTTCTATTTTGTAATTATAACTATTGTGAGGTTCTGTTTACTTGGATAGAAAGTTAGAGTTGTCATAATCTTTCTGGAGGATGGAAACTTTTATTATTATGAAGCATCCCTTGCCTATATTAATGCTTTTTCTTCTAAATTCAGATTTGTCTGATAATAATACAACGATACAGTCTTTCTTTTGGTTAGTATTTGCACGCTCTATTTCTTAATTTCAACCTCTCTTTATTTTTATGTTTTAGATATGTTTCTTTTTTATATCATTTGTTCCCCACCCCCCAAACATTTTTGTCTTTTAATTAGAACATTTAGACCATTTTCACTTACTTTAATTACATATATATGTATGTAGGTATTTAGGTTTAAATCTATTATCTTAATATTTGTTTTCTATTTGTTCTATTTGTTTTATGATTCTTTTTTTCTCCTTTCTTGCTTTTGTTTTGATTGAGCATTTTTTAATGCCTCTTTTCTCCTCAATAAGCTTGAAAATTATATATCATTTACTATTTTGGAATTTTTCCCTCTCTTTCTATTTATATTTTGTTGTTTCCTTGGATGCTTGGTTATTTATGTGTATATGAGTGTATATGTGTGTATGTGTGTGTAAGTGGACATCATATTTGTAAAATCAAGTGTAAAAATAATTTGAGGCTCAGCATGTCTTGTTCTTAGGAAGAGGATTTACATTAGTTCATGCATTAGCATTAGTATCACCTCAATTCAATTTTAGGTATTGAGATAAATTGAAACTGAGTTTCATTTCCTCTATTTCCAATTTATGCTGTCCCTAGGGTCTAGCCCTTTGGGATTTCTACAGAGGTTTCTACAAGTCCCCTCCCCTTCTTGATAGGTTCTAGACTCTAATGTCTATTCTCTTTCTCTGTGAAGCTGTGAAAAGTAATTCTCAGCTTCTCAGCCTCTTAGATTTTTAGGTTCCTTTTGGAATCAGTAAAAGCCCACTGGGGGAAAAAATGGCCTCCAAAGCTAGGCTCATCTCCCTTGGCTTTCATTCTCCTCCACATCTTGGCTCTCCAATACTTTATTTCTTTTGTCTTTTCAATGCCTTGAAACACATTTTTTTCCCAAACACTTAAAAAAATTGTCCAGGTTATATTGTCTTCAGCAGCTGGAGTAGTTAGATAAAGTTTTAAGAGTTTACTATGTAAAGACATGGAATAAAGCAATAACGTGCCTTGAAACATGCCTGAACTCTAATATGCTTTCCCAGCATACACAATTTGGTTATTCATAAGCAATGGTATTACAGTTGCTAGGGAAACAGCTTACTGAGCTCCTTTACCCTTGAGCCATCATAATAGATTTCCACCTAAATTTTCAAGGACAAAACAATGGCTAACTTTCCTAACTAAAGGGGATTTCAGAAAACAACTAGTTGGGCTGATATGAAACATATGCTAAGAAGGTAAGACTGTGAAATTAAATATATTTTTTATGTTGGTACTATTGTCTTTATCTTTACTACCCCATAAAGAATGGTTTGTAGGCTGGATACAACCCCCATCCCTAATGTGCTTCATTATTAAAATAACACTTAATTAAGTGGTGGACAAAGCCAGAAACACGCTATGGTTTAAGGAAATCTCTTAGGTTATTTTCAGATGTTTCTAGTTTAGCAAAAGCCAAAGCATATTTTGTTGAGCACATTTTATTCCTATGTGTATTATAAGAAAAATCTAACCCATATGTTTTATTTCATTAATATTTTGCCAAGTTAAATGGTTCTTTTGCAAGATATATTTAATGTTAAGTTATTTTTATGAGGCTTTTTTCCTTGGATTATGAATTCATATGTCACCTAAAGTAAGTATACTTTGATCCAAATATCTTGTAGTTATGAAGTCAGAAACCCACAAAACTTGGGTGATTTCCCAATAGTGCCAAATACAATATTTCATTTTTACCACTAACATCATGATTTTTTCTTCACATTTGTCAATCAGCACTTAGTTGAGAAAACAGCAGACTTATTCTCCTTCTTAAGCCATGCTTTTTGATTAATGTCCAAATGAGGCCACAGCCCAATTCAGCATGGGCCACTAACTTCAAATCATGGGCATAGATCTAAGCGCATGGTTTGTATACTGACTGTATCACATATGTGGTTACTTAAGAGTATGATATAAGTCAGCACATCAGAGGACTTGATGAATACTAACTCAAAAGAGTGGCAAAAGTGACAGGTGAAGATATGGGCAACAGGAATCTTCAATCAATACTGGTGGGAGTACAAATTAGTAAGCTGCTGTAGAAAATGATTACTATCTAATAAAGTTGCAGATGTGCATGCCCTCTAAGCCAATAATTTTACTCTTACATACAGTCCCAGAGAAACTTGCACATGTGAACCAGGAGACATGTACAAGAAAGTCTATCATGTTGTAATAACAAAAATCTGGAAGCAACTTAAATATCAATCAATAGGAAAAATTGATAAGTCTGTTGTGACATTCATACAATGTAATTGTAAAAAGCAATGGAAATGAATAAGTTATAAGCACATACATTATATCATGGACAAGTCTCAAAAACAGATTGCCAAATGTTAAAAAAAAAAAAAAGTCATAGCAGAAAAAATGCAATATTTTCCCAGTACCATTTATTGAAGAGGCTTTCTTTTCTCCACTGTATGTTTTTGGCTCCTTTGTTGAAAACTATTTGCCCATATGTATGTTAGTTTATTTTTTAAGTTCTTGATTCTGTTTCACTGAGCCGTGTGTCTGTTTTTCTGCCAATACCATGCTGTTTTGATTATTGCCACTTTGTAGTATAATCTGAAGTTAGGCAGTGTGATACCTCTGGCCTTGTTCTTTTTCCTCGAGATTGCTTTGGCTATTCAGAGTCTTTTGTGATTCCATACAAATCTATTGACTTTTTTGTTTTATTTCTTTAAAAAATGCCATTGGGTTTGGAAAACCATATGCAAAAGAATGAAACTAGACTGCTGTTTGTTACCATGCACAAAATTAACTCAAAATTGATCAATATAAGACCTAAAACAATAAGATGCATAGAAGAAAACATGTGTACTAAACTTAGGGACCTTGGTCTCAGAGAGGATTTTATAAATTTGACCTCAAAGGCAAAGGAAATAAAGGCAAAAACAAATGAATGGGATGACATCAAATTGAAAAGCTTCTGCACAGCAAATAAACCATTAACAAAACAAAGAGTCAACCAACTCAATGGTAGAAAATATTTGCAAACAACACATCTGATACATCCAAAATATATCAAGAACTCATACAACCCAACAACAACAACAAAAATAATCCAATTAAAAAAATGGGTAGAAGACCTGAACAGACACTTCTCTCAAGAGGAGATACAAATGACCAACAGATATATGAAAAGATGCTCAACTTCACTGGCCTTTAGGGAAACCATATTAAAATCACAACGAGATACCATCTTACACCTATCAGAATGGCTATTATCAACAAGATGAGTAATAACAAATGTTGGAGAGGATGGAGAAAAACCCCTCATACTCTGCTGATGGGAATATAAATTGGTACAGCCGCTATGGAAAACAGTATGGAGTTTCCTCCAAAAATTAAGAATAGAATTACCATGTGACTCAGCAATCCCTCTTCTTGGTATTTACCTGAAAAATTTGAAAACATATATTTGTAAAGATATATTCATAAAAACATTTATCCTTATGTTCATTACAGCACTATTCACAGTGGCTAAGACATGAAAACAACAGAAGTGTCCTTCAATAGATAATTAAATAAAGAAGATGTGGTACATATATACAATGGAATACTACTCAGCTATAATAAAAAATGAAATATCACCACTTGCAACAATATGGATAGATCTGGAGAATATAATGAAAAGTGAAATAAGTCAGACAGCAGAAGTGAAGACCATATGATTTCACTCATATGTAGGATATAATACTGAAAGCAACAAACAAACAAGACAAACAAACAAACAACTCATAGACACAGACAACGGTTTAGTGGTTACCAGAGAGAAAGGGGTGGGGAGATAGATAAAGGTGAAGGTGGTCAAATATATGGTGATGGAAAGAGATTTGGCTTTGGATGGTGAACACACAATGCAATATACAGATGATGTGCTATAGAATTGTACACTTGAAACATGTAATTTTATTAAATGTCACCCCAATAAATGTAATAAAAAAGAAAAAAATGCAGTATCATTATATTTAAATGAAGTTTAAAAATTGTAGAAACAAAAAATTCAGCATTTAGGAGTATATATAAATATGTAACACTATAAACAAAAATGATGGGATGACATAAATAAAATTCAGGATAGTCATTACTTGGCATGAGGTAATAGAAAATAAATGGGATAAGATATAGGAAGAGTGTTTAAGATTGCAATAATGTTCCTTTTTTTTTTTTTTTTAAGGCAAGGCAACCCTTGGTTGACCTCACAGATTGCAAGGACCTTGTCAGTTTACAGTCCCTAATTTTTTACACCTACAGCACCTGGTCCTCCTAGATGGTCTCCCATCCAAGTATTAACCAGGCTTGACCCTGCTTAGCTTCCAAGATCAGACAGGATCCAGCTTGCTCAGGGTAGCATGGCCATAGACAATGTTCTATTTTTTAAAGCTGTGTGTTGTGTACACAAGATTTGTTTTTATCATCATATTATACTATAAAATGTTATAAATATTATTTTGTATTTATTCAGCCTTAAAAATTAATTTTAAAATGCAGACAAGTATGCAGTCAACATACTAGATTATTTACCTACTACCCCAATTCTCATGAAATTAAAGCAAAAGTTACAGTTTGTTAGAGTTTAGTTATAGGTTTAATGCTTTCCTTCCTGTCCTGACTTTCCAAAAAAATTCCCTTTGGGTTCTTTGTATGCCTTACATAGCTAAGTTATTTCTTATGTTTTCAGATTAGATTAAATACTATCAGGCAGCTTCTGTCATTCCGCATAAATTGTAATGGTTACTCTATCGGAAAAAAAATCTATAATAACATAGCATAATAGTTAATGTTTGACAAGCAAGTCTCAGCGGTGTACTAGAGCTGTCAGTATAGCCATTAGTAACACAAGACACAATGGGCTAAATTCTGCAATAGAATACAGCTCTCCCTCAGTCAAGACAAGACTGAACTTTTCCCAAACAACAGGGAATCTATTTATTGTGTAGAATCAATTATTCACAAATCCAGGGTGGCCAGTCTCCTTCCCTTCTCACCCCCTACTCCACCTTTTTTCTTCCCTCTCTCTCCACTCCCATGTCTCCCTTCCTTTCTCTTTCCTTTCCTCTCTTTCCTCCTTTCTTTCAACAACTGTGTTAAATAGCTATTATATGCCTGGTGCAAAATATTCACATATGCACTGGTGTCCCAAAAGAATAAATGGGACCTTTGGCAGTGCATATACTGCGGTCCCACCTCTTTTTTCTCTCTGGCATAGAATGACCCTTACTTGGTCAATGAAGTGATAGCTTCACAATTTTTGCCATATTTGTTAGCTGTATAATTGATTTAGTTTTTTTAAATTGTAAGTTCTACAACATATACAAATGAGTATATATAATGTTTTTTTATATATATGCAATAAGAGAGGATAAAATTAACACTCATGTACTCACCATCTGCCTCCAGAAATAAACATTAACTGTAGTTAGAATGTGTACCCCTCCCTAATTTTCCTTTCCCTTTTCAGCTGGAAATGATGCTATTTAATTGTATACTATCATTATCTTGCTTTTCTTTACAGTTTTATAACCCATTTATATAAATATTTCATGTTTTGGAAATATTAATTGGATAACATAGTATATATTCTTCTGTGACTCAGTGTTTGTCATTCAACATTCTGTTTTTACAATTCATCCATGGAGCTGTGGTTGATTTATTTTTATGGTTGTATGGTATTCCACTCTATGCCTTTGTCCCATTTTATCTTTTCTTTCTGGATGGGCATCTTGCTTGTTTCATTTTTGCTGTTATAGAGACTCTGCTCTGGATATTCTCCTGGTGCAAATGTGCAAGTGTTTCTCTTGGGTATATACTTAGAAGTGGAATTGTTATGTTATAGAATATGTGAATTCCCCACTGTCCTGGAAAATGCTTATTTATCTATCATTCTTACCTGCAATCAGTGAGAGTTCTTAGGTCTACATCATCACCAACAGATAATATTGCTTGACTTGTAAATTTTTGTCAACTTGATGAGTGTGAAATTTTATCTTATTCTGGTTTTAAATTGCAATTTATTGATAATGATTGAGTTTGAGCATCTTTTAATATTTATTTGCCATTCATATTTTTGTCTGTGACATGCCTAGTCTTGTCTTTTATATTTTTCTATTTGGTTATTTATCTTTTTCTTAATGATCCATAAGGGTTCTTTACACGTATTTTTGATATGATGTCTTTTCTAGACATATGTATTTCAAATATGTTCCCAGTTAATGTTCAAATTTCACTCTCTTTATGATATTTTAAAATGTTTTTGATATCTTTATTTTAATGTAGTCAAAATTATAAATCTTTTTCTTTATGTTTTGTGTTTTTTTGTGTCTTGTTTAAGAATTGGAATCATGCAGCATTTGTCTTTCTGTGACTAGTTCATTTCACTTAGTACAGTGTTCTTCAGATTCATTCACGTTGTCACATATGGCAGGATTTTTTTTAAGGCTGAATAATATTCTATTGTATGTATATACCACATTTCCTTTATTCATTCATCCATTGGTAGATATTTAGGTTGTTTCCATATCTTGGCTACTGTGAATAATGCTGCAATGAACATGGGAGTAGAGATATCCTGATTTCAGCTCTTTTGGATATATACTCAGGAGTGGAATTTCTGGATCATATGGCAGTTCTGCAATTTTATTTTTAATTTTTGAGGAACCTCCATACTGTTTTTCAGAGTGGCTGCACCATTTGCATTTCCACCAACAGTATACCAGGTTCCAATTTTCCCACATGCTTGCCAACATTTGTTATCTTTTTTTTTCTTTCTTGAGAATAGCAATCCTAGCAGGTGTGAGGTCATATCTCATGGTGGTTTTCATTTTAATTTCTCTGATGATTAGTGATGTTGAATACCGTTCCAAATACCTGGTAGCCATTGTATGCCTTTTATAAACATGGATAAATATTAAGTCCTTTTTCCTTTTTAAAATTGGGTTATTCGGGTTTGTTGTTATTGTTTGTTTTTGCTATTGAGTTGTTGGAGTTTCTTAAATATTTCGGATATTAACACCTTTTCAGATTTGTGGTTTGCAAATATTTTCTCCCATTTAAATGTTACCTTTTCATTCTGTTGATTGTTCCCTTTGCTGTGCTGAATCTTTTTAGTTTGATATTGTCTTACTCATTAATTTTTGCTTTTATTGCCTTTGTTTTTGGTGTTATATCCAAGAAATTATCGTCAAGACCAATGTCAAGAAGTTTTTTTCTTGTGTGTTCTTCTAGAAGTTTTATAGTTTCAGGTCTTACATTTAAGTCTTTAATTCATTTTGAGTTGATTTTTGTATATAGTATAAGATGAAGATATGATCATTTCATTTTTATTGCTATTGTAAATAGTGAGATTATAAATTGATAAAACCATTTTGGAAAGCAATATGACACTATCTAATCAAGTGGAAGAAGCACATATTTAGGACCTAGCAATTCTAGTCCTAAGTGTATACTCAAGGGTATACCCATGAACACCAGGAGAACTGCAAAAGTAGCAATGTTCATAATAATAAAAAGTGAACAGTATAGTGGATAAATTATTGTGGTATATTCCCTGGAATATTACACAGGAATGAAAATGAATAAACTAAATCTATGCATATTCGCATGTATCATAATATTAAATAAAAAAGCAAGTTAAGAAAAAATCATATAGTATGAGTCTTTTATTATAAAATTGAAAGACAAGAAATAATAGGTAATATATTGCTTAGGAGTACATGCACACTTAGTAAGATTATAAAACAAGTCAAGGAAATGATCAATATTAAACTTAGTAAAATAGGTACCTGAGGAAGGGAGAGAATGAGATTGCAGTTGGGAGCGCACTGACAGCTTCAAAATACTAGTCATTTTCTATTTCTTAAAGTAGCTAGAGGGTACAGGTATGTCTTATTATTTTAAAAACATACATATATTTGTGTGTGCATATCATACATACATATACTGTATATACGCTTTTGATGCATGCTATAATTTATAATAAAATATTAATAAATTTTAATTAAAACTTTTAATGACCAAAAATTAGTTTTTGGTAATTCAAAGAGTACTTTCATGGTTTTCTGACAGCTTATTAATGCATTAATGCCTCAAGAGTATATTCTAGATCTGACCTTCTTACTTTGTATCTTTGTATATAAGTGAGGTAATAAGCTAAGCTCAGTAATGTCCTCTTAGATCCCTTCGCTTCTGAATTACAAATATTTTTTGAAATTCACATTTTATGATTGGTCTAGGAAAGAGGGCTCTCATGCAGACCTGGTTCTGGCCCCCATGGCAGCATTGAGCAATGTTTAATTGGTGTCATGGGAAAAATATCTGTTGATCCTTAACTTTTTTGTTTTCCCAGGCTTATGGCTGGAGAGTTTCCCTTAGCTCAATCAACAAATGAAAATGAGATAAGCGACAAATTTTGAGATTCTTTTTTTTCTTTGCATGATTTACTTCTTTCATTCTTCCTTTTCCGTTTAAAATTATTTTAAACTGAAATCTACATTTTTCAACAGATACCCAGGACTGTTTTATAGGATGAACTGCATGAAACTTTTTTGCTCAAGGAAAATATTCTAGCCCAAATTTTCCTAAACTCCAGCCATCTATAATCCATTTATGATTTTTGACATATCCATTTATCACGTGTCCTATTGTATATGCAGTATTTTTCTTTAAATTTAGTTTAATTTGACTCACTTTCGCTATCTTTACCTCATTCTAAAAAGTAATATTAGTTAAATCATGGGTTCGATGTGCTATTTCTATTTTACATAATATTCATGAAAATAGAATCATAACTATAAATATTTTTTAAAAGTTTGTCCCTATACCTACCACATTTGACCAAAAGTCATTTGGTGTATGTTCATGTGCTACGCTTTGGAAAAGTCTATTCAAATTGAGAAAGACAGGAAAAAAAAAAAAAACTACCTCTCTCCCACCTCCTCTGCTCCAACAGTACATGTTCAACAGAAGGGCAACTGGCAGCCAGCTCCAGCCTCAGCATTTGCCAGACTGCCAATCTCCTCCTTTGTCTGAAGAATGTTTCTCATTTGGATTTGCTCTCTGCCTTTTATCTGGGATTGCCATCTTTCTGTTGCCCAGCTCATTATAGAAGGGGGTAAATTTATGCCCTGGGAAACTGACACTCCTGCAGCTGCAGAGCAATGCCAGCCAGTCGGCCAAGATGAAGTAGCAGAGCAGAATTAATAGACTGGTGTTCAAGTCCCCATTAATACATGGGCCAAGTCACTTGGGGGCATGTGTGACTGTGTTAAAAGTGGGTTGTCAGCCTCCCCTTCAGCTCCTGCCAGTAGCCGGGTAACAGCAGGCCCCATAGTCTTCTGTGACAATCCAATTCACATTTCTCTTCGGTGATCGTCAACCACTTGGGTTTAATTTTCTCAAATTCTCCACCAACTTTCTAGCTGTAACATTCTTGGTTTATTAAGCTCTGTCTTTTTCTCAATGGCATGGGGCATCCTTGATACATTTTGATTAAAGAACTTTTTTTTTCTGTTCTTTTTAGCTGTTCTTCAAGGTCAGATGGTTTAGATATTTCCAGAAGGCTGCCACTGCCTCTTAGTTCCACACATGTGTATATGATGCCATTGGCAGGGGCTTCCAGGCGCATGGCTGAGTCCATTAAGGCTTAGTGAAGCCTGAAAGGGGGAATCAATGTTTCATTTACATCAGAAGGCTCAACATCTCATCACATCCTGCTGGAAACAGGCTGGACAACATCTTAATACTAATCAGTTCTCTCTGACATTGAATTCTAAGGATTGGTATTTTGAAAATCAACAGTATTAGCTCTAGCCCTCCCAGTTCCTCTTAGGCAATCATCTGCCCCCCTTGCCAGACTGTACAGTTTGACACTCTTGTTCAGCGGCTTCTCACTCATTAAACTGATCAAGATACAAAACTTGTTAGTTAATTTTTCATGCACTTGGGGAATCTGGTTGCATATTTTAATGATCTGCTCTCAGAATGTGCTGATCAAACTGCATATTTTGTTGATTCACCGTGACATATCCTTAACCATAGCATTGCTCGTGCAGGGTCCTGGGTGATGTGAGCTGCATCCCGTAAACACGGAGTGGACGCTGTGTGTGCTAATTGAGCTGGTACAGCTCCATCGAGGCATTGATGTGCTCTTTACTCATTGATATGAATAATAACCATTTGGAATTTTCATATTTCTTACCCCAGGGCTCAGATGGTATCAAAACCAATATTTACCAAAGTAGCATTTGTGCTAGCTAGGACTTGAACTTGAAACAGTTTTCTCATTTACTTAAGGTTTGGTCATGAAAACTAGGTTGTCCCCCACCCCCTGCCACACACATATACACATAAATGAAATAAATAAATAAGTCAAGAAGTAATTCTAGACAAGTTCAAACAAAAAGGTAAAAGCCATCTTTAGCTACTCTCTCTAGATACTGTCAATGTTGAGGGCTTAGAATCAGCTCTAAGCTTTTGGAAAACAAATCTTCCAAGCTTGCTGTCTGTGATCCCTAGTCATTGACTCCAAAATAACTCCTTCAGGCAGAGTGGGTGCTCAGGGCCCCCTGCCAATGAGGAGGCAGAGAGCTGGGCTGCTACGGCCTTTGTCACAAGGTCAGGAGACTTGGGTTCTTGTCCAGGCCCTACACTTGCTTGCTCACATGACTCTTAGGGAATAAATCAGGGTCAGACCTCATTTCCCAATCTATATTTTTAAAAAGAAGTGGGAGAGCCCATGGGTACCTTCAATTTCTAAATTCTATAAAGTAGAAAGGGCCAGGTCACAGGCTTTTAAAAACATCTCCATGAAGAGAAGATACTTTATGTTATAGACAGATAGATTTTTTTTTAATGTACTATCGAAACAACAATAATAAAAAGTGGGAAATTAAAAATTAAAATAAGGTTTAAGAATAGTGAGGTGGTCTTCTTGGGATATAAATAATAAGATAGCATAAATAAACATAATTTTCAATATGCCTTAAATAAAGAATTTTTGTGTTAAGAAAAGCAGAAAGAAAACACTAAGAAAAAGTAGAATTATGTGAGTGGGGGTGGGGAGAGAGTGCCAAGAAAGACATTGGTCAACCATTTGAAACTTTCTAGAGGGTAAGGAAGATAAGATCTGAAGACAGGTTGTCGATGAACCTCAAGAAAGCATTGCAATAGAGTGGTAAGAGCCTAGATGGTAAAGAACATAGTCACCTCATATATACATAGAGATCTATTCCAAGAAGTCTGAAAGGGAAGTAGAAATTGAATGGTAGGTACGCATAGTTGGAAGCAATTAGACAGAAAGGAAGAACGCGTAAAGGAAGCAACCGGCAAAGGGACAGAAAGAGGATAATTGATAGAGCAGGACAGTGAAGAAGTCTTTGAGAGACAGGATCCAGAGGGTAAGCTCAGCCTTGGCAGAAAAGATGGGACACATCCCCTTGAGACACCTAAGAAAATGTTTACAATAAAAACAAAAATTAGTTTGCGTAGACAAAGAAGAGCCAAGAAAAATGATCCCAATTCTTCTTCCAAAGTAAGGGATGAAATATGATTTACTGAGAATGAGAAGTGGTGGAATTAGGGCTGAGACCCTGAGAGCAGAGAAACAGGTCTGACCTAGATACCACGGAATGTTAAGGAATGAATAAAAGATTTGAAATAGGAGTTGAGACCCCAGATCAGATTTTGAGAGCACAAATACCTGATAGACTCTGTGTGGGGATTTCCCCCCAAGCAACCGTTGTCAGGCAAGAGCAAGAAAAGACAAAACAGAAAGTGTGCATTATCCAGAGGTGTGAACAGGCTGTATGGGACTGGCACAGAAGCAGCGAGGGGACGGATGATAGGTGCTAGAGAGAGGGCTGTGGGGACAGTAAAAGAATGACGCGGGCCACGCAGCCAGCCAGGTGAAGCCACAAGGATGGCATAGATGCAGAAAAAGTCATGGCAGCCCAATGTCAGTTACTAGAATCATGAAGCTGGTTTTGTTTTATTTTATAACATTCACTAGAATAAATTGATTTCCGAAGCTCACTGAGCTATCATTTTGTGCTATGAGAAAACAAGGGAAACTTACTTCTTATAGTAGTTAAAGAGAAGAAAAGGGCAGGTAATTTCTAAATGTTAGTTAATTGAAATGGAATTTCCCATCTGATAACTATTTCACGAAAGCTGCATTTAAAATCCAGCTCTTTAACTCCCTCATCGAATGTGAGAGATGGGCAGAGCTGTCCACCAGCCAGACGCCCTGAGGACAGCCTTTGGCCTGGCTTGGCCCTCGGACACAGTGCACATAGCGACCAATCTCGCTCTTGTCAGCTTGAGAGTCTTAATGGCACTCGTGCTTCCTGACATTTTCGAATACCTGACTTTTTGGCAGCACATTTGAGGGAATTAAAAGACAAACACTTTTTTTTTTTTTTTTTAATAACAAGTTTCAGAAAACCCGGAAAACTTCCTACAATTATCCTATTTTTTTTTTTTTTGTTTACCCACTGGCACCATGTCGCCACTTGAGTGTGAGTGGGTACCGCCCTGAAAATGTTCTCTTGTGTCCTCCTAGAGCACAACTTTTTGGGTTCCAGTAGTCCCCTACCTTTCCTGTGGCCCTGGCTTGATTTCCCATTTCTGCCTTTACCTGTCACTCACAGCAAGTTGACCTCTGCCCCACACCACCCATCCCCCAGCCATGCTCAGTCGCCTACCCAGCTCTGACTGGCCTTTCCTCAACTTCAGTAAACACGAGTTGGTCACACTGATCCTTTTGTGTCCGGACACCTTTGGTGATGCACACATGGCAGATGAGCAAGTGGAACCTGATTTACCATCTCTGGTGTATCTTACAGAAAGATTCAAAAATCTTCAAGCTCCCAACTTTCACTGAGCCACAGAGCTTCCCTCTGTAGTCAGTGAACGTCTGTACCTGGAAGCCATTTTTAAAAATAGAAATTCCAACCTCTTTCCCTGATTTTGAATGTACACACTGGTAGGTCACAGTGAGCGCTATTTTAGTATAGCAGTCACTATAATAAAAATACTTTCTATATATTATTTCATTTGCTTCTCATAACAACCCTGATCTACAACTACAACCAATACCTAATAGGGCACTATTATTCTCTTTTACAGATGGGGTGATTGAAGCTTAGAGAATAGCAAAATGACTCCCTGAAGTCACACAGCTACTAACAGAGCCAAGCTCTGCACCCAGGCAGGCTGAATTCAGAGACAACATACTCCTCTACCACTTTACAATTCATTCAGTGGCTTTTTCATTTATAATTCATCATAAATGATCCAAGTCTTCTAGAACCTAAGACTACAAGCTTAATTGCTCCAGGCTCTCCTTTCTACCCAGCTACGCTCATTTCCTTATTTGATGAAGTGCCTGCTTCCTTACACAGCTCTTTACAAAATGTGGTCAACAGGCATTTTATTCATTGCCTCTGTAAGCGGCTTCTCCCTGTCCTCAATTCTCTCACAAGTTCTTGAGTACAGTACTGGTTCCTCGGCACCTCTTCTTACTCACATCTTCCACAAGGGGGCGCATTCTGACCATAAAGCTTTTGATGTTCTTGCCAGTCTGCTAAAATACAACCAGTGTCACCCTAATGCTTTCATTCTGTTAGAAGAAATGGTTTTATTCAAGCTACACTTCTCATTGTTATTTCATGGAGGGAGACCAGCGGTAAAAGAGGAAGCCATATAATTTTTGTGAACTGTTTCTCCATAATTCATTCACTGAATTTCTGTGTTAGGTTGTATGGAATCCATTAAGCAGGATATTGAAGCTTATGAATGGAGACCTAGTAATTCCTCTTTAATAAACATGAGTTACTTTTATTTCTTAAACTTTATTAGGCACTTACTCAAAACATTACTCAAAAATGCTTGTTAATAATATGAATGATGATTTTGATTCTGTTTGCATTATTAGTATTTCTACAGGCCTAAAATACCAAGTCTGGACTATTCCTAAAGACCGAGAAAATGGCTGGCATGTGAATGTAGATCTTTATGCCTGAGTTTAATTCCGTCTTGACACTTCTCACCAAACTTTGTAAGGAAGGTAGTGGCTGCTACCACAGAGATCTTTTTGTGTGGCTGAGGAAACTGATATCGGAGGAGACTTACTCAGAGCCTTCAAAAGAAACCGTATGTGGAGAACAGGGCTGCTTCACGCTGGTTCCCTGCCGGTTGCACTTCTCACCAAGCAGAGCTATCACAAAGGGTGAAGAAATATAAATACACTTCTCACTGGAAAGTAAAGCTTACCTTGTTCTCCTTTCCTGCCAGACCTCTAAATGTTGGGATTCAGCTTAGCTCTATGGTCTCCTTTTCTTCTCCATCACACTTCTTCCCCAATCAGTCTCATCTATTTACGTGACTTGGAATACCGTTTGTAGAGTAATGACTCTCAAACATACATCTTCCCAGACTTCTCCTCTGAACCCCGACTCATATCTAAATACGTGCCTAACAGCACCATGTGGATGGCTTATTGCTATATCAAACTGAACAAGTCTAAATGGAACAATTGTTTTCCCACCACAACCCCAAAAGATATCACCACCCTCCCAGCATCATATTTCCTCCAGTTTCAGAAAATGGCCCTAAAATCCACCTGGTTACTAAAGCCAAACACCTGGGAGTCATCCTGATACCCACCTTTGCCTTTTCTCAAACTCAAACACATTGGCCAGTCCTCTTGATTCTGTATGTAAAGTGTACCTTATATTTTTCTACTATTTTCTTTCAATTTCATATTTCACTTTAGTTCAAGATCCCATTGTTTCTGGCCTGGACCACTGCAGGAGCCTCTCACAGGATCCCTACACCCATTCTTATTTCTCTCACCAAAAATCGAGTCCCCACACAGTATCCTGATTAATCTTCTTAAAATATAGATTTGGCTCTGATTTCTCTTGCTTAAAAGACTTTGGTGCCTTCCAGTTGTACAGAAAATAAAATCCCAAATCCTTATTACGGCCCACAAGACCCTTAACCTTTTCAACTTTATACCAGTCCTCACTCTAGTCAGCTGGCTTTCTGTGGGACCCAGAAGAGGCCAAGTTCTTTCGCACCTCAGGGACCTTTCTGCTGGCTGTTCCTTCAGGCCTTTCCTGACCATCCTAAGTAGGTAGGTCCCCGTGGTTATTCTCTAACACTCTCTATCCTTCCTAGTGCTTTTTACCGCCTATAATTATATTATTAGTTGCTTGCTCAAAAATGTATTATTATTTATTATCCAACTGTTCCCAAACCTGGTTCAGTCAATAAAAATCACTGTCTATAATACCAGTGTCCAAATATGACTATTTAAATAATTAGTTTTTATTTACAAATTCCCATTCTACCAGGGTAGACAAATGTAATCTAAATTGACTTGGTCGCCTATTCTCTTTCCTGAAGTGGCACCTAGGTTCTCTTCAAGATCTCCATGTTCTCTGTCCACATGAGCACCTGCCAAGGCACCTGTGGTCCTTCCAAGCTTTTGTCAGTGGTTCACAAAACCTACCAGGAAGACATCCTCTTTCTAATCATATGGTCTTTCCATCCAGTGGTTCTCAGCATTGTTTCTATTAGGTGTAAAGCCAACCATTGTGCAGTTCCTACACTATGCTGGGCCCAGACAGTCTGTGCTGCTGACTGAAGCCTGGTCTGTCTCAGTCTGACTCTGTAGACACTCCCACCCAGAGACAGGTAAAGGGCTCCCTTCCCATGACCCACCAATGTCTACACCCTTATTATCTTCTTTCACCTCTCCTAACCCTCTCAATTCAGAGAATCTTTTCCTAGAAGGAAGAGAGGACGGGATAGATAGAAGCCTTGATCTTATTTTTGAGGTTTCTCTCTCATCTATGTTGTCTGTATGGGGTTCTGTGATCTTCTGAGGGTCTAGTATTTTGAAACTCAAAAAACAAAGGGAAACCTTTTTATCTGCTTCCTGTTTTCACATCGCTTCCTTCTATCTATGAATCCAGAAAAACCCAACTAGTTGAACTGGAGGAAAGAACCAAAAATGGAGGAGGGGGAAAATTTTTCTTAAATTAGTTAATGATTTAAAAACATTTTGCCATCACAGTAGTATTGTGCCTGGTACACTGTTGGTTTGTAATAGGTATTTGCAAATTTAAAAAATAATAATAAATGAATGACTGAATTAACATATGCTCAGTGTTGTCAGAAGACCACAGTTAGGTAAATAGAAAGGCCAGACCACAGACTAGGAGCAAGTTCTACTCCTTACCTTCCTGTTTGGTGTTTGAGCCCTTATGGCTCACTTAATTATACCATTCCAAGCCTTCCAGAGACAGAATTATGGTTGATATGGTTAATAGATGAAGATAATCACTTTCCTGAGTTCTTTGAGCTTCCTGTAACAAAATAAAAGAATGTGATGGTGTATATTCTTTATAGAAACAAGTTTATAATACTATCTTCTCCATGAGCAAAATACTTGCCAGGCTTCTTCCATTAAATTGTTTTATAATCTCTCTTAGAAGATGGAAAACTCTGGTTTGCATTCATAGGTTTACTCCAAGTTTTACTCAGAATTTAGCTTCTTCCAAAAGTAGTTCATATTGGAAGAAAAAGATATTCCACATTAAATGACTCCTTGTCACTGGCATATAGAAAAAAGCCAAAAGAGTTGAAAAGAAATAATATGGCACTAATTATGATACTATGCATTTATGCTTCAGTTTGCTCATCTATAATATGAGATTAATAATAATACCTACTTCAAGGGTTCATTTTGAGGACTAAATGATAAACTACTGTAAATTCCTTACCTATTGCGAGGCCCAATAAATGTTAGCTTTTATTATTGTTTCATAACAAAGCAACACGCTTATTTGTCAATAATCTATTGCTATATAACAAATCATTCGAAATTAGTGGCATAAAACAAGATTCATTATGTTATACTCACAGATTCTGTGAGTTGAGAACACAGAAAGGGCACAGTGGAGACAGCTTGCTTCTGCTCCATAGTGTCTGAAGCTTTAACTGGGAAGACTAGAAGGCTCAGAGTGACTCCATAGCTGGGGCTAGAGTCATCTGAGGCTCGTTCACTCAGATGCTGGGCAGTCAATGCTGGTAGTCAGCCAAGAGGGATCTCAGCTGAGGCTAAGGGTAGATCTCACACACATGATTTATCCATTCCTCGTGATATGGCTGGATTCCAAGAACAAGCACCCTAAGAGAGGCAAGTGGAAGTTTTGTTGTCTTTGATGACCTAGCCTTGGGCGTCGCATAGCACCACTTCTGCCATAGTCACAGGCCTCCCCAGATTTTAAGAATAGTAATGTAGACATCCCCTCTCAATCAGAAGTGTCAATATCACATCATAAGAAGAGCATGTAAAAGGTGGCTACTTTGGAAAATATAATCTGTCACAGTTCCAAATTGACAAATGTTGGGACACATGCACATGATTCCTGCTATTTGTCATTCTTGAACAAGATTGGGTTTTTGTAAATGAGAAGTAATTTAATAGGCATGATGTATAGGAATAAAAGGCTCTTCATCTGTGGAACTCCAACCATCATCTAGGGAGAGAGAGAAGAACTAAAAGAAACCATAGGGTCTACCAAACTGATAATGGCATGAACTCTACAAGAGCTCACTGCCAACAAGACATGACTACAAAAATGCTACCACACTTGGAAGATCTGCTATAGACAGATGGCCCAGTCAGGACTGTGCAGGTTTCTGAGTAGCCCAGGGTAGGTGGTTGGCGATCCTACAACTAAAGAGGTGCGGTTTTGCTCTCTTCTATGCTACTGCTCCCTGCTGTTGGGCTGAGAAGAAAAGGAGGGGACCCTTCTAGTGGGGCACTGCATGTTCCCTAGGGCAGGGCAGCTGAGGAAGCAGATTTGGAAAGAAAGAAGATGGGCCTCCCAGGTGGGTTTGCTGTGGTTAATGGTCTGTCGAAGGCAGTTTCTCTTCTAGGTAAAGTAATCTGATTCCAAGACTTTTGGAATCTTAGATCAGCAAACAAACAAACAAACAAACAAACAAAAAACCAAAACAGCAGCAGAAACAAAAGAAAACAAATATACAACTACCAACTATTAAAATTATACTTAGAACATTTTTTTTAAAAGAAATCATACCTAAAATTTTTGCATACTTTTCCCATCATTTCATAGAGGAAAGGGTGTTTTCACACACTCTCTCCCCCTCCACTCCCACCCTACCTCCACCAAGAGATAAGGGATACTTTGGAACACCATTATCTTAGAATAAGAGCTAATTCTCTAAACCGAATGAATGTAGTTTTATGAACAACTTCCTACATAGTCCGCACCTTTCTCATTTTAATTTGGACCAGTGGAAATTACTTTATGCATCTGGTATGGGGTCAACAATTGGTACTTGAGAGCCATTGATTAGTGGACTCCATCTCCTCTGAGGGAATTGGAGCTACAGCAGCAGACTCACTGGTGGAAAGAGTTGTGTATAGTCACTGTCTCCTCCCCCTCACCTTCCCTGTTTCTCTCACAGTTAGGGCCTCCTTCCTACTCCCATCCCTTCAATGGACTTGGTCTCAATAAGGTCATCAGTGACTTCCTAATGACCCAATGGAGTGAACACTTCTCAGACATCTTTCTTCATCTCACTGGCTCAGGAAACTTGATCATTCCTGTTATTCTTTATTTTTTTTTTCTGTAGTATTATTAAATGTTACCCCCAGAGAATTAGGTTCTGCTTTTTCTCACTTTTCACACACAACTGAACTAGGCAAGATTTTAGCTGCAGAATATTAATAATAATAAGATTGATAGATGTTTTGTATGGGAAATGTTGGGAAAAGACTCTTTTTTTCTATGTGGTAATATATATGTACCACTGCCAAGTACAAATGATTTAGGAAAATGGATATTTACTTATTTTTATGATAGTCAGAAGAGGGTACAATCAAGTTTTACCTTTAATTACTTATAATGAGAAAAACATACCCAAAATGGTTTTATCCAAGCCCTAGAGGATGATTATTTTTTCCTTGCAGCTCATTGAATTGAATTTAACTACAAAATTACAACAAAAAAAATCAAGTTCTGAAGCAATAAAAGCAGTTATTTATGGGCAGTATGTTTTGTCCTTATTCCTGTAAAGATAGCATTACGACTCTTACATCTCCACTCCATTTCTTAAATTTATATCTAAAATGTATCTTTGTAGTGGAAACATTATTTTCTATAATAATGTAATATAATATGCCCTTTTTTTTGTACTGTACATTTTAGAATTTAGTTATATTGTGGGGATAAAATTGGCCTTTTCCTATTCTTAAACCTTGGAGTTTTAAGAACTAAATCATTAGTCAAAGTACTGAACACAAATTTATCCTTATTACTAACTTAAGAGTTTATTCATTTAATGTTAGAAACATTTTCAAGATTCAAATAACCTCTTATAGAGCCTTCCTTAATCCTTGAATTGAGTAGGTACTCAATATTTATTGAGTTGAATCCTTCAAGGAGATGATACAACATCTAAACTCTGGCTTTGTATTTTTCATTTGTCACTTTTCAGTCTTTTCTGTATTAAAGTTATTTGTATGTATTTCATATCACTAATGATCCTCTTAGTTTCTCGAAGTAGAAATCATGTCTTGTGTATCTTCGTCTATTTCATAGCACCTAGCACAGTTCTTTTCATGTTGCAAATGTTCAATAAATATTTATGCTAAGGGGAAAAAAGGCCCAATACAGAAACTGATGAAAACCTATAGCAAACTTCAAACTAGTGAAATGCTAGAAAAACTGTGTTTGAAATCAGGAATGAGATAAGAAGACCTGCTGCTACTACTTGTATTCAGTATTGATCACTGAAGATTTAGGTCAGTGTAATGAGAGAGAGAGAGAGAGAGAGAGGGAGAGAGAGAGAGAGAAAGGGGGAAGGGAGGGGGAGGGGAAGAGGGAGGAGGAAGGGGAGGGGAGGAAACAAAAAGGAAAGAAAAAATTGTAATAGCATTATATGATGGCAAATGGTTGCTGGATTTATGGTGATCACTTAAGTATATAAATGTTGAATAACTCTGGTGTACACCTGAAACTAATATAATATTGTACATTAGATGTATTTTCATAAAAATCTTTTTTAAAAAATAAAGGAAAAAAGAAAGGAAGGAAGAAAGGGAGGGAAAAACGGAGGGAGGGAAGGAAGAAATAGTTTACAGCAGTGAAAATTAATGAACCAGAACTATAACTGTTAACATGGATAAATCTCAGAAATGCAATTAAACAAGAATGAGCCTATATAGACCATGAATCTTTGCCAAGACTACAGTTGCTTAAGCCGTTCTCTATTTCTTTCTTTGTAATAGAACACTAATATTACTTGGCAAATTGCTTCCCAAACTGAAGGGGACCTTGCAATTTGGTGTGGTCATGTGACTTAGTTCTAGCCAATGAGTCATGAGTGGAAATGATAACTAGGACCTCCAGGAACTTCTTAAAGGGGTTGTTACTCAGCTGCTAATAACACTTTTTTTTTTGGCCCTTTTGCCTTTTACCATTCTTCCAGCCAGCAATGTGAATATAATGGCTGAACCTCTAGGAACTAACTTTAGACTAGAAAGTGACATTGAAAATGGAAGCCATGAGTTAGGATGAAACAGATTCTTAGGTATCAGTATATCAGCCCTAGATGGTCTACCTCCAGATTTCTTTTATGTGATAAAGAAATAAACTTGTATTTTGTTTAAGATGCTTTCATTTTATCTTTTTCTTGTTACATTTATTTGTTTCTATTTACATCTGACACAGATGTAAATAAGGTTTAAAGACATGTAAAGCAATTAGCACGTAGCAAAGGCAAGGAAAAGCATGCAGTAGCAAACAATGAATTCAGGATAGTGATTACTTTTGGGTGGGATGCAGGGGGAGGAGATGGGAGGTATATATACAACACATATTGAGTTTTGTCTTGTTTTAGTCTTTATATCTTATGCATGTCTTAAATACTGGCATAATACCATCTAAGACTCTGGAGCTTAAACCATATGGAGTTACCATTAGGGACTGTATTCTGTCTGCCTCCCTCAATTCTCTGGTCACTTTGGTGCCTGAGTTGGACAAACAGAAATAAACCTAATGATTCTCTTGACTCTTTTCCTTGAAGGTCAAAGGAGTCACTCTATCTATTTCCTTTCCTCTCTTCTCCTGTTGCCCCTCACGGATGCTCAAAGGAGCCTTCCCTCAACCAAAAGTCTTTCTAGTCTTATAACATTTTCATACTCCTTTCCAAGTGTTCCCTCAGGCTGTATTCTTAGCAAGGGAGAAGCAGGAGGAGAGAAAGGGCCTCGATAATCTCTGCACCTTGGGGTGGAGTTTGGTTCTACCTCACATTGAGATTTTCTTGTCTCAGATGGCATCATTCCAAGAGTAGAAGAAGAAGGGGCTTTGCTATGGGGCCAGGTGTTGCTTGGTACTTGGCACATCTGGCTGTTGTCTCCCCACCAAGCTAAGAGAATGTCAAATCTGTCGGGCATTTAGAAGCATGCCAAGAGCAGAACAGCTTCTACAATGACAGTGTAACAATTTCCCTCTGGAACGTTTCACAAATGGGTTGATGGGATTAGACAGCATGCCTTTCTTAGAAGACTTTATACACACGACTGCTTATATAAAGATGAAAGTGATGTTTTGGGGAAAATGCCAAGTTGCAAATCTGAGGTGGAGAAGGTATTCCATTAACCTTGCATCTACTATGCTGTCTATTAATTTCAAATGATAAAGGGATGTCAGATAAAGCCAATTAGCATAAAACACTCTTAGTCAGCTTTGTAAAACTTCAACAAATAGCAATGAGAATGAAAGACGTTTGGGGATGTTTTTTTTTTTCCAAAGGACTCTTAAAAGTGATAGTGCCTTCACTTTCTTTCATCTTGTATATTCCACGTGCAAGTCCTAAGGCAACTACTAAATGATTTCCTAAATCCATTCTTGTCTTTTCTCTCCTCTGTGATTTAGTGGCTGGGATCTCTTTGCAGAGAAGAGAAAAATGGAACACATTCTTTCTGGGGAAGGAAATACATGATTACATCTGATATCCAGATTGATTGGGAGTCTCTCAACCTGCTGGGAAACTGCCACTTTTAAATTTGTGGAACAATTGTAAAGATGAGGTTTCCACTTGGGGTTATTTTAGTGCTTAAGATAAGAATTAAGGTACAATAATGGGTGAACACTGTACAAATGGACTCTGTGTGGTGGTGACTCTTTGTTTTCCAAATGTATCCCTGGGTATACAATTGCAGGTAAATTTTAAAATGTTTACCTTATGCTTGTCTCTGGGCTGATCAACACAGAAGACCTGGGAAGCATCTAAGGTATTGAATTCTCTACTGCTGTAAGGAACTTAGGGGCAAGGACGATGCATTACTGTTTTGCCTACTTTTGGTACATAGTTGGTACTCAATAACAATTTTTAAGTGAAAATATCTATATACATCAAACAATTAAGCAATGAATGACAGTATCATATACAATAACTACCAAAATGTGATACTGACCAGAGGAGCTATAGAAACTCCAAGAAAAGGAAGGTCATGCTCAGAAGATGCTACACAGCAATAAAACTTGAGGACACACTTGAATAATGGTGAGTACAGAAGGCATTCTAGGGGACACAACTAACATGAACAAAGGCATTGAGGAAGACATGAAAGAGGGTATTGCAGGAAGAATAAAATAGGCTTGTATTGAAAGTATAAAGCATTCTTTTGTGAAATAATAATGTGAATAACAACTAACACTTTTCTAAGCACTTTACATCAATTAAATAATTTAATCCTCATAATAACCTTATGATGTAGTATTTAAAACGATCTCTATTTTATAGATGAGGAAAATAAGGTAGAGAGAAGTTAGGTCACTCATCTGAGGTCACTTAACTTATATGGGGAAGAACCAGAATTGCATTTGTTATAAGCTGAATTTTTGTGTTTTTCTAAAATCCATATGATAAAGCCCTAACTCCCATTGTTATGATATTTGGAGATTGAGTTTTGGGGAGATAATTAGGTTTAGATGATGTTGTGAGGGTAGGGCCCCATGGTGAGATTAGTGTTCTTAGACAAAGAAACACAAGAAAACCTCATCAAGTTTTAGCCCTGGAAGATGGGAGGAGGTAGTTAGCCAAGCAGTTCTGACCTCTCCCATGGTGCTTTGCCTTTCCCTCAGTTTCCTTATGTAGGGGAACAACAATAATTTGTCCTCTTGTACCCTTATCATCTCCATTTTGTGGATGAAGAAACTGATGCATTGTCTTCCAGCCAGAGAATGCTCCACTAATTCAAAGTGCTAGTCCAAGTAGAGACAAAATCCATTTTCTGTTTTAGTGCAGCAAGATCAGCTAAAATTCACAAAAGGAATTAACAAACTATGACTATAAACAAAAATAAAAGGAAACTCAATAGGGGAGGCAAACAAAGTTAAGCCTATATAAAGTATTGATTTCTGCTCCTATTCTATTAAGCATACTTGCAGGGTTCACGCCAATCTGAAATTACTAACACTACAGACCCAGGAGCAAGTAGATATAGATCCTGAGCCCCCAGCCAGAGCCCCAGGCCAGAGTATCAGATCAGCCTCCACATCTCTGCTAGCCACTTAGAAATGTCCACATACCCTGGTCCTGGCCAAGAGAGTAGCCCTTTCCATTGTCTACCCACGGCCTTTCCACCAGTGGCACAATGGCCACAATGACAGAAAAATAAATATTTCCATTTAAGTAAAACCGGCTGCCTTTACCAAACCAGGATACCATACCTTATAATCTTAATAGAAAATATATCTTTTTCATCCATTAACTCATGAGGAGAAGATGGGGTAGAAACTGGCTTACACAGGGTCTAGATAGGGTGGCCAACTCATCTCCAGTTACTACATTGAAAGTTCTGCATCTCAGGAATCCCCTTAGTCCCAGGAAAACCCGGGAATCCAAAACCATCCTGTGCACAATTTTCACCGAACAGTGGTGGAGACTTTGATGCCTTTGGCCCCACAAAAAATACAGGGAGATAATAATATTAATTATAATAACTATAGCTAGCATTTGTTTAATGTTTACTATATACCAAGGGCTTTCCTTAATGCTTTACAATATTCGTCATAAGAGATAAATATTAGTATGAGTTAAGACAATGCCACCTACTCTAACAAACTCCAACATATATGATGGCTCAAATGCAACAGACACTTCTTTATCCATCCAAGTCCAGTATGAGTATTTCTGATTGGCAAGCAATTCTCCTCTAAATGGAGATCTAGGAGGCCCAGGTTCTTTTCACATTACAACACTTCTGCTCACCTTTAATTGAGCTAACCACATAGCTCCACTTAAGTGCAATGGGGGCCAAAGAAATGTAGTTCCTGGCCAAGAAGCCATTTCACAGAATAATTCCACACTATGGAAAGGGAGTAGGAATCGTCTGTCCTTGCGTACCCTTATTATCTCCATTTTGCAGCTGAGGAAGCTGATGCATAGAAAAGTTAAGCAACCTGCTTGAGGTCACAGTGCTGCATATCCTTGAGTGTTTGCTTTGTGTTTATAATTACGAATACCTATTGCTAAATCAGGCACTAGTAAATGTGGAGGCCAAATTCAACTGAAAAATAAAATGTAATGAGGACCGCTCCATCTGTGTAGCACCACCTCTGTTTGAAAATGTATGGTCAGTTTTGTTTGTCACAAAGACTGGGGTACTACTCAAATTTAATGATCAAGGCCAGGATTGCCAAATGTACTGTGATGATTGAGATAGCCTGACATTATGAAGAACTGTATATTAAAAAAGCCGTAGCGTCCCTGGGTGACAGTAGACTAAGGCTGTCCCTTCTGTGGGGGGCTTACATGCCAGTGTGGAGAAAAGATGTGTGTGCTGAAACAAGCTAGTAGAGTGTTTTAGATGGAGCACAGATTCTGGGGTTGGAAGTTCTCTGCCTGAGTTCTGTCCTGCTACTGACAATATAGTTTAGGGAAAGCTAGTTTATGAAAGTAGCTCAAGTAAGAGATAAAATGACCATTTGGACTAAAATGGGGAGCAGAGAGGAGAATCCAGTTTGGATAGATTAGATCTACGTGGATACAGGAGCTGGGGATATGGTAAGGGATGAAAGTGAACCTCATTCAGTAGAGCGAGGCATAGGGAGCCAATCACAGACCCTGCTCTCTGGGTGTTTCATTCTTGAATGGACTCATGTGTAGCGTGGCTGGAGGGAAAAGTGGAAACTGAAAGGGACTTAAGGAGGGTAGAGAGAACAGTTATTGTGTTCCGCGGGTACGAAACCTCTTTCAGCTTTTTTCATTACTGCTCTTTTTAGATTCTCTCTCCATAAAATGCTGGTGTGAACTCCCACTAAAGTGAGACTCAGCGTCTGGACTCTGATGATGACGACTGCAACATCTGTGTGCCAGACAGACGTGCTTCTAAGAGCATTTGTTATGCTCTGTCACTATATACAGATGTCTCATTTAACCCAGCCCCAAGAGCAGTGTCTAGCACAAGGTAGGAAGCACTCGACAAATGGTAATAGTATCAAGTTATCTTAATGAAAATCTGGGGAAGGTGGAAGATGGAGAAAGAGGAGGAGATGTCATAGTTTAGATCTCATTTCTGGCCTGTAGGTACTCAAATCTATAGGAGTTGAGAGAGGGGGCCGTTTCACCTGGTTGCCATTAATGCTCTATGGATGCTATGGGTAGTTTGCAGGGGACAGAGATGTATAGGAAGTATGAGATTTTGTATTGACCTGTTTAGGCGAGAAGGCTTTCCAGCACTAAGAGGCTGCATGGCTGGTTCTCTGCATCATAAACTGCCCAAATAGAGTAGTAAACTTCTCAAACTTCCTTTCCTCAAAATACTAGGAGCTGCACTCAGTGATATCTGATTACGAAAATGGGCCAGGCGTGGTCTCACCCAAACCACAGGGGGAAAAATTAAGTTAAATTGTCTTAGCTTTAAGTATTTCCTCACACTTCCTAAAGCTTTGGTGCCTGTTGCAACTTGTTGGCTTGTGAGTGTGAGCAGAAAGCAAAGTGAGTGATCAAGAAACAGATGAATATGAATGGTACAATTCAGAATATCTTATATTTCATGATGTTTCTCCGAGAGATCACCATGACTTTGGGGCTCTGCCTCCTAAACATGTTGAGAGCCTCAGCTCTAGAAATGAGGAATTTAAGCCCACTTAAGAGATCTTGCGATCCCTTCTTGAGTGCTTAGGAAAGATGCTCAAACTTTCTGAGCCTCAATGTGAGCATATATACTTTAGCAACAATAATTCCTACTTTTGCAAAGATTAAGAAATAAATACTAGTTATCCGACAATGCCTGGCACATAATTGGCACTTAATGAACAGTCTGAACAGAGATAAATGAGAAAAGAGCCCAACTGACACAGTATATAAACCATAGCAGTGCTCCTCACACATGTATATGATAGGAATCATCTGGAAATCTCATTGAATTGCAGTTTCTGATTCTGTATGCCTGAGCCAGAGCCTGAGATTCTGCATTTCTAACAAGCTCCCAGGTAATGCTGATGCTTCTTGTCAGTAGCAAGGAACTAGACTATGATATATAGCAAGGCATAGGTGACAGATGTTGAGAGATAGGTTTGGCTAAGCAGCCCCTTGGGAGAAGGTCTGGATGGGGGATATGGGATTCATTCAAGGAGAAAGCAAGGGGTAAGGACAAAATTTTCATTTGGGAGAATTTTTCATCTCTATCTTTTAAATTGAATTTCACTCTTGAGTTCTCTGGGCTGATGGTTTTCTTTTCCTTCGGTTGAAATGGGTTCATATTAAAGTTAATGTGATTTTTAGCATTCCCATTACAGAGTCCTCAGATGCTGTCTCCCTGTCTCCAAGAATGGTGGGACATCTAAGACTTGACTCTTATTGTCTATAGGACATAGCTCTAGGGAAGGAACCAGCCTTATTGAATTCTTGCTGTGTGTCAGACATTGTTCTCGTTGCTTTATATATATTTTCATATTTACTCTTCACTTTATAAATATAGGAATGAATGCTCAGGAGTTAAACTTAATAAAATCATGTAGATATAAAATGGCAGAGCCAGGATTTAAACTAGATCTATTTCTTACCACCAGACCTGTGCTCTGCCCTCTACACCTTATTGCTTTATCATTTGGCTTTTGGCAGAAATAATTTTCTTTGACATTTAAGCAACTAAGTGTCATTTGGTGACCTATTAAAAGAGAGCACCATGCCCTCCCATTAATTCTGCTGAGCCATGTTGATTTTGCATGGCAGATCACAGAGATGGGGCAGTGGAGTTGGGGGTAGGAGTAGTGTCTGACTTTTAAGACTCTGAACCTGCTGTTTCCCTTATGTTCACACTGGGAAAAGAAAAAAAAAAAACTGTTGTGTACCTATAAGTGAGCAAAACCAAGGGTAATAGTATAAAATCTTCCAGGGAAAAAAGAGAAATTAGCAAAGGAGAAAAGGTATCTGCAGTCATTTAACAAATGGCTTTAAGGAAGCGAGGAACAAAAGGTTCAAAGAAGTTAAATGCTCCTCAGGCAAGTAGAAGAGATAAGACTAAAAGATAAAAGTTTGAGTAAACGAGATGAATAGGAGATCAGAGAGTTATAATGGACCAGTCCTACTAAGACACACACAAAACCAGGCCTCCCATTTTTCTGCAACACCTTTTCAGCAACGCCTCCCTTCCAGGTTCCTCTGCATTGACACTGTAGAACCTGTGACCATGTTTTAAAAGTTGTGGGAAACTGAAAAGCCAGAGCCACAAACTCAGATGCCAACAGGCCCGTAAGGTGCCGGTCCTGGCTTAGAAGGCGAAGCTGCTCCTCAGCTCCAGCCCATTGTCGTGGAGAAAGCTGTTCTAGTGGCCAAATTTTTCCATTTCCAGTAAAAGCCCAAATTCTCTACTTTCATGTGAAATATCTTTGTTTTTAAAGGTTGGCAACAAATTAAAAAATTTTTACAACTGCAGGCCAAAAGATTACCTAGCTTCAGGCCACATTTGACAATAGCTCTCTGTTATTGTGCCTTCAAAATAGATCTCTGGAGAGAGGATAAGAAAGTGAAGCTGGTAGCTGAGAAGGTTCAAGAAGGAGTATGGAATGAGCTGGACTCATTGCCTTGGCAATATGGCCTGAGATTTGTGGTCCCATCAGCACCCATTTTGGGGTTATCAGGGGCACTATGCCCCAGAGCTTGATCCCTAGCACCTCTTGTACCCAAAGGGAGCCCCAGGGCAGCTGCCCCACTTGTATGGCTTTAGATAAGGCCCTACAGCAACAAGCCAGCTGATGACCCTCTCAGGTACATGTTGTATCTTTACATCCCTTTCAAGAACCAGAATCACTAGTGGGGAGCCTTGTGTGGTGGTGGTGAGATAAGTAAAGGGGCACTTTGGAATGAGGAAAGGGGAAATTTGTCTGGATGGATTCTTTATGCTAGAATGCTAGACTGTGGCCCTAGATCTGGCATTGCTAACTGCTGGAGTAGAAATGTTTATGATGCCTGTCTTGTGCATTGTCTGGCATTGATAATTGTATGCTTGGAAATTTGTACATGGCAACCAGATACCACCAGGTCTCAGTCTTGTACCCTATCATGAATTTCAAGTCCGTGAAGGAAAAAGGGACGTAGTGTGCTATAAAGTATTTCACCAGCATAGCTCAGATGAAGAACAAGATGTGAAATATTTCTTGCTATGGAAATTCTTTATCTGATACTTCTAACTTAGTCTTAATTGGTGTCATCCATTCAACAGACTTTAGTTCATCATTCTTACATGGTCTGAGGAAATTATGAAAGTGTGTTCTTCAAGCAAGTAAGAGGATCAGTATAGAATTTCCAATGAGTAATATTTACTTAATGTTTGTATAGCTTTGATCATATGTATCATGATTGCAATCTGCTGAGATTGGGTTTTATTTAGAAGCAAAATAAATCTCTGAGAAAATACTGATGTTGTAGCTCCACAACAATGTGAAGGGAGTGCTGCGGGGAACTTTACAAAAACATATTTACACTTTAATTGTTTTTTTTTCCTTTTTTTAAAATTACATAAACTATCAACACGAGCAGCAAAATCTCTTGAGTTACCCTACCTGGCAGCTACTTAATTTGTAGGTAGGTACTGGTCAGTCAAAAAGCTAGACTGATCTAAATACAAGTATAGTCTTTGATTCATAATTTACATCTTAGATTTGCTTCTAAGCACAGCAGAATGGCACTAGAATCATACATTTGAACTATTAATAAAGGCGTACTGACATGGTGGATGGTATTTGTCTCATTTGACTAACATTTACTGGCTTTGATGCAATAATGTTGATGTGTGAGTTGTGTGAGATGTGTGAGCTTTCTCCTTTTACACTATTTAGACTCCAATTCAGAAGAGTTTACAAAAGATTAAACTGATGACTTGCATTTTCTAATAGTTTTGTTTTTGCAATTAAAGATTACCGAGAAGTTGAAAATGGAGAATAAACTGTGTGTGTGTCTTGAAGCTAAGTGTAATTTTTTAAAAAATATAGCTTTTGATTACTAGTTTCAAACAAAATCTTATGGGATTTTATGGACAGAATCTGAATTTTCATACTAATAAAGTTGATAACATTTGTTAAGGTGATTAATAACTTATTTTGTTTGTGGGAGAATGAATTTTGTGAAAAATACAGTGATGAAACATAGTCTAAAACTTTTAGAAAATTTGTTTTTTTTTCTTTCTCTGCTCTTTTCTTTAACATATGTGTTAAAAGAAGTGGCATGTTTGGGAATGGTAAGAGAGAGAGAGAGAGAGAGAGAGAGAGAGAGAGAGAGAGAGAGGTTTCAATCTCCAAATTCTAAAACAAGTTTCCAAGATACTTATGCATGAATCGTTTTTCCTCTCTGAGTCTAAAACGTGGTAGGCTCTACCTTTAAGTTCTATTTTGAATGTAATTTCTTTTGATGACACTCATTTGTAAAACACAGTCTTTAGGACCTAAGCATGTAGCACTTTGATAAATAAGATAGGCCTCTGCATTGTTTCAGATTCCAAACCAACAATCATGCTCCATGAAGTCAAGTACCAGGAGGCAGGAAGAAGCAATAAATAGAAAGGCAAGTGATTTGCTTGTATGATTTTATTCTCCTTGGTATTAGTGTTTTAGAAGCTAACTACTACGCAAAAAGCAACTAAATAAGAGGTTGAATTAACACACAACGTTCTCGAAATGCATCACCTTCCCTAAACAAGCAGTTCTTCAAAAGTGGCAAAAAGTTTCTGGCCTTTTTCTCAATTTGGGAGAGAGCTATAAAATAAAACTTTGCTTTTTAGAAATGTAATGGCCAAATTTTATCTACTCCTACAAAGAAACTCTCCCAAGTGTCCTTAAATTAAGATTGGTTTCTCTGTCTTCTATGTCCTTCATACCATCAAAAAATAATCTGTTCTTAGAGAATAGAAAAATAGAGGGGATCAATGAACCAAAGCTAGTTCTTTGAAAAGATCAACAAAATTGAGAAACTTTTAGCTAGACTCACCAAGAAAAAAGAGAAGAACAATTGTAGGCCAACAAATTTGATAGCCTAGATGAAATGGACAAATTCCTAGAAACACACAGATAACCAAACGTAACTCACAAAAATGGAAAATACGAACAGATCTATAACAAGTGATGGATTTCGTAATCAAACCTTCTAGCTGAGAAAAGTCTAGGACCAGATGGCTTCATTGGTGAATGCCACCAAACATTTAATGAAGAATTAGCACCAATGTTACTCAAACTCTTCCAAAAAATTGAAGAGAGCACACTTCCAAATTTATTCTATGAGGCTAGCATTACCTTGAAACCAAGACCAGAAAGACTTTACAAGAAAAAGAAAACTATATACAATAGCCCTTATGAATATAGATGCAAAAATCATCAACAAAATACTAGCAAACTGAATCTAACAACATATTAAAAGGATTATATACCGTGGCCAAGAGGGATTTAACTCAAGAATGCAAAAATGGATCAAAATAAAAGAGAATCGATCAATGTAATTTAACATACTACATTAATAGAATGAAGGGAAGAAAACACACTATCACCTCAATTGACACAGAAAACATATTTGACAAAATGCAACACCCTTTCATGATAAAAACACTCAGAAAACTAGGAATAGAAAAAAACTTTCTCAACATGGTAAAGAGCATTTATGAAAAATCTGCAGCTACCATACTCAGTGGTGAGAGACTGCAAGCTTTCTCTCCACAGATGAGGAACAAAACAATGGTGCCTGCTTTTCACCACTGCTATTCAACATTGTACTGGAAACTTGAGCCAGAGCAATTAGGTAAGAAAAAAAATAAAAGACATTCAAATTGAAAAAGAAGTAAATTATCTCTATTCACAGATGACATTGTCCTGTATATATAAAATCCCAAAGAATCCACCCAAAACTATTACAGTAATAAATGAATTCAGCAAACTTACAGGGTACAAGATTAACACACAAAAATCAGCTGTTTTTATACAACAAGGAATAAATTTAACCAAGGAAGTGAAAGACGTGTACACTAAACACTATAAAACATAAAACATTTCCAAGAGGAATTAAGTAGACCCAAGTAAATGTTAAAATATCCATGTTCATGAATTGGAAGACCTAATAAACTTAAGATAGCAATACTACCCAAAATGTTCTACAAAATCAATGAACTCCCAATCAAAATTCCAAGAGCCTTTTTTTTTTTTTTTTTTGCAGAAATGGAAAAGATGATCCTCAAATTTATATGGCCACTCAAAGGACCCTGAAGAGCCAAGACAATATTGAGAAAGAAGAACAAAGGTGAATACTCACACTTCCTGATTTCAAAACTTATGACTATGATCATCAAAACTATGTGGTACTGGTACAAGAATAGACATATAAATTAGTGAAATAGAACTGGGAATCAAAGAACACTATAAAGAAAGTGAAAAGACAACCAACAGAATGGAAGTAAATATTTGCAAATTATATACCATCTGAGAAGGGTCTAGTATCCAGAAGATATTAAGAACTCTTACAACTCAACAAGAAAATAACCTAATTTTAAAATGAGCAGATAACTTGAACAGACATTTTTTCAAAGAAGATATAGCTATGGTTAACAAGCACAGAAAAAGCCACTCAGCATCATTAGTCATTAGGGGACTTCAAATTAAAACAACAGTGAGATATAATTTTATATTCACTAGTATGGCCATGATTTTTTTTTAAAAAGGAAAATAACAAGTATTGGCAAGGATATGGGAAAATGGGAACACTTGCACTTTGCTAAGGGAAATGTAAAATGGTCCAGTTGCTTTGGGAAAAAGTTTCGCATTTCCTCAAAAAGTTAAACATGGAATTACCACATGACCCAGAAATTCTGCTTCTAGGTATAGACCCCAAATAATTGAAAACATGTTTTCAAACAAATATATACACATGCATGTTCACAATAGCACCATTCACAGTAGTCAAAAGGTGGGAACAACCTAAAGGTTCACACAATACAATATACCCAATTTAAGTGGATATGTCCATGAATTTTGACATATACAAAGAGCTGTAGAACTACCACCTCAACCAAGACAGCCAACATTTCTACAACCCAAAAAGTTTTCCTTGCGCCCCTTTCCAGTCATACTACTGCCTTGTGTGCCCAGCCCGAGCAGCTATGAATCTATTTCCTCACATCATAGATCAGTATTCTTATTTTAAATCTTTTTAGAAATATAGCATGTCTTCTCTTTTTGGGCTAGCTTCTTTTGCTCAGTATATTTTTGAGATTTTCCCATTTTGTTAGCATATCAGTAATTCATTCTTATTTAATCCTTAATTTATTGTATGACTAGGCTACAAATTTTTATCTAGTCATCCACTGACAGACTTTAGGTCATTTCCAATTTTTGGTAATTATTAATAAAGCTCCTACAAGCATTTATGTATAGCTCTTTGTGTGGGCATAGTTTTATTTCTCTTAGGTAAATACTTACCAGTGGAATTGCTGGATCATAAAGTAAATGTGTATTTAACTTTACTTTTTGAAAAAAAGCCAAACCTCTTCCTGAGAGCTTGAAACACCTTACACTCTCATCAGCAATGTATGAGAATCAGTTGCTCCACATCCTCACCAAGACTTGGCATGATTAGTCTTTTTAATTGTAGACATTCTCTAAAGCTAGTTTACCCCTACTCCCAAGGCATAGCCTTTTTGGAATCTCTGCTGAATGCTCCTGGTATTCAACAAGGTTTCCCTGTCCTGCCTAGTCAGAACTCAGATGTCTTCTAGTACTACGTGAGCTCCAGTTGTTTTTTAGTTAATTATTCCAAGGTAGTTTTTCTTTCCATGATAGTTATTCTTTGCCTGGCCTCATGGAGTCTGGCCTTACTTTGAATTAATATTCAAACAAAGACTCAAGGTGACCCACATGCAGATTTCTAGAGCTGTTTCTCTATATAGCTTCCTCCTCTCTGGAACTCTGCACTCTGTTCATCATTCCTTACTTCCATAATATTTAATGTGTCCCTTTTAAGAGGCTTAACCATACTATAGCCTTTATTAAATTTAATTTGGAGTTCACTTATATATAGAATATATCTTTGTATACCTCACGGGGCTTAACACAGAGTTTTGCACATGATAGAAACTTAGATAATGTTTGTGAAGTTATATTCCACTTGTTAAAGTTGTGTAGTTTGGAGGCAGAGATTGGGGAGCCTTTACTAAGCACCATATCATCCTACACATACATTTCCCTCCCTCTGTCTCACTCTCTCGGCTCAGAGTAGGTACAGTAGTCCTACTGGGTGCTCCCATAGCACACTGCCACAGTTCGTGTCCACCTTCCCAGCCAGACTGCAAGTTCTGTGGAGACAGGACTATGTCACTCTTGCCCACCACTCTATGCCTAGCACCTAGCATCCTGCCTAGAATGTGATATGCATCCAGTACTTGTTGATTTTACATTGATTTTTTCCTTTGGCACTTGCCTCATTCTCTTTTCTTTTGGATATGAGCAAAGAATGACTGGCTGTCCCATTTGCAGTCCCTCCAGTTTTCAAGACAAAATAGTGATTGGTTTCTCCAAGTCATCTTGAATCATTCTGTAATATAAACTTCCATGGATGACATTTTGCTGGAAGCAACCACATAAGCCAACCAGAGATTACTATATTAGTTAGAATAAAGTCTTGGCTGCAATATCACAGACCTAATAATTGCTAAAACAAATTGAAGGTTTACTTCTCTCTCCTGTCACAGTTTGAGCACAGACAAGTATGTGTTAGAATCACTGTGAAGACCCCAGCTGCTTCTTTTTAGTTGCTCTGCCACCATCAACATATCATCCATCAAGAAGAGAAAGTTAAGTGGAAGATATGTCCTTTCTCTTAAGGATATAGAAGTCCTTATTATAGTATGTATTAGTATTTTCTTCTTTTTTATGGCTGAATAATATTCCACTGCATGGATATACTATATTTTGTTTATCCATTCATCATTAGAAGACACTCGGTTTCTTTCTACCTTTGCCTATTATGAATAATGCTGCTATGAATATTTGCAAACAAGTCTTTGTTTAAACACCTGTTTTCAGTTCTTTTGTGCATATACCTAGGAATGGAAATTCTGGATCATGTTGTAATTCTATTTTAACTATTGAGGATTTGTTAAACTGTTTTCCAAAGCAATTGGACCATTTTACATTTCCACCAGAAAGGGTTCCCATTTCTCTACATCTTTGCCAACACTTGTTGTTTTTCATTTTTTAGATTATAGCTATCTAGTAGGTGTGAAGTATCTCATTATGGCTTTGATTTGCACAACTAATGATGCCAAGCATCATTTCATATGTTTATTGGCTATCAGTACATCTTCTTTGGAGAAATACCTATTTAAATCCTTTGCCCTTTTAATTAGATTGTCTCTTTGTTGTTGAGGTGGAAGAATTCTTTGTGTATTCTGAATACCAGACCTTATCAAGTACATGACTTGCCAGTATTTCCTACCTTTCTATATGTCAGCTGTCTTTTTGCTTTCATTATAGTATCCTTCTATGCACAAATATCTTTAATTTTGATGAAGTCCAATTTATTTATAATTTTGTCGTTGCTTGCGCTTTTGGTGTCGTATTTAAGAATCCATTGTAAAATCTAAGGTCGTGTAGAATTATTCCTATTTTCTTATAACAGTTTTAGCTCCTATATATAGATCATTGATCCATTTGGAATTAAATTTTGTAAATAGTGTGAGGTAAGAGTCCAACTTTATGTTTTGCATGTGAATATCCAACTGTCTCAGTATAATTTGTTTAAAAAACTATTTTTCCCCATTGAATGGCCTTGGCACCTTTGTCAAAAATCAATTACTCATAAAGTTATGGGTTTACTTACGGATTCTTAATTCTATTACATTAATCTATATGTCTACCTTTTTGCCAATACCATACCATTTTTATTACTATAGCTTTGTCATAAGTAATCAAGAAATTTGAAATCAAGAAATTTGAGTTTTCCGATATTGTTTCTGTTTTTTGGGATTTTTTTGGACTCTTTGGGGTCCTTTGCAATTTCATGTGAATTTTAGAATCAACTTTTCCATTTCTGAAAAAAAAGCATTTAGAATTTTGCTCAAGATTGCATTGAATCTGTAGATTTCTCTGGATAGTATTGCCATCTTAACAATGTTGTCTTCCAAACTATGATCATAGGATGCCTTTTTCATTTGCTTAAATATTAAATTATTTTTCCAATGATGTTTTGTAAGAAAAACATTTTTTTTACACACTATTCAATTTTTATATTTAATTTTTACAGATTTGGAAACAATTCATAGCCAAACTTCACTCTGAATCAAGACAATTTTTACAAAGGAAAGCCTTAATTCTGATATTAAATTGAATTTTCTTGGAAAATAGCACCATTGATTATCCATGCTTTAATGATAGAATTGCGGGTGCATTTGCTTGCTGCCAGCATCTCTTCAGTAGAGAACAGGAAGGCTTGTATGAATGGGGCATCATGAATTTGTTGTCTCCTACAAGAACATGTGTCCAACTTCTGGGAAGACTGGAGCATTTTTATAGGCCGGGTTTCCATTGTTTTCTGTTTGTTACTCTACCATAGGTTAAGAATCTTGGATTTCAAGTTCATAATTTATTACTCTTGCCTATAATATTCTTTTAAATTTTAAATATTCTTATTTTAAATGTTAAATAGTTTAAACTATTGATATTGGGCTTACTATTAAATAAATGTTCTATATGTGTTGTATATTTTGAATGTACCTGAAAAGCATCCTTCAAAAATATTTTGGAATATTGTAGCAAGGTTGTTATTATGTTGCACTGACTGC
>CM053507.1:19883033-19968391 GCA_028627145.1 Eidolon dupreanum
CCCAAATCTTGTAATCAGATGTCTGAGTGTCCGGTGTCTCCTGATGCCTTCCTAATACAGATGTAACATAACTTTAAAAATTGAAAATAAAATATAGAGTTAAAACTGTATAAACTTACTCTGCCTCCATCAACCCATGTTGGATAATATTGTGATTTATAAGAGATCAAATTTTCTACTTAAACATAGGTTTTTGTATGTATATTTTTTGTTTATTTTTTGGGCCTTGCCTTCCACATTTGCTAAGGGTCCACACCCCAGTATTTCCTAACTCTATAAACAAGAGTGTTCGATTTGATCATCACTCCTGGAAGTCCTCATGTTTTTATTATTACCTGGTGGAGCAAGAACATAGCCAGCAGTGCCCATGGAGAAGGAGCCCTTCTATTCTGTATAGTTAATGGTTTGTGGACCAGCTGCTTTTTGTTTTATTCCTTGGAGAGCTTTCCCAAATGTTTATTGGCCCTGCTGACTTAACTTTGATCTAGATGCAGATAAATGGGATGTGGTCCTGAGGATGTAATGACTTAATAGCATTATAGCATCTTGGAGCACCAGCATGAGTTTCTCAGTTTTACATTTCTGATTCCTAGGAATGTAAGTGTTTATTAAGAATTTGTTGATTACATGATTCCTCTTTCCCCCATCACAGGACCCTTGCTTGATGTGTTTCTTGGTTTCTCTTGGTGACTTTACTTTTTTATCTGTGTCAAGTGTGGGCCTTTTAGCTGCCTCTCTCTTTCCATGAGGACTGGATTGCTCTCCCCATTACTGCTTTTAATTTCTGTTGACTACTGCTGCCACTAACACCACTTTTAATCTCCTCTAACCTAGTCTGCACTTTCCTCCTACCTCACCTCCGTAGTGTTTTCCTTTCTTGTCTACTGTCCTCTCCCAAAGCCAGTCAGTACTAGGATGGAGGCTTATGAATGTGTAGCTGGTAATTAAAAGAGTACTTTGCTTTCCTATAATTGAACCAGCCAATCACCATGATCCATTAGGTGCTATCCTCTTCTTGGGTGCACTTGGTGATAGATACTGAGTTCTGAGTAAAAGGCATATTTTTTCCCTGGATACCTTTTATTGTGGAGCCATTCCGGAAACACAAGTCGTCTGAAGATTAAATGCCACGTAAGTGCTATTTAGCTGCCATAATTTCTTTTGGGGTGCCAATGGGTATCAGTTCAGTAGCTGGTGTCCCATTGCCTTGTTCACCATTGCCTTGTTTGTTTTTTAAGCGCCAGGGCGTAGAAGCCTGCAGAACTGATGTGTGGATTGGGTACTCGTGTTTATTGTGCTGCCAGTGGCAATATCAAGTCTATTATTGGTGAAAATTTGACACGAGACTTAAACAGAAGCAAGAAAGGTAATCTTCATTTCGGAGCCATAAACTCTTTCTTTTAGATCCATTTTTCGAGTCATTTTAAAATATTTTTGTAATTTTTCACTGTTGTTAATTTTACAACCTCTATTGTAGATGTACTGAAGTTAGTCTAGGAAATATTTTATTTCAAGAAGGAAATGAGGCTGTGCTGAGAAGCTATCTCAACCCCTTCCATGTTCTCCCAATAAAAGAATTCAAGAAGAAATTTTATTAACTTTGTGAAACACATGTAAGAAACTTCAAGCCTTTGGGATTTCACAAGTAGTGAACTTTAATATCTCAGAATTGATCAGGGCTTGATAAGAACCAGATAAGTGCAATTCCAGGGAGCACCTTCTTCCTGCATGGAACAGAAACGGGTGGGCAGGAAGTCCTGACTCAAAGGGAGGAGATCCACCCTACCAATGAACCTGCCCACTGGCACTCCCTACAGGCAGATAATTTTATATTGGTCAGAGAAGGGGTTCTGCAGGACTGAACCAGAAATCCAGATGGAGACCAGGTAACTAAACCTGTATTGACGTTATCTGGAAAAAAATTTAAATTGTCGTTATTCAAAACAACGTATATGTGAGTAGATAGATAAGTGATTTTGCTACCTGATTAGGGAATACTACTCATCCTAGAAAGAGGTGCTTAATATTCATTAGTCTCCAAAATTACAAGGACACAGAAAAAAAATACTTCCATTCCAGTTTTCTCTAATGACTCCCAGTTTCCCTTAAAATATTTAGTTGCTAATGTATGTTTAGATTGAACTTTAATGCTATTATTCTTACTGTGTTCCTGCTTTTAGGATACTCTTGGCATAATTGAAATGTCAGGCTTTATTTGTGGCTGTATATCTTGTATATTCTACTTGGGATCTTGGGTCCCCCAACTATATAGAAATGTAAGTACATTATTTGCTCTGTTTGCTCTGATCAATCAAAAGTGCTTCTTATCTTTCTTTGTCTACCTTTGAAAGATGTACCTTGGAATTCTGAGGAGTGCTTTTGGGACCTGCAACATGGAAGTCACAGTGTTGAATTGATTCTTGTCAGATTTTTTGTTGTTGTTGCTGCTGTTTATTAAGTTCCTTTCAGCTTAGGCAGCAGAATATAGATCCATCAGAATTGTTGTCTAAATCTGTTTTGATGGGCTTGCATATTAACACCTGCAAAATGAAGTCACAATAAAATATACAAAGCATTTTGCATGGATATTGTGATCGTTTCAACTTGTGAAGAAGTCCTATTCACTTGCACTTTGCAGCTAATATACTTCATTGTAGCAAGCTAGACAGAACCCAACTTGAATATCTCAGCTTATCTTGTTGATTTTTAACCGTCTGTGGTTTATTTCAATTTCCAGTTATATATTCTTTTGTTCTGTCAGGTCCTAGAAATTAAAACCTCTAACTAAATTTCTGAAGGCTTAATAGAAGTAAAATATTATTTTCTCCAATGTATTTGAATGTCCATGTGGTCTAAATATTTTTACATATTTGTAAATATTTTGAAATAAAGTATTGCAAAAGGTAAAATTATCTCTATCTCTATCTATCTATCTATCTATCTATCTATCTATCTATCTATCATCTATCTATCTATCATCTAAACCAAGATGAATAAATAAATCAGTAATCAACAACAAGGAAGCATATCGCAGGCTCAGAATCAAGAAGCTTTGTGGAAACGGCACTTTCTTCAGAGATTATTATGGTCTCTTTCTCAGAATTGCCTTGAAAATGAACCCAACAGGCAGCTGCACAGTAGGTAAGCATTTACTAGCCTCAAATTCAATATTGGAGCTAAGTAACAGGTGCCAAACGGCATCTAAAAGGGCATTTAACTGTTACCAATATTACACATAAAATATATTTAAATCTTAAATCTTAGTGCTTTCTGAAAAAAATGGATGAGAAGAAGTGCATGAGAAGGGAAAACAGTTACAGAATTAACTATAAATATTTAACATATCTGGGTATCAAATATAGATATAAAATCAAAACATAAAGAACACATTAGAAAATAATATGGTGAATAACAGAATATTTAAGAGAATTTCTATAAACCGAGAAGAAAAAACAGTTAAACAGAAAAATTTACCTAGGGCTCAAAAACAGAAAAATGAAGAAATATAAATAATTAGCACATACATGAAAAATAATTTAGCTGCCATAGAAGCTGAATATATGTAAAAGGAAATAATAGGGCTTTTTTGTCAATAAAATTAGCAAATAAATAGAAATCATAGGAATCAAATTGATAAGGGCAGGGCTTGGCACACTCATATGCTGCTGAGTTGATATATAAATTGCTACAGCCTTTCTGCAAGACATTTTAGCAGTTTCTATAAGAGCTTTAAAAGTATGAGTTCCACATCTAGATATCTATTCTAAGGAAATTACCATAAAAATGAAAAAAGATGTATGTACTCAGAAATTTGTCATAGTGTTGTCTGTAATTTTGGGGACAACCTAAATGCTCAATACAGAGAAATATTCTGAAGTGGTTTTAAAATGTTGATAAAGAATTTTTAATGACATGAAGAAATTCTTAATATATAATAGTGGATAAAGGGGCAGGATATAACATTGTATGTAGCTCATACTCATAGGGGTACTTTTTATATTTGAGATCTTCATTTATAAGGAAAGCTCTCTCTTTTTCAAGGTCTCCTAGGTTATTAGTATTTTAGCAGGGGATCAATAAATGCAGGTTTCTTGGTTATCTTTGATTCATCAGATAAAAAAAAAAACATTTGAACCAATATTAGGCATTTTTAGATATTAAGTTCCAGTTAGATTTTAATGTCAGGTGTTAAGAAAAGGCACCACCTCTGAAAATCTCTATAGAGAACACTTAGAATTCATAAATGATAACTGGTGCTCTGCCTTCTGTCAGTAAAGCAAATCTTATGCATTAATAGTTTATGATAAATAAAACATCTGGAATAATTGGCTAATGGATTTAATGAATACATCCTTTGAATGTAGGGAACAAATCTAAAAATTATCATAGTTATGTAGTCAAATTGAAATATTATATTTCTATGTTCTTTTACTCACTGATACTTTTGAGTTTTGTTTTGTACTGTTTTGTTTTTGTTTTTAAAAGCGAGCTTATTGTTGATCAGCTAGATAAAACTGGCACTAGTTGTCCTTTGGAATTGCAGAGTGAGGGACCCAAGGCTTATGTTCTGGATTAACAAACAGAGTATCAAACATAATCACTTAAGAATTCTTGGCAGGAATTTTACTTTTATTTTTTGGACTCAGCTATTAAAGAAAATTGAAACGGCCTCTTGCACTTTAGCAGCTTTCATGATTTTTAGTACTTTGTGATAGATTGCTAATGATTACTCCCAAAATGTTTTTGTGAAACAGATAAATAAGGGCCTCATTTAACATGGGACATTTTGAGGCAGGGAGCCTAGGAATACATTGAGTGAGTGACAGGCTGAGAAGGACTCTTGAGCCCCTGTCCTAATTAGGTCCCAGAGAGAGAAAAGGCAGTCCCGGAACCCTTGCGGAGGGAAATTCTTGAGTCATTCTCCTTTCTTCGCCCTCCTAGTAGGATGGAGGGCAGAGAAAAGCACCTCCCCATTGCAAGACCACAGCAGGGAAATTGTTGTTTTGATTTCTTTCAAATTGAGGGAGTAGGGTGGATTTATGATTTCTTCAATGAACAACCAAAAAGACTTTTTTTATTTTGATTTGATCATATGAATACTTAATCTCCTGCTCCATATATTGGAATTCACGGGAGAGTACTGTCCTCCAACTGACCTTTCCCAAAATGGAATCCTGAGTCTAAAAGCTGTAACCTAAAACCCAAATCATGGCCTTAAAGAAGTCTCCCCGAGAGAATTAGGCATTTCCCTTTTCATTTCTAAATGTATATGTCTCGTGCCTGGGTTCAGAAAGTGTGATATCCGTGGCTTCAAGACTCTCTGAATTTGGGGATCTGTGGCTAAGCAATAATCTCTCAATTCCAACTTGATTGGAGCCTGAACCCGATCTCACCCGAAATTAGTTTTCAAATTCAAACACAATTAAAAACAGATGTTTCCAAGTAGACTGAAAAGGGCTGTGATGCACAAATCAAGTTCATTGCCTTTAGAACTGGTTGAATCTTCTAGGTATCTGTAATCAACAGGAAAGGTTGAAAAACTAAGGGTTGTTTCCAGAATTTGCTGTTTTTCCCTTCCACCCCAAGTCCTCCAAATATTCAGAATGTGAGACGTTTGAGGACGTGTATTATAATTTGTCAGGCTGGACTTTTCTGCCTGATTCGCTTTCTAATCTATTCCAGGTCAAGACAAACTTACATCTTGGGTTAGGCACTTAATAATTCTTATTACTGAGAATTAATTTCTACATATAGAAAAGGACTACAAGAAAATTTGTTATTCAAAAGTACTAGAATATTAAAGATTCTTGACAGGAAGTTTCATTTAGCACATGCTTTAAAATTCCTTCTAAAGCTATCCTAATAGTAATTCAGGAAACATTAATGTTTTTTCCCCATTGAATTAAATCCCTATTAAAGTCTGCATGCTTGGGAAAGGGTGAGGGGAGCTTACTTGTGGACAAATAGTACCCATGAACTTTAATGCATTAAAATGGATTCATACGTTCTCATAAGATGAAAAACATATGTCCAATTACTGTGAGATTCACCATTCCTTACAAGTTCAGAACAGACAGTCCTCATGTCCTTGTCTTAAAATGAGTATGTCTATTTTCAGAATAATTTTCAGCATTAAGTCTAGTCCACCATTTGCTTTTTAATCTCCTCTTTTATCCCTGGAATCTTGCATTCCTGGTACACTTTATCTTTTTTCATGTGGAATAATATCCCTCAGAAATCTTTGATGCATTGGTGAATTAAAAGAAAAAAATGAGATGTAAGTGCTTGCTCTATTTGTCATTTTTAATATGTTGTGAGCCCCTTGATTTATGATTAAGCATTTCTTGGGAGAGGAGAATGTTTAAGGTGGTATTTTGAGCTCCATTTAAGGCAATTTAGTTGTCATCAGGCCTCCTTACCCTATAACCTTGGTAAGACCTTGCTTCATAAATGGGACCCAAACAATTGGCTTGTGTTTTGAGTAGACAAAGCCTTATGGAAATGATACTTGCTAAGTGTTTTTATTGGACATCTGGGTAAGAGTTAGCCTTTCTCAGACCAGTCACAGACCACAGCTAGTCTGACTCCTACACCCTTGGTGGCAGTTTCTTCTCTTAGAAAACTCTTTTAAAAATTCTTTTAGATTGAGAGGAAATAAGATTTAGATTCATTTTTTCTCCCCAGATTCCTGCTTTGATTTCTGATTCAGTAGCTGAAATTAAAGATGTTCCCTCCATGCCTTTCTCATCTTTGTGTCAAATCTCCACATTTAGTGCCTCTCCATTCTGTGGCAGCGTACCCCAGCGTTGGGGGGAATCTCTATAGCCCATGTGATATCCATGTTATATCAGGAGGTTGTGGCTCTGCTAAGGAGTGGCAGAGTGACTTCAGGCCCTGAAGGTGCTAAGTCGACTTTAGTCAGCTTGAAAGAATGACTAAGATTGTCTCTGTCTTCAGTGCTTTCTCTCAACAAATTGTCATGGTCTGAGCTAATGTTGGATGCCCAGTGGCACAGAACCCCCTCGTTGCCTATTTGACCCTAGATGAGAGGAGAAGTTAATATAATTTCACTCTCTTTCTTGATAGCAAAACTTATCTTTTATTTAAAAGAAAAGCAATGAATACAATATCCCTTGGAGGTTATCAGCAGATGAAAGATTGAGGAGTTCGCTGTAATATTTTTCGTGACTTGTACCACAATATAAAATTTTTTGTTTGGAAAGCATTTCAGCCGTGAACTTAATTCTAGAAATCCCTGGGCCAAAGGTAGGATATCTCTTAGGTAAGAACTGCCAGGAAGAAGGTTAGGAAGTGACTCAGACAAATGTAAAGTAAGTAAGTAAATAAATAGAGGAGGGGAAATGTTCAAAGTATGCAAAAGATGAATTTTTTCTTGTTTTAAACTAAGAAAAAATGTTCATTTCCCCAAAGAGAATGGATGTACACATGATTCAGGGTGCTGAAAAGAATGACACATTGCCCTAGCATTTGGTACCCTCCCTCTTTTTATTATTGTTCTCTTGAGAGTTCTGGGCCATTTTAAATGTGAGGATTAAGAAATGTGCATCCTATGGAGGTGCTCATTTAACTCCTTCCAGTGAGGATACACCCCAGAAATCTTATTGAACTGAGTTCTCACACAAGTCCTTGCTGTGCCTCGGTGTCACTGCAAAATTGAGGAGATATAGATGTCATTGGAGTATACCGATGATAAACAGAGTTTTTAGAATGTTCAGACGTTTGAAACAGCACCCAGTTGATGAGCAGTTCTACACACATGATCTCAGACTTGCTGTTCTTTGGAGGAAAGGCCATTGATGAGTTTGAAGAGGTAGCATGGTCCTTGCTTCAGCCAGGCCTGCACCAGTAGTAACTGGAGCTCTCCACGTGCAATCTACCAGAGCCGAAGAATTCTGCCATAACCAGCTGCCATCGCTTGGCACCTAAGTTTTCTGGTTGATAATGGAAGAGATTGAATTTCATCTTTAATAGCCTTTCCAGCTTTAGAATTCTTTGTCTCTACTCTATATTCAACTCGAGAGGTTTTTTTATTTGTTCATTTTAATTTTGCGGAGTGTAGGACATAAAGGAAAGCAAAGCAAGTCAGAGAAGGAGGTGAGGAAGGCAAAGATCAGGAATGAGAAAGAACTTGGAGAAGAATGAAAGGAAATAGGCTTATCGATAAGTAATGGGGTGAGAGAACCGTGGAGGCGGATTAATTTCCTGTATCTCAGACTCAATATGAGGGGGAAATAGCTGATGATTTGCAGGGTAATTCTATAAGTAGTGTCAGAGTTAATAATCCTTTAAACTTTTTACCTTAAGAGAAACGTACTAAGTGACTGTACAGTTCATGCCATCTTGCAGGCAGAGACCACATCAGACGGCCCAGCTGGTGGCGCTAGCAGGAGTCTCACTGCTGGGCAGTGAAGAGGATTCCACATGTGCAAGCTGCCGCCTCTCTCCGTCCTTGGTGTGGCGAGGAACCGGTTTTGTCGAGGCTCTTTGGGTGCAGGCGTGCGTTCATGCCTTTTCTTTTCTGCCGCATGTTCACAACATAACATTCTGCTCCACAGGTCCACTGCTTACACAATAAAGAATGCTTTTCCCAGCAAGGTTTTCTGCAGTTGGCTATGTTTTAGTTGGCCTGAAAATCTGTGGGAATTACTATGGCTGTTTCTAACTTTATTCAGTAGTCAACAGTGGTTCCTATTTCTTTAATGTGCAGAATAACGGAAACCACTCAGGTGTGTTCTGTGCGACACCTGGTCTCTTAAAGCAGATGGGTTGAATGGGAATCAGGCCCCTTCTGTTGTGGGTAATTGTGAAATGTTTCATTTCCTAGGGGGCTGTAACATAGTGATAAAGCATGGAGCGAACTTGTTCTGGAAAAGATTGCAAAGCATTTTCAAAGCAGAATTGCCTGGTGTTAGCAGGCTTTCTGTGAACGTTGGATCAGACGCTGCGGAGTGAACTGACCTGTGGATGTAGGTAAGGGCTTCGAGGTGATGGGACTGTAATGACAACTGCAGCCACGCCCCAGACAGCGTGTTTCAGTTTAGGACTTTGAGGTAATTGTCCTAAACTCTTTGTTTGGAAAGAAACATTATTTCTCAAACCTCAGGGCTGTCAGCTGCTACCTAGAGCTTAGCAAATCCTACAGTGGGCTCTTGTGCCTTCTTTGTTCATGAAAAGCACACCTCAGTACAATCCTGCATTGACATAGCAGCTTATTCAGGAAGGTTCCTCTTAACTTATACACAAGGGATGGAGAACTGAAGAGCTGATTGAAAAACTTACATAAAATGAAGAGTCTTAAAAAAATACATACATACTATAAACATTTGCTTTTAACTTAACATATGAAATTGTGTATTTATTCAGGAATCATTTGATATAGGAGGGCAAAAGTCTTTTCTTTGAATCTGGGTCTGATATTGGAGTGGTCTTTCACAAACCACTTTTATAATACATCATTTACGATTCTCAGCTTTATAGTTATGGCTTCATTGGAGTAGACCACGAACTTAAAGACACTGGTAGAATAATCAGAGGGCAGAGGCCTCCAGATTGTAATTGTTACTTTTCCCCCTGACTTTTACAGTTGTCTCCCTGACACGTAATTTAACAGTACTTTTAGGAGCTCCCTTTTGGCGGACTTTTTGTTTCCCTATAAATGATTCCTTCCCTTTCCATTCGTATTTCATTGCTTCCCATAATATTTATTTAAATTGTGTAAATATTTTAAGTCCATCAGGGCATAAACAGTTTGGGGGTCAAAAACAACTGATTCTTGGTGAACCTACAACTCAACTAGTCAGAGTAGAGTCCCAACAGCTGCAGAGAAAGGCGTGCTGCCTGTTGGCCTTCAGTACTGGAGGCAAGGAGTGTGTGTGTGGGGGGGGCCTACGGAGGGCGTGTGTGACCACTTGTCTGCAGAATTTGTAAGTGAGGGTCTGTGAAGCAGCTTCTGCTCTAATAAATTCTCACCATGTAAGGTGCAGTATGACAGTTCCTGGCTGGGGAATAGATAGAAATCCAGTTGCTGCTAAGTGTTATGTGCAACAAAGACAATCAGCACAAAGGAGGAGAGATCACTTCTGGTTGAAATGAGCGACCGGAAGGTATAAGTTCCTATGTTGAAGTGCTAACCCCTAGTACCCTAGAATGTAATTGTATTTGGAGATAGGGTATGTAAAGAGGTAAATAAATTCTAATGAGATAAAAAGCTGAAAGGATTAAGAAGTACAAATTGGTAGTTATAAAAAAAACTCATGGGGATATAAAGTACAGCACAGGGGATATAGTCAATAATAACTATGTATGATGTCAGATGGGTACTAGGCTTAGCAGGGTGATCGCTTTGTAAGTCATATAAATCTTTAATCACTAGGTGGTATACCTGAAACTAATATAATATTGTATGCCAACTGTAACTGAAAAATACAAAAAAATATGATAGATAAATAACTAAATAAATAAATAAATAAATAAATAAATAAATAAATAAATAATATGAGATCGTTCGGGTGGGCCCTAATCCAATATGGCCAGTCTCCTAATAAGAAAAGGAAATTTGGACACAAACACTGACAGAGGGAGGACAATGTAAAAACAGGGAGAAAATGGCTATCTATAAGCCAAAGGAGAGAAGCCTGGCACAGATTCTGCCCTCACAGCCCTTAGAAGGTACCAACTCTGCCGACACCTTGCTCTTGGACTTGTAGCCTCCAGAACCGTGAGAAAATAAATATCTATTGTCTAAGCCACGCAGTGTGTGGTGCTTTGTTACGACAGCCGAGCAGACTCATACGGGGGCCTTCATGGAGCGGGAGCATTTGATGTGGCCTTGAAAGGATGGATTGTTTATCAGTAGCCCAAGATAAGAGGAAGGACATTCCAGGCAGATGGAAGAGCAAGAACAAAGGCTTAGAGGTGGGCAAATATCTGAGCTATAATAAGACCATTTGGCTAGAGGAGGGTTGCTACAGAGCGGTAGTAGAAGAATAGGCTAGAGAAGGTAGGTCAGACGCTCAGAATGTTGAGGGCATCCATGGCAACGGGCACTCACCGAAGGCTTTGGAGCAGTTACAGGGTCAAAACAGCATTTTGAATACATTATTCTGTATAAAGGTGTCAGAGAAGGCTGCCTGGCACCTGCTGAATTTCCTCCTGTCTGTCAAGGGCGTGAACATGACCCCTTCCCAGGTATGGGAGTGATACTGCTCAGGAGTCAGGTGAGTGGAACGTGTGGGAGAGAGGACTCACTGCTACATAAGAGCAAGAGAGTGTTGCTGCCCTATTAAACTTCCATCCTTTACCCACCTCAAGAAAAAAGAGACTTGTCAGGCTTTTGGACATGATTTACTTCTTAATTGAGCAGGGAGTAGACGACGTGAGAGGCAGAATGCAAGAAGCATGCTTGGCTCTGGGCTTCTGATAAAAGCCCCATCCCAACTCCTGAGGGGCGACTAGGCTTTAGTTCATCTTCGGGTTAAACAATGCCTCTCACGTTGAGGTGTTGAAACTGCAACATTTTATATTGCATGCCAGACTTAAAAGGATATTTATCTGTATATAGTACCTCTGAGAGGGCCTATCAAATCACTGGTGCTTAATAAATATTTTTGAATAAATGCAGTAATGACCACTTTCATGGCTTTTGATAATGCTTTTGTAGCCTATTGTGTTAGAAGAGATTTCTCAGTCCTTCGCTAACACTAGTTTTCTAGAGCTTTGTGACATTTCTAAAAATGATTGTCTAGAAAAGGCTCAGTTAAGAACAAAGTCCCAACAGAACAGATTCTGATTTGGTAGGTTTGGGATAAGACCTGTGTATATCTATAGAAGTTCTGTGGATGATTTTGACATACATCTAGAGTTGAAAAATCACTGATCATATTCAACTTTTCAAACTTTATAAAGATTGAGCTACAGATGGATTGGCAAGGTTAAATTTGATACCAAAGAATTTTAATCCTTATGACTCTAATTTTATCAAATTTTATTAGCTCATCTAAAAAAAAGTCTTTGCCAATCTAGAATTCAAACTAGTGACTTCAAAATGGTGACTTCTAATTCCATTCGAATTTGAAGAGATCCTCTTCTCTTCCTCTCGATTACCCCAAACCAACTAAACGAAACAAAACCACGTGATAAAAGACAGAAAAATCTATTTACCAAAACAAATTCCTGCCCAGAACCACGCCCAACTAGTTCCAATTAAGCTGAAATGCCAAACTCTTTATAAAAATATTGCAGGTGGGAATATTGTCCATGAACTTAGATGTGCAAGAAATGGAACTTTATTTTTCTATAACTCAATTTTTATTTCAAGGTCCCATTCCAGTAGGTGGCAAAATCTTTGTTTTAGTCAATAAAAAGTATTTTCTACCTCCTTCCCAGGGGTTGCACTAAATTATTGGGAATTTAAATACTGGTAAGGCATGGAGGTAGAGGGAGTGACAGGGAGATTGTCCATCTGATCTGAGTCATCATGTGTTTTCTGCTGGCATCACTGAAATGTCCTCATTCCTGTCTGGTCCTTGCTGCTGTGTCGTCCCTTATGCCCCACTGCTTTAAGTCTCTACTAATTTCCTTGCATTTCCTGAGCACGAGAGGATGAGTCTGCTGCTTGCTCCCCATCTTGGGCAGGGGAAAACTATGTAGTTGCCTCTGACAAATTTATGTTGACACAAGAGGTAGCCATTTCAACCCTGGGACCTTATCACTCCTCATGTTTCGCTCAGGAAGGAGGGCTGGTGTTCTTCCATTCTGATGTGTTTGTAATTGCAGGCCCCCCTCTCACAATGTCCCTGGCAGAGACTCCTCACTATCTGCTCCCACCCCCCACCAACACAAGGAATCTCTTCGTATCTCTGGGCCAGCAAACCTTGTACTCACATAATCAAGCGTTCTCACAAATCTGTTATATTTTTTTCTGCACAAGCATTCTTTTAGTTTTCCTTTGAGAGTTGGATTTTGAACAAATCATAGAAAATGCCTTGTTTTCTCTTTAGGTCTCATCACTTGTTCCCCAAAGCAATAAGCACCCAGCTGAAAGCATGGGGGATCACACTACGGAATAATGGAAATAGAAAGTTAGACCTCCTCTGAAATTTATTTGATTTAGCCTTGGCTGCAATTGTGACCAAAGTCAGAGGATTGCAAGCTTTAGCGATCAGTTTAATGAAGAGCTTTGAAGAATGCTGGCACAGAGCTTGGTGAATACAAAGCACTGAGTTAGCCAGAACATCTTAATATATAATAGATGGAGAATATAAGATGTTTAGTTTAAACACACTAAGAAGACAACAGCAAGGTTGGGGTGAAGGTTTCTTTTTCATGTTTATATTTATTCTGTATCTTGTTATCATTAAATCATTCTCCGACTAGTTTGCAAGAATTTCCTCAGAGAAATACTGACTTTAAGTTTTATTGTTATTTTCTATGGACTATATCCTTAATCTCAGAGACATGCTTGCTTGGAATGGAAAATTGCATTTTCTCACTCTAAGTTTGTGAAAGGAAATTGAATTTGATAGAATGTTTATTGCTAGAAATCAAGTTCACTCACCTAAACTTATAATGTACATGCCAGCTCTGCGGCCTCTCTAACTTCATTCTGTTACTTCACTCCTATATAAGGCCTTGACTTCACTTAGTTAAAAAGCATTGAGTCCTTTACTTAGCTTTCTCCCTCTAAGTCTGTTTGAAGAACTCTAAGACCCTCACAAGAGTAGTTTTAAAGAGCAGTATAAATTGAAGTTTTTCTCCACTAATGAAAAATGGAAATACTAAAGAAAAAACATTGATTAATACTTTCCACTATTATTCTTCTACAAAAGTTTAAATATTTTTCTAACATCTATTAGTGGCAAATATACAACTTCAGAGTGATAGCATTGAAAGGGACATAAAGCAGAGAAAAGATGAAGAATTAGGACACTGATATATTCAGTTTCCTAGGTCAAGTGCCCAGTTCTGTCTTTGCACCGAAGGTGCTACTGCTCTAGAAGGAATTAGCTTGGAAAAATTTATTCACATGAACGCACTAGTTATGTCCTGTATTACCTATGTTTCTCCCACTATTATATGTTTCATGAGGGCAGAAACTTGGTCTATTTATTGTATTCCAGGATATCCTACTAGGAAAAGGGTAGGCAGTCAATAAATATTCACTGAAATTTTTTTTAAAATGAATGAATGAATGGCTTTTCCCAGAGTTCTGGGCAGGCTTTCTCTCTATATTGTTGAAAGTATGTTTCGAAAAAAATGTCAAGCTTTAATGCAAAGGTCGTTAGAGTGGTTAGTACGCCAGTGTTAGCTATGACTGTCCTTAGAGCAAGAGCACTTCCCTAAATCTCTCAAACACCTCACCTTACTGGTCTGATACCGGAATCCTATGCAAAGCTGCTCTGTGTCTGCCCATTTTGAGTACGTGGGCTTGATCTCTCTGTCTGGTAGGACACATTTGCACATTTGCAAATGGTTATTTTCCTACGAGTAGTTGACGTAGTTTTGGAATACGGATAGTCAATGAATTATATAGGTGGAGCTAAAATCTGAATTGACAAGTTTAAAATTTATTCTTTTACATTCAAATGTTTAAAAATTATGGAAAGAATAGTAGTAACTCTAGCCTTTTACCCTTTCATTGTACTACAGCTCTGAAGTTAAGCCTAATTTTTTTTATTGGGGGGAGTAGTACATGCACACTCTCATATTTGTGCATTGCTTTTTGCTTAATAAAATTTTGAAATTAAATTAACACTGATGATTTCAAATGCCTTCTCTAAATACAGAACTTCACATCAATTCATGACTAAGAAGCTGAGTTCCATAATCTTTAGTTTTTGTTTTGTTTTGTTTTGTTTTAACATAAAAGGTAATTATAATTTGGGAGGAACTTTGAAATTTTGTAACATACTATATCTATGGCACTTGTTTTTATTCATGACATAATTATCATCACATGTAATTATAGTTTATTATAAGTTGTTATTACATTTACTTTTTAAGGATCAAAATGGTCCCATTATAATATGTTGCCTACCATCAATATCTCAAATGTGCGAGGTTATTTTGTATCATCCAGCTATATGCTGATTGCCCTCAGTACACATTTTAAGTGGCTAGAGATACAGTTGCCAGAAAAGTTACAAAAGAGTGAACTCTTTTAGACTTTAGCAAATTTAGTTTATCAAACTTTTCATGAAATATTAGCAAGACTTTGCAAGTTGGTATTCTGTACTGAGATGGAAAAAGCATTCACTGAAATTGAAATGTAAACATTGGGTTTTAAATTAATAATAATTTTGTTATCAATGTTCCCCTTCCCAGAATATTCCAACCTCAGTTATTCAAAGTCTCTATCATCTGAAAGAAGATTGGATTGTCACTTCTGGGGAACCTGCGCCCTTTATATGTCTCATTTTCCTTCAGATAAGTGAAATTAGCATATCTGAGTATTATATGTGCTTATACCATGTTATAATGAATATTTCTAAATGGATATTTTTGTTATAAGTCACTTCAAAGATTTACCTTGATTCTTGACACTTGCAATTTTGTTAAGTTGAAATATGAATGGTATATGACCATAACATAACTATGATTTCTATATTGGCTGAATCAAGTAGTGTATATAAAAGCAATTAAGATTTCTGGGACATTCTACACTGAAATGCATAGAATTAAAAAAAAAAAAAAAAAGAAGAACTTCCTATTTTCCAACAGTGTGGTGGGTGTAAGGTACTTAGCATTTTGCTTGGGACATTGTAGGTCCTCAATGAATGTTAGCTATTATCATTATAAACTATAGATGCTCCTGTTATTTGGCAGTTTTTATCCTTCTCTTGACTAGTGGAGGTACTTTGCAAGTAATGTGTCACACAATCTAGAAAACTAGAGCTAAAAGGAATGAGTCGATCTCCCCATTTTATATATGAGGACATTAAGGCTGCAGAAAGTTAGATGACTTAGACAAAGTTATACTGGTCAAGTGGAAGGTCTGAGACGAATCCCTGACTCTCAGTTTGCTATGACTTTCATCATTGCAGGTCCAGGAACTTTTCAGACATGTAGAGCCTACAGGTGTGTCTGAGGAAGGCCTGCAGCACTGTTCTTATCATCTAAAAACACCAGGGAAGAACAAGTTTGGGTTAAACAGCTTATAAAAAGAGGGAAACATCCCACAAGACCAGAGAAAGCTCCACATCTGTCTGGGACTGAATTTTTAAGCCTGAATTTTTTAAAAAAGCACGGTCTTTTGGAATCACTTGATTTTTGGTCATATAGTGGAGGAGCAATTTATTGATTTAAATGAGTAAATTGCCAAAGGTCTGTTTCACCTTTAAATTCAAGTAAATTGAATAATAAGTCATCATGAATTGTAAACACAAAGTAATGTTGCCCTGTTCCATTTTTTCCCCCTAAAAATGTAGGTAACAGAGATTTTCATATCCAGCATTATTTTTGGAAAAAAATTAAGTTAGCCAGTACTTCTTATAAAGAAAGCTATTTCCCCTACTCTGAAGAGATCTGATCTGGAGAAACTGAGGGCCACCGAGACTACGTCCTGAAGTTGTTTTTTCTTCCATTTTTGTTCCCACTGTGGTTCAGAAAAAAATGTAAAACTGTTTAAGTTTTGGATATTCACTGGTCACTCTATTTTTAAACCAATACCTCTTCAGAATATTCTTTAACATCAAGGGAAATTAAAATGTAATATTGTTCCTACTTTTATACCTTGGTTTTCAGAGTTTGATTTAGAGTTTTTCTTTTCAAGATATGTGCTAAATCCTTATCTGACTTCTCACTTGGGCAGAACAAATTAAGACAGAGCCTAGATGACCAGCAAATGTTCCTCTGACATTTCAGGGGACAGCAGTAGCTACCTCAGGGCCTCAACATCATTCCCTGTGAATTTAGGTGCAAAATTCAGAGAGCTCTAGGCAAGGCATGGTTGAAAGAGAATGATAAGGAAGATATTTGAGTGTTTTGAACTTTTAATTATTTTGAAATTAGAATCACACAGGTGGCTGGTTTAGAGTGGTTTGCCTTGGCTTTTAGGTGAAATTTTTGTTAAAAAAAAAAAAGGAAGAAATTTACTTTTGCTCACCAAACTTCCATGTGGCCCAGTTTGGGGCCATACAATAATTTGATTACAAAGTCACATATTAAAAAAAGGATTCCCAAGAGGAATTTCTTGAAAATAATGGGTTAAAACCTCCAACAGTCTACTAATTATTACAGCCAGGATACGCTGTAATAATTGGTAAATATCTTGTCATATGCCCTGTAATGACTGGTAGAGCAAGTTACTAAGTCTGTTATTTTTATTTTTTTTGTCTCACAAACTGTTGACACATGTTAGAGAAACACAGGCTTCCTATTGTTTTCCTCATCTTTTAAAACATTGGTGTACATGTAAAAATAATGACAGTCACAAAAAATGGCAGAAGGACCTGGGATTTTATTTTGTATTTTAAGAGTATATCCTAGATTTCCTAGATTCAACCAGATTCCAATTTCTGCCACTTATATTATGCTTGGGAAGTCTCATTACTGCAAACGTGACTGTTGTATTTCCTTTGAATTTGGGTTCTATGAATCTTTTTAATCAATTCTTTTTTTGACATTGCAACTATTATTCTCTGTATTACCAAGAAAGGGAAACCCAATGTTTTCTTTTAAGCTCTATCTTTTTTATTGTTGGATGCACCTACAAATGGATTATTATTTTTTAGTCTGCCTTTCGACCTATTTCCTGAAAGTTAATGTGAAATGTTTATGAAATATTGCTGATGCTTTTCTAAACCAGATTGCTGATAAAGCAACTTCTCCTTTTTTACACAACTTTTGGACCCTTAAAAAAAAAACAACAGAAGTATAAACAATGTCTGAGAAAGATGGCATCAAGAATCAATAACAGTGACTTAAAACAAGCCTAGCCTAAAGTCACCACAAAATTGCAGTAGAAGAGTAGAAGTGGCCTTAATTTTCAATCAGCAGATACTTACCAAGGGATTGTCATTTACGGAAGAATGAAAAGAATTGAAGAACATATGTCACTACTTCTGAGCATCTCTAAGTGAGGGCTATAGAACGGCTGCAAACGGTTATAAAACTGTCATCAAAAATGCAGATTCAAGGCCCTACCCCAAAACTATTGAGTTAGAATCTCTGGGATGAAGCCTAGGAACCTGCGCTGAGCAACAGTCATATGTGTTAAACTTTTAAAATAATTAAACTAGGAGCTTACATTTTCGATATGGGAAAACAGACTTGTGAGTAAATTATGCGCATTCTCTAAAGCCAGGAGGATGAACTGAGTTATAATAAAGTTACCAAACCTTTTAAGACAGAACAAATCAAGAGAACAAGGAACATGGTTCTATATACAAACCCCTCCTGTGGTTCTACGGGGAAAGGTGAGGCTTTCTTTTTTATGATTTATTTTTAATTTTTAAAATTTATTTATTTATTTGTTTGTTTATTTTTTAGGCAAGGCAACCCTTGGTTGATCTCACAGATTGCAAGGACCTTGTCAGCTCACAATCCCTTATTTTTTACACCTACAGCACCTGGTCTTCCTAGGTGGTCTCCCATCCAAGTACTAACCAGGCCTGACCCTGCTTAGCTTCTGAGATCATACGGGATCGGGCTGTTTCAGGGTTGCACGACCACAGACAAGGTAAAGCTTTATCCAGGTGTAAACAGCTTATCATTATCAGTATTAAGCAGAGTCTGAAAAGTTAAATTTTATAGTTTAAGGAGAGGAGTAGATATCCTGGCATCCCCACCTGGGCACTTGCACTCACTCTGGTCCATACGCTTCTCTTTTCTATCAGCATCATTGTCAGCCTACTTCTTCCAGGCTAAAAAAAAGGATCTTTCCTTTCTACGCCAAAACCCATGGAAACGAGAGAATAGGAGAATTGGAAAGGGAAAAGCAACTTACTATATATAATTTAGGCTTGGGGGTAGCATGGTACAGGTGAATGGAGCCCTAGTTTCTTGATCCAGTAGTAGCCGTGTGACTATTGGTGCAATAATTCCTCAGGGCCTCGACTTCATTCCCCATGAATAAAATTCTCCATGATTTCTCTGCTGCATTTTAGCTCTGAGACTGATTTGATTTGCAAGCGTCAGTGTCTTCTCTAATTGCATGGTTGTTTAGACAAGGAAAGCCTAGACTCTCACTGGCCTTAAGCCTCCCTCCCTTGTAATCTAGTCAGGAATTGATATGTCAGCATCAGTGTCCCCTTCTTTTGACAGCATGGTGGTTAAGAGAAAAAGCTTTTGAATCAGGTAATAATCCACAGTGTCAGCCCTTGCTCTGTCACACACCTGGAGTAAACTTCTCCCAGCCTCAGTTTCTTCATTGATGAAAGTGGAACAAAAATCCTCATCTCACTGTACTGTTGAGAGTACTAAATAATATTTGTAAATCACCAGCTCCATGCCTAACATATACGAAGGACTCCGTAAGACTAGTTATTACTATATTTTAAAGCCACAGAATCAGAAAGACTGCAGACACCTAGTTCTTCCATTACGGACTTCTGTCTTAGAGGAGTGGCATGATGAAAGAGGAGGGGCCACCGTTTCTATCAGTTACAATTAAAGAAAACATACCATGTAATTCATTGTAGTGACATACCTCACATATTTGACATTTAGAGTGGATCATTTTTTAACATTCTCTTCTCTATATGATAAAATTATTTTCAGTAATTATTGCATAATATAATCAGTAACAATCATCTTCTCTACTTTTTTTTTTTAGTTTGGAAACAAATAATTAACAATTTAAAAAGAAGAGCAAATTGTCACTTTAAAGATACTCAAATTCAGTCAAATATTTCACGTATGAACTAAAACGTGCACTTGCCAAACAAAAATATTATACCTTGTAGTTCAGTTTCCTGGTTTTAAATTTGAAATACAAAACCTCTAAGAGGTGACAGAATTGGTATAATTCAACATCTTTGTTTCTTTGTTTTTTTGCAGTCATAGAGCATCTATTGTTTATTTTCAGTCTACTATTTGAATGCAGGAAGAGGTGGTACTGTGAGGGTTAGAGGCAAAACCTGCGTCAGAACGAACCGCTCCAACAATTTCAAACAGTTGCAGACTTGCTCTAGAACAAACTCCTGTGGCCGGGCGCATGGGTGTTGGAGCAGGGAGAACTGGTGGTTCTTCTGGTCAACTTCCATGTAGAATACAATATTTATTCGATTTTAAAAACGAGACACTATGGGCTTAGACATGTAGTATTAAAATCCAATAGTAGCCACAATAGTTCTTCAGAACTTAGACCAACAAAGAGATTTGGGGCGGGGAGGGGAGAAGAATATTTTATTACTGGCATTTTTTAGAATTATTGGCACATGTCGATGACGAAAAGCAGGTCAGCTTTTAGTCAGCTTTATTATTGCTTTTACATTCTCTCTACAGACAACACGCCCCCTGTTTCCTGAGACCGGTGGCCTCTCTCTCTGTCCCACCCTCTGCAAACTGTTGATTCGGTTGTTTCCTTTACCTATGAGTTTCCAGAATCCTCTGCATCCCCAGCACCAGTGCAGCCCTTTCCACACAGTCAGTACGCAATAATTACTTATTGAATTATGAATGCCAGTAACACTACATTTCCCTGTGCTCGTTATTTTAAACATGGCAAAGGGCAAGTATTATTATCTGCCTTTTACAATCAAGCTCTTAGAAATTATATGTATATCCTGCTCAAATTCACACACTTCATTAGTGGCAGGGCTGGAATTCGAACCCAGGGCTCTCTGGCTCCTGTGCGTTCAGTTCAGCACATGGCCACGGACACAGCTTCTCATCTGAGCCGCAATTTGCTGACACCTGATGACTGACTTTAAAATTTAGAATGCATAATTAAAGAAGTAACATTTGTGGGTACTATTCAAGCTTGTTTTCATCCTAAATGCAAGTTGGAAAAATTTTTGGCATTGGTGACTGTCACATTCATTAGGAGCCTTAAACCCATCTGCAGCTCTATTGATATTCATCAGCGCTGCTGAATCATTTACACCATCAGGAAATTAGTCTAGAATGACCCCCCCTTTCAGAGAAAAGGACCAGGAAAATCCAGAGAGGCAAGAAGCTGAGCCCTGAAGGGAGGAGGATAAAAAGCAGGTAACTGCTCCAGGCCCCACTGCTAGGGGGACCAGGGAGCCGCTGTCATCTGTAGGTTGCAGAAATAAAAACCCAGCCACGGTGGGATTTCCATTCATATGGCAACACAATCCAGTGCCTGGCAAGTCACTGAGCCTGCACAGCCAACCATCTGTTTCAAAGCCTCCTGCATTTTCCCATTCATGGAGCCATTTAATCTGCCCTTGGCAGGATCGAAAATAAAATTTGAGAGAGTCACTGAAAAATGTGTGGCCCAGAGAAGCCCTGACTGAGATAAACCCCAGCCTAGCACCCCAGACCACTGAAGGAAGCTACACAAAGCACCTCCTGGCGCTCTTTTTCTAATCAGAAATTATCCCACGCGCTGGCACCAGGGGGAGTCCCCACAGGAAACAGCTGGCCTGCAAGGGCACCCAGGAGATGATGATTCCCGGGACCTCACAGAGCTTCTGATTTAGTGATTTTTTTTTTTCCTGTTGTGATTAGAAGGGGAAGGGAGATTTGAACCTTTCCTTGTTTTGTCTAGAAGTGGCACCGAGAAGGGGAAATCGACTTGAGCTTTCTTAACTCATCTCCTACTTGAGGGCTCAAGAGTTACAGGAACACCAGATTGGAAATTTAGAGCATGACATCTTTTTTATAATTTCCACTCACCAACAAAACATCTTTTTTTAAAAAAACAAAAACTTAAAAAAAAAAAAGTCTAGAAATTCTTGGTCATCATTAAGTTTCCTTGTAGCAGAGCTCAAACCTTCATGCCTCCTACATAATTATAAACAAAAAAATTCTGCTTTGCATGAACGCTCATAAGTCACTGGTTCCCAGATGCTGGGGAGCATCCTGGTGACCTATGGGACCATTAAACAGTACATAGATGTGGTTCAGTGAATTCACATTGAGGCTTGGGAAACTGTATTAGGAAAATACACGAACTAGGTGTTTCTAATCATCAGTCAGGTTTCAGAACAATTCTCAGGAACAGCCGCCATAACACGATTTTATCTGCCTTGGCCATCTAGGGCTCTGAATTCCAGTTTGCTGATGACCAATAACGCACTTGGTTCTCCTGATTAGGCTTTTGCTTCTGACTCTCAAACTTGCCCGATTTACAGATTTATAGGCATTGGGTGTCAAACTTGACTACACGTTGGCATCACCTGGAGCTCTTAAAAAGGACCCCATGCCAGGGCCCCACATCTAGTGGCTCTAATTTTGTTGTCGGGGATGAAGCCTGGGCATCAGAGTGCTTCAAAGCTCCCCAGTGACTCTAACGCACCGCACAGTTTGAGAACCACCGATCGGGGCGGATGAGAACCAGTACCTTTGGGGCAGGAGCCAGGGCATCTGAGTTGTCAGCGTGCCCAATGAGGTGGCCTTATGGTCTGACAAGTCTGTGAACTGAAAGAACCTCACATTTCTTTTTCTCAGTAGTCTATGACCCTTTTCTGTCCCTTAGGGACTGTTGTCATTTTGCTAGAGTGGCGGCGGAGGGGGCCAGCGGCTAGTCCGGCAGAGATGTGCAGAGGCAAGGACTGGGGCCAATCCTAAGGCTCCCTCCTCCCCCCTCTGCCACCCATCCACACACATGTGAATGTTTCTATAAATCACTTCTGATGTGTGGTTCGTATTCAGGAAGTGTTCTGACTGCTTACCCATGTAATGATGGAGCGGAGGAAAGGTCTAATTTTGGAATGACTGCGGCTTAGGCAGTGCCGGGTTCCCTGCGAGTCCGAATTTCCTCAGCACAGTGGCTGCTGTTCTCAGGCTCCTCACCACAATTACACGAGCAGTCTGGCACGCTATCCATCACTGCAAATTACTGGTGTGCTCCACTCAAGCATCAGCTGGACGGCCTTGCTGATGGCAATCTTTGCAGAACCTTCTTGATAACCAAGAAAAGGCAAGGTGGGAAGAAGAGCTTAGCGAGTCAAGGCTGCTGCATCGATTAACTAGATCTCTGCCTGACTTGCAGCCTGAGAGACAAGGATTGTGAGAGCTACTGGCACACAGACAGCATTAGACCAGGGTGAACGTTCTTGTCCCCTCAGTTTTATAGGTACGACGTAATCAGGAAAGGGAATTAAGATTCGCGGAACACGTTACTAGCTGCCATACGCACTGCCATGCCCGAACACTCTTTACTTCATGCCCTGAGGCATCGCTCTCATTTTATAGGTGGGGACACCAAGGCTCAGTTTATGCAGGATCACAGAGGTAAGTAGGGGCAGAGCAAGATTTGAGCCCAGTTTTCTCTGGCTTCAAAGCCCTTGCCCTTTCCAGCATCTTAGGCCAGTTGAAACCCCACAGGCCCTGGGATCCATCTCCTCACAGGTCAGCTTCTAGAGAGCTGGGGAGGCCAGGCAGGAAGGTCAGGCAGGCTGATGTATTGGCAGTGATAACCAACGAATGAGCTGCAGGGTGACTCTGCCCCCCACCCCCAGAAGGACACGACAGGACAAGACGTAGAACTCCATCCTCCTTCCCTGAACACGGAACACTGGCTTTCCCAATCTGGGACCCTGGTTTGGTAAACTGTTAAGAAGACACTCCCAGGAGTGTCTCCTGGCTCTAAAGGGTTTTCTCTTTCTGTTGCTGGGGTCCCCATGGATCTCAGTGACCACTGTGCTAGGACTCTTGATGTCACCTTTGGGTTCCAGGTTCTATATTCTCTGGGAAGTACCCTGTGAGTCTAATCTTTGGTGATTTGTAGGGGCTCAGGTGGCTGAAGAAACTATAGCAAGAGAAAGGACACTCCTCCTTGCCCTGAGCAGAAGCTGACTATGAGTTGTCTGTCCGGGGGCAGGGAGCTTATCTGGGAGGTGGCCCAGGAAGCACTGGTGGGAGAGCGAGGGTGAGACACAGAAGGGAAGAGAGAGTAGCCCGTAATGCTGCCCCATTAATGGTTACCGCTGTGAGTTCTCGGGGTTCAGCAGACGGCAGAACTTGGAGACAATGTAGAAGAGCACACCCACCTCTGACATATCGCCTGCCCCATCCCTGGGAGTGTCCCTGGGGGGAGGGGAACCAACCCCCTGCCTGACAGGACCCTGGGGGCTGAGAGGCAGCCCTTGGGTGTTCTGACCAGGGGATGAATAATGGAGAAGATATGAGTGAGGCCCCCACAACATCTGTGACAAAGCCTGAATCTGCGTAGGGTTGGAGAGTTTTATCATTCAGTGGCTCTAATGACTCTGTCCTGAGGACGTTGGATGAAGATATACTATGTGCTTACAGGTGACATAAAATACATAGTTCCCAGTTAAATCTGAATTTCAGATGAACAATGAGTCATTTTTAATTATAAAAATGTCCCACACAACTATTTGTCGTTCATCTGAAATTCAGATTTAACTAGATTTCATGTATTTGTATTTGCTAAATCTGGCAAAGCTCTCTATGCCTCGTCTCTGAGTGGGAGTTGGGTGCAAGGAGAGGTCACTCTGGTGGCCCGCGCACTAGCAAAGGGTATGAGATTTAAGGCAGCAGTAACATTCCTCTTTAGTTATGTGAGGAGGAAGTGGGAATGTCTAGTGGTAAAAGAGTGACATTAATGCTTCAAAGGAGGAAAGATATTGGTTTTGGAAACAGAAAGTGTAATTACTAGAGTTGCACAACCTATAAAAAGCCTTTGGAGCTCATGGCATCACTTATTCTTTTTAGAACTCATGTTAAAGTAACACTTCTAGAACACCTACTATTACGATCTTCCCAATGATCGCGTCACTTCATCTTCACAATCATTCTCATTTTACACTTAAGGAAAACAGTCTCCCAGAGGACAGCAATGTCCTAAGTGACCAGTTAGCAGCTGGACTTGGACTCTTGGTTCCAAGTTCCAGGATCCAGAGTTGTGCAGGGCTTCTGATACTCGGGGCATCTGACCACACATCCCTTCATTGCCATCGTTGTTTTTATCAGGTATAAGGCAGAGGTTTGGTTCAGTAAGTAAGAATGTTTGTCCCATGTGCAGAACTGGATTACAGACAGCTTTCAGCCCACTAATGGATGGCTGTCTAGACCTTGCCACAGATACCATGATATAGCTAAACTATATCGTTCATATTAATAAACAACACACATTCCTCCGGACACATTGCCTCTGTGAGAGAACTCACCTTGAATCTGAACCGAGAGTCCAGGGCCAACTTGATCCTTACATGGTTTCTGTATAAATAAGATGGTCTCATCCGGCAAGGCAGACTCATCCAGGGATTCTCATAAGGTAGGGCTGGGATAGAAGGGCCCCGCCTGGTACAAGCCTCCTTCAGGTAGGGCTGGAGCCCTGTGTGGTGGAAGCCCCAACGTGTGAACCGTCAGGAGGCAGTGGAAGAGGCAGAAATGTTGGAGAACCCAGTCAGGGCACCTGTGGGGCGAGAAGGGCTGGGGAAAGTGCAGACCTGATGTCCATGCTCTGACAATAACAAGGAGGAAGTCATGACTATGGGCCTTGGGGATCTCAGCTGCAACCTTCAGAATTCTGAGGCTTTCCATAGAAAAGAGAGAGAGAGATGAAGGCCCCTCTAATAGTGGTTGTTCCTGGTAAGATTAGAGGGACAGACATTTTTTAAAAAGAAAGAGAGGGTCACAACCTTGCCACGGCCCTGCACATGCAGCAGCCTCCCCCATAAAAGATGAGGCAGGAATGCTAATGGAGGAGCAGCAGCCATTTTTATGGCTCATTCTTAGGCAAGTGCTATTCACCTAGGAATTTGCAAGGACCGACTGTACTTAAATTGGAGGTTATTCCTAGATTCTGGATAAACCGATGGGCTTGAAGAGTCTGATGTCAAAAGAAGACTTGCAACCATTCCTTTGACCCTAAACCAAATCCCAATATTAACCAACCAGTCAATGATGCAGTACCTAGTGGGGACAGGGGCAGCCCCGTGTCAGGTACTGATGAATTCAGAGAGTCACTTTGTATCAGAGAAGGATGAATCATGAGCTCAGCCTTCCAAGAAGGTTTGTGAAGGGGGAGTCGGGGAGGGTGAATGTAATTATCTAATGCAATGGCAGCCTCAATAAAGGATGACAAAGGGACAAGCAGTAAAAGAGAGCTACCAGGCCATCTGATTAAGGCCTCAGATGTAAAAACAATAGTGATCATTCTCAAGAGAGTAGCGACAAAGTTTCTTCAAGGGGATTAAAGTGAATAGAGCCCTACGCCTCTCTCTTATTCTCCTGTCTGAGACGTCCATGAACTCACCACTAAAGAAGCTTTGCTGAACTTTAAATCCAATATCAGGTCTTCATGAAGGACATACACTGGTTCAAAGTCATGAGATTAAGGGGCCAAAGATTTTTCCTATGACAAGTTAGGTAAAATGTTTATCCTGAAGAAGGAAATAGCAACAGATGTCTTTCTCGCAGTGAGTAATCCAGGTAAGGCTGGTGACAGCTTCTTGTTCCATAAGACATCCTTGAGGGAAAAAGGAAAATGAAAGGAAGCTTTCCCAGTCTTCCTGGCAACCTCTCAGATCCAATACTCAGAAAACAGGCTCATTCGCCGAAGTGGATCGACACCCCCAAAGGAGAATGAATAACAGGAGCCTACAGCTCTGTCGGGGCCCAGGCCGCTCATGGACAGGCTAGCATGGCTTCTCTGCTGCCTGTTACAGGGACTCCTGCTTCTTCTGCTCTGAGGCTGCAAGGAGCAGCCATGCAGCGGAGTCTGTTCCCTCATCTGTCACGTAGGCCTGTTGAGGTCTCCTCATTTCCTGTACGGCATCGCCAGGATATTGAGGAGCTACTGCCAAGTCAGTGGGAGGTACCATAGGACATTCACACTATCAGCTCCACTGTGGGGTCGGCCAGACAGTGTACACAGACCATAAGCACAGGGCCAGCCCCCAGTGCTCAGTTAAGCTTGCCACTGGCAGCTCAGTGAAGGGAGAAGGTAAAGCCACTACTTAGACTCCAGGAGACCTCATGACCCCACACTGGATGCTGCCCTGCTGGCAGGTGATACTTCTCTGCTGTAAAGGTCTCAAGCCCCATGGGTCCAGACCTATCGGTCCCCTTTCACCCAGCACTCCCCAACAGTCTCTCCCCCTGCACCAAGAAAAGGCTGTCTGAAGGGCCTCTGGAAGGTGCATCATATTATCACTGGACGTCCTTGCATGGCTTTAACGCACAGGATATTGCTCTTTTCCTGGTACCCCATAAAAAGGAATTATATATTTTGATGGTTCTTTGATTTGATGGATCCTTAGTATACATGAGCTAGAATTTTGGAGAACATGACTGTAATTTGGGGCCTGTGGATAAGTACAACTCAAATGCTGTATGTAATTCACCATCTCTCCGTAGTCTTGGGTTTTCCACGTGTCCTTCCTAATTCTTTCATGAAGTTTTTCTTAGAATGTTCTTTCCTTTCTTATCTCCCTTCCCATCTTCTAAATTCAGGCAAAGAATCATTCCACTTCAAAAATTGCTCTAAGAAGCTCTAGATCGATCGGTGTCATTGAGCTCATCTAATCCAAACCCTTGTTCTACAGGTAAGGAAAATGGAGGTCAAAGGAGATTACCAACATGCCCAGGTACTTACAGAGGGCAGCTGGCAGATCCAGATGGGAGAACAGGTGTCCCCAGAGCTCAGTCCGTCCTCACATTGTGTTTCCGATCATTCTACCTCCACGTTCACCCTCGCAATTTCTCCTATATCTATATACCTATGGCACTATTCTATTTACCCAATACTTTCCCTTCAAATTGACTCACAGTTTTATTTAAATAAATTTATTTTAAAGGGACATTCTATACCATCACCTAATGAAGAAGCAGTATAACTTGCCATTGATAGAAAGTATTAACTAAAAAGACAATGTGAAATATAATTATATGGAACTCCAACTAGCTATTGTTGCCTGGGTGTGGAAAACAAGCTGGTAGCCTGTTCTCATTGATTATAAAGGACAATTGGCAGGTTTTAGAGGTTCTAAAGACCAAGAAGGACTAAACAAAAATGAATGCTAGAATTGATTACAATGTTATCTAGTGCCATCTTTATATCATTGAGAAGAATTTTTCTCAAATACAATCAGTAGGATAGCCTCACACTTGGAGACCATTGTGTCCACCAGGCCCACAAGCCAGGCCCCTAGGACTCTTGAGAGGTCAGCAGACTCCACTCCCTCTCTGCACAGCAAGGCCTTTCAAGGATATTATACTAAAAGAGCTTCATGCACAGTTATTTAACCACCAAATGCTAAATGAATACTAGACTCTCTTTTATATTTCACAGTAGAATACATGTTGAATTTAAGTATAAATTTTAATGAATTTTCTGTTCACCCCAGAAACAATGTCAAGAGAATTAAATTTTAGATAATAATGAATTGGGGAAGTTGATCTCAACAGCGAAAAAATTGCTGTGATTTAAATTGTCAATATACAGATACTTTTAGTTATTGGAAGGCACTGCCAACTGTGCCTGCCGGAAGTTAAATTCTCAGTAATTTGCTATGATTGATGCAGGCATTAGTCATTAAAAAAAAAAAAAAAAAATCTTGGACTAAATGATTTGCATCCAAAGGATGACATCAGTTAACACCATGAGCTTGTTGCTTCAGGAAGAGGCCACTAGATGGAGCACTTGCAATTCAAAAATAAAAAATCTCAGTCCCTGAGGTACTAGCATTATACCAAAGGATCTATTGTACTTAAAAACATGCATCAACACAAGGCATGGCTTGCCCTGACGATGGTATTCTTTTCTTTCCTCCTAGACTTTGATATGCCTTTTCCTCTTTCCTCAGGACAGGTCACTTCTCCCCACATGCGGTGTCTCTGTATGAGTTCACCTTTTTAAACTTCTAGCATGTCATTCTTCTATTCCTAGCCCTGTGGCTGAGTAGAAAAACGTGTTCCTTAAGATGTGGTTTCTTTTTTCCCCCTGCTCACTACTCACTCCTGAGCACTAAGACACGGCCTCTTCAAGTCCCGTGCCTGGATGCCAATCTGATGCACCCTGCCAAAGCACCCCGAGGTGTAAGACATTCGTTACATGAATTACATGCCACCTTTATTTTCCCCAATGACAACAATAAATTTTCTTTAAAGTTTTTTTTTTTTTTTTAAGAAACTCCTTATCAATGGAGTAGTTGTTCTTGTATTAGCCCTTTAAAAATGAGGTATATTAGCCCAGTTCTCAAAGTGAGGACAGGAAGTAGGAGTGACACCTCTAAGCAATAGGGCTAAAACAATAGAATACATTGATCCCATTGCAGCAAATTCGTGAGTTGATTAGCTAGTTGGAACGAACTCGAGGCTACGTTTTCTCTCTACGGCTCATGAATGGTAGGACCTGTGTGTTGGTGTGGCATAAAGGGGGAAGACAGAGCAGAGGAACCGAAATATTTACTTATTCTCTACGCAAATAGATAGGTCAACAACATCACTCACAAAAGAGCCTCTTTGTGGCTGGGGTTTCCTGGCTGTAGCCCCAGAACCTAAGAACCCAATGTTCTATTCCCAGGTGGCCTCTCCTAATTTGCTAAATAACCTTGGGCAAGTCACTTAACCTTCCCAAACCTCGGCTTCCCCGCTATGAAAAGCGGGTGCTGAAAGCTGTCTGTTCTCTGCTTCTCCGGAAATTGTGAGGATTAATGATGAGAGAAAGGCAGTAAGGGCCTAGAGTTTCTTTAAGACAGGTGCTGCTTACCCTTGGATGGGAGTCATAGAAATAAATAGAATAAAGACACACTAGGCCAAAGTCATGAGTTCTCTGTGTCCTGTGGGCTTCCACGTTTTTCATTCCTTAAAGAGGGTTGGCAGGAACAAAACAAAACGAAAATGCCCAATAAAGCCTTTGTCTGACAAAATCCTCACTGGATTTTTTTTTTTTTTTATCTGATTAGTCTGTGTCAATAGATGAAATGATTTTAAACGTCCTGAAAGAACTGGAAAAAAAACAGTCCTGCCCAAAGACGCTGGGCACTGCTGCTTAGCCCTTCATCAGCGTGGAGCGCATTTCACCGCACGGAGAGGAGAGAAGTCCTCTGACAATTAGCCTTCCAGTTTGGTGACAGTCATTATCACCACGAGGGGCTTTTATTTCCCTCTTATGATGAAATATACATTCACACTGCCGAGGCCCCGATCTGAGGGCTGTTTGGGCAGAACCCAAAATGCAAGGAACGGATCGATTTTAACCTATTTGAAAACATTTGATCTAATTTGATATTTCTAGTTTTCAACGGCTTACAGCAAATAGATGAAAATAAATGTCTTGTCACATGTCATGCTGTGGACTATGCCATTTGCTTTTCAAAGACTCCCGAAAACAGGAGGAGAATCCTCTATTAGCTACGTCTGATGCCTCAGGATTTTCCAGCTGTCATTGTTCAAAGGTCTAGTTTTTGGAGCCATGAGGAATGACCAAGTGGATTATTTGCTCTAAAATGCTGTAAGTGATCTGTTTCTCAGTCTTTCAGCTGTAATAATGGAAGGGGATGGGGCAGAGGAGCGAGTAGAAGGTCCTCTCAAGTATGTGTGGGGTGTATATGTATTTCTGTGTATATTTTCTGGGCTAGAGATCGAATTCTGGTATTTAAAAAAAAAGAAAGAACGAACAATAAATAATCATGGAATGTGCCGCTGTTGGCTTTCTTTTCTGAAATCTAATTACCGTAGTGGCCCACTGCCTTGATTAAGTCTTTCCTCCCTAAATAATTAATTTGCCTTTATGCAAGTGTATTTGCCTCTTACAAATTTTAACTCATAACAATGAGGACCCAGGCTCAGCAAACTCACATTCAAGCATATAAATTTAATTGCCTTGGGATAATTAATGATTAACCTTGATAAAGGAGGGCTAGACATTAGTATACTATATTAATTCAAAGCAGATATTAGCTGTTTGGTGTTAGAAAATGTTATAAACACACATTCATTTTTAAACCTACATGGTCAATAGATTTAGTTGGTTGGAATATGTTGACTAGTTCAAAGGAATAGTTTCAATGTAAATATTTAACCAATTTGTTTTGATCTATTTCAGAAGCATTTATGCCAACCAGACTTTTTTTTCTTTTTTTTTTTAATAGGTCCTGGAGTAAAGAACAAGGATTGAGAGAATAAATGGATGATCAGGGTTCTTTGCCCCATCTGTAACAAAAACTCAAGACACATGGTCGATTGACAGTGGGTGGGTAGCATCTTCTTCACATGCATAGAATTTGGGTGTGAACTACGAAGGAGCGCAGTCCCACCCACTGTGCTGCTGGATCTGGGGCTTCTGTGAAGGAATATAGTAAGACGGTTCTTCGGTTTTTTAATGTTTGTCTTTTCCTGCACAGTTCTCACTGAGGAACAGAATCTTGAAAGCCGTGCACCCTCCCCACCTCCCACCCACGCCACCGTACCGGTGAGGAAACGGAGGCCCAGACGTTTCCGTCCCGGCGTCGTTCCCATCTCTGTGGTTCCTCCAGATTTAGATATTACCTCATTCCTTTTCAAGGCTGCGTGGGATGGAGTGGGGCCGGGCAAGAGGACTCTCCCACCAAGGGGGTTATGGAATGCCCGTCCATTCCCAGAGTCCCCAAGCCCTTGGTCAGGACCATCAAACTCCAGGGCCTCTATGTCATCCTCCTAAATCTGACTCTAACTCTAACAGATGTCAGATAGTTTGTTTTCAGTGTAAATTGCCTTTCCCAAAAGATCAAGTTCTTATTTCCTAAGGCATATATAAAAATCTAATATTCAATTAAGGCTTCACACTAATTCTCTCTGGTCAGGAGTTTGACTTCCATATCACCTGACACTGTCCCTGGTCCTCACCAGTTTTCTGACATCTTGGGATTCAATGTTGGCATCACCCTGTTCCCCAGCTGAGGTGTGAAGCTACAGTACACAAAAGACTATATCTATTGGAAGTATTCTAGGCTATATATTCAAGGAAAAGCAGTTTCCAGCCACAGCTGAGGCAATTGATTGAGCCCAGACCCCTCCTGACCAGGTACCAAACATCTGGTGCTAGATAAAGCTGCTTTGGTCTCTGGGATGTCTACTCTTGTCTGAAGACATTCTTGCTTCCTGCACCTACAATGTCTGGTGATGCCTCTGTGAGCCTCACTTTTTTTTTTTTTTTATGGTGGTGAATTTGGTCTGGGTTTCTTTTTTTTACCCTCCTTTTGTTTGTTATTGTTGATGTTGTCCTTATGACCTGAAATTGTGGAAGAGTGTGCACCAGGAAGAATCATCAGGCTTGTGCCCACAAAGGCTTTTTCCACAGCCCTTCTTTTCTGTCATTGGATTTGATTCTTAAAAATAGGAATAGGAATGTCAGGCTAACAGTGACACAATGAAACTTTTTGCGTTAGGTATATTTCCTGCTCAAAGATTTTTCGACAGTTTAGCTTTCAGAAAACCATTGTCTTAAAATTCTTGGTAAACTTACCACTGTCTTAAATTGATTTTTGCTGTTCTGTATTAAAAGTAGGGCAAGGAGACGGGCCAGATGAATTTCTCCAGGATAAGCTGCATCCTGAAGCAGTGTGCACATCAAGAAAAAGGGACAAGCGATGCAAGCCAGGAATCATCAGCACTGATAAGGAGTATTGATTGTGTGTCTACCCGGTGCTGGCCAGCTAAGGAACAGGGGTGAAGATCAGAATGCAAAGGGACAGGGTAGTTTGGAGACTTTATAAATGGTTGTGCTAGACAGAGGTAGCTCATGAGCCTGGAAATAAGGAATCAAAAGGGGGAAGGGGCAGTTGGGCACTCCTGGGCCCCTAATTTAAGGTATCCCTTGAATAACTGGACTGATGAGGGAAGAAATGATGAGGGTGTGGAATAAGCGTATTAGCTGTTGGTTTGCCTACTGTAAGAGAGAGCACTTATTTTATTGTTTGTTTTTGTTTTTGCCTGATTGCACGTTTGAAATTTCCTTTTTTGATCTTTAGTCCTGGAGAAAACATAAGGCAGAAAAGATGTTTGCAAACTTTTGTATATTTCATTGAAAGTAAATATTACAGAGGAGGTTGTAGACCAGACGAGTTGTTGTAGTGTAATTAGCTAAACAAATCTAATCTTCTCTCTACTGTGATTATAATGAGGTCTTTCACCTTTGTTTCTCTCTCAGTAAATTGTGGGCGTTCCATTTTACCAACTAGCCAAGTTGGTATTTAAAAAAATTTTAAGCATTTCTAGAAATCCATGTTATAATAAGATTTATAGCTTTGTACATTTTGTACAATGATAGAAAGTTATTGCTCTATATTATCATTATTCTGAAATCTTGAGGTCTTTGCAATAATTCAAGACTTTGACAATGAAGGATTTAGCCAAAGAATCTGGCATATTGCTCTGTTCTTATTCTGGGTAAAGTTTGAAATAACTTAATTGAAATTTTAAGAAAAGGTGCCTATATTTTTTCAATCTCAAGTGTGATTATTAAATTTTTATACTTCCACTATGTTTCTTAACTGTTTACGAACAATTTAAAATATGCTTTTTCTATGATTTCTCTTCCATTAGGTTTTTGTGACTATTATTAAAGCACATTGGTCTCATTGACTAACTGCCATTCAATATTTACCAATAATTATACAGACGTGAGAGGCCAGATTTGTTTCCATGACAATGATGGTTTCTGTGATAAACAGTTAAAGCACATTGTTTTTTCAAGTTGAAGGCAATTTCACTTCCACTAGAAAGAATAGCTAAGTCTCAAATATCTCTTTAAAACTTAGAGTAGCTTTCCCATTACATCCCTAAATAAGATGAAAAGATACTTTGGAAATCTACAGCTTTCCAATCAAATAGTGGTTTCATGTCTGTGATTTAGAAACACAATCTGATAGTTATGCTGATTACTGAACAGGTCAAAGATGCACTTTTTAAAAGCATCACATTATCAGGGAAACGGAAGTAGCATTTATCGAATCCCTACTATGAGTCAGGCATTATGCTCAATGCTCCCCTGGACTGTCAAATAAAATACTAATTTTAATTTTAATACAAGTCCAAGGCATGGTGTAGTGGGTTGAATTGTGTTTCCCAAAAAGATATGTTCAAGTCCTAACCACCATCCCCCCCGATACCTGTGACTATGACCTTATTGAAAAATAGGGTTTTTGCAGATGTAATCAAGTCCAGATGAGGCCATCCTGGATTCGGATGAGCCCTAATCCAATGACTGGTGTTATCATAAGCAAAAGGAGAGAGAGATTGGATATAGAGACACTGAGGCAACACACATGGAAGAAGGTCCTGTGATGACACAGGCAAAGATTGGAATGATGCAGGTATAAGCAAAGGAATATCAGAGACCAGCGGCAACCACCGAAAGCCAGGAGAAAGACCTGAAACAGATTCTACCTCAGAGCCTCCAGGAGGAACCAAGCCTGTCGACATCCTGATTTGGACTTCCAGCTTCCTTAACTGTGCGAGAATAAATCTGTGTTGTTTTAAGTCACCCCGTTTGTGGTACTTGGTTACAGCAGCCCTAGGAAATGAGTATTACCTCTGTTTCACAGAAGACACTTGCTCACGATTGGTTGGTTAGTGAGATGGGTGCTGCATTTAAACCCAGGCCTGACGCCGGGAATTCTGTGCTTTCCCCTTCCCCACTCTTACCAGACCATTGTACACTTGACTTTGCAACCTTGATTTCTTCTCCTATTGGTTTAAATTCTGTAAGAATAAACATTACAGCCACATGTCCATGCGTCCATAGGGGAGACCATGCTGTATCAATGAGCCGTTTTCAGTACTTAAAATAGCAAAGACCCCAGAGACTGCAGGCGATTCCTGGCATATCATAGAGTATCCACGACAACAGCAAAGAGATGTGAAATTATGCTTGAATCAGTTACATATTTGAAACATGTCAGCTAGACTAAGTGAATTTTTCATCTTTGATGAGGCCTAAATAATTTTTGTTACTGTTGCTAACCCCTATAATTTCTGGGACAAATAGCAGATCCAAGGAGAATTACTCTTAGTTATAGATGTCAGATATTTTGGTTTCAGTGTAAACTGCCTTTCCCAAAAGATCGAATTCTTATTTCCTAAGGCATATATAAAAATTTAATATTCAATTAAGGCTTCTGCAATTTACACGCAATGTTAGTTTATTGAGAAACAGCTATATATAAAATAAACTTAATGTGGGCCTTTTAGGTGTTACCATTAACTTTTCCAAATTCGAATAAATTCCGAACATTTGATATTAACAAATAAAGACTGACTTTACAGTTCCAGGAGCTGTTGGGACAGGCAGTTGTTCTTGCCCTAAATGGCTGGACCATAGTATGAGGAACCCACACCAGGAGGTCAAGAGCAAAACATAAGAAGATTTCAGTGCCAGTGGAAAAGAAAGAGGAGGACCTGGTACAGGACTCTTGGGGGGTGTGACTTCTCTCCACATGGACAGGGGACAGGGCCTGCTGGCAGTGTAGGAGGAAGGGCAGGTGGAGCCTTCTGGTAGCTCCAAGAAAATCGGGTCCTTCTTTGCTTGTGAGTGAGGTTCAGGGTAACCAGGATTCTTAGTCCAAAATAAGTCCCAATCCTTAAAAGCTTGTAGAAAACGTCAATCATAAACTAACTTTTCAAATGCAGCTTTGACAGCTAGTTTCAAACGGGTGTATTATAATCAGGTTGTATCAGCAAGCTATATATTTCAGGTCCATAAGCTTCATTAGGAAATAGGCAAGTGGCATTTGGAGAATCTCGGGTACAACAAAAAGAGTTTCCTAAAGATCCTACCAGATACCGGAGCTACAGAATTTTTAATCTTTTATTCTTCAAACCTAGCTTATCCTGGAATTCTCTGGTCAATTCTCATCTGACCAGACAGTATCTTTCAGATGGCTTCTCCTGCAGCACCGTTTTTTCCTGCTCACCCCACACTTCCAAGCAGGACGGCAGACCGACAGACGGGTTTGTCCTGTTCTCCACCAGACTGCGGACTAGCCTTTGTCATTCTGAGCTGAGTATCACTGAAGCATTGCTCTAGACCAGGGAGGTGGGAGTGCTAAAGGCAGAGTGCCCAGGAAAAGCATTTACAGGGTACCTCTGAAGGGGGGAGGGATGGGGGTGGTTGGGGGGGGGGAGTGAACACTGTGAATGTTCCAGCACCCCAGGAGCTTCTCACCTGCTTCCACCTCTCCCACCAGACAATGATTTCTACTCCCTTCACAGCAAACGTGGTCAGATAAGGAACTCCAGAAAAACAAGCCCTAGCCTATCAGTACTTTTCAAGGGGAAATTAGAGGGAAAAAAAACAAATCCTTCCTTGGTTAATATTTTCTTCTTTCAGCATTATGAAATAAATATTGGGCAAGATGTTGGTTTACTAAAAATGCAAGGGGTGGGGATGGGGAATGTTGCCTGTTTTATTTCCCTCTTGAATGTTCTCTACCTTCTCTTTTGGATATCATTCTCTACTCACTTGCTTCTTGTTGTCTTTTTTTTTGGGGGGGGGGGATTTAGAAACATGTTTTGAACATTTGGACAAATACAGAGAATACTAAAGCAAACTCTTCTCATACTGATTTCTAAGGATTAATAAACACTTTTTCAGTCTGCGTCTCCTACAGCGTCTCTCGCCGCCGTAGGCCCCGGATCCCGGACCCGAGCGTGCCCCGCCGAGTCATGACGACCAAGGCTGTGTGTATGTTGAAGGGTGATGGCCCGGTGCAGGACACAGTCCACTTCGAGCAGAAGGGAAATGGGTGGGTCATGGTTTCGGGATCCATCACAGGATTGACTGAGGCGGGCATGGATGGTCCCACATCCATCAGTTTGGGGATAAAACACAAGGCTGTACCAGTGCAGGTACTCACTTCAATCCCCTTTCCAAAACACATGGTGGGCCAAAGGATCAAGAGAGACATGTTGGAGACCTGGGCAGCCTGACTGCAGGCAAAGACGGGATGGCTGACATGTTTATGAAGACGCTGTGATTGTCCTCTCAGGAGGCCGTTTCATCGATGGCCGCACAATGGTGGTCCATGAAAAACCAGATGACTTGGACAAAGGTGGAAATGATGAAAGTAAAAAGGCGTTACATGTTGGAAATCATTTGGCTTGTGGTATCATTGGGATCGCCCAGTAAACATTCCCTAGGATAAGGTCTGAGCGGTAGTAACTCATCTGTTCTCTTACTAGTAGAAATTTAACTTGATAAGCATTAAACACTGTAACCTTAAATAAAAACAAAACACTTTTTAATATTTACTTTAGATCTTTTAAACTTTTTTTTATGATTCACATATCATATAGTTCACTCATTTAAAGTGTACAATTCAGTGATTTCTGATACATTACATTATTATTATTTTTGAACTGTGGGGGAATGTATAACAAAACTTGCCATTTTAACCATTTTAAGTGTACACTTCAGTGACATTAATTATATTCACAATGTTGTGCAACTGTCACCTATATCTATGTCCAAAACTTTTCCATCATCCATCATCTAAAACAGAAACTGTGTAACCATCAACAATAACTCCTGCTCTCCTGCTGCCCAGTCACTAGTAACCTCTAACCTACTTTCTGCCTCTTGAATTCGCCTATACTGAATATTTCATATATGTGGAATTATACACCATTTGTTCTTTCGTGTCTGGTTTATTTCAAATCACAAAATGTTTTCAAGGTTCATTCCTGTTGTAGCATGTATTCAAACTTCATTTCTTTTTATGGCTAAATAACATCTCCATTATACGTATATCCCTCATTTTTTGATTCATTCATTTGTTGATGGACACTTGGTATGTTTCCATGTTTTGCTACTGTAACACTGTAACAAACATTGGCATATAAATATCTGTTCAAGTGCCTGCTTTCAATTCCTTTGGTATATAACTAAGAGTGGAATTGCTGGATCATATGGCAATTTTATATTTAGCTTTTTGAGCACGTGCCAAACTGTTTTCTATAGCTGATGTATGATATTACTTTCCTACCAGCAATATAGGAGAGTTCCAACTTCTCCACATCTTCGTCATCACCTATTAATTTCCTTTTTTTTAAAAAAAAAAAATAACCAATCTAATAGGTGTGAAGTGACCTCATCGTGGTCTTGATTTGCATTTCTCTAATAATGAATGATATTAAAGCAGCTTTTCATGTGTGTATTGGCCATTTGTATATCTTCTTTAGAGAAATGTTTATTCAAGTTCTTTGCCCTTTTTAAAATTAAATTGTCTTTTTATTATTGTGTTGTAGAATTTGTTTATATATTCTGGACATTAAACCCTTATCAGATATATGATTCCATATAGTTTCTCCCATTCTATAATTAGGTTGGTTTTTTTTTCACTTTCTTGATAATGACCTTTGAAGCACAAGCGTTTTTAATGATAAAGCCCTTGTTACCAATTTTTCTTTTATTGCTCTTAATTTTGGTGTCCAGAACTTTTTCTAGGACATAGAAGATTAATAAAGATTCTATCTTCTCTCTACTCTTTCCCGTTCCTGTTCTCCTCCTTCCTCAGAAACTACTGTCATGAATTTGGTATTTCATCTCCTATCCATGTTTTATACTTTTAAAATATATAAACCACAAATAGCGTTCTTGTGTATGCTTTTAAAATTGTATATAAACGGTATTTTTTTTCTTTCTGCACTTTTTTTTCCATTGAGCCTACATTTGAGGTCTATAGTGTTAATCCATATTTACCTAGTTCATTCATTTTCATTGTTATAATAGTATTCAGTCAAATGACGGGAGAATGGTGTTCAAAATTTTAACAACTAACAGGGCTCTGGCACCAATAGTACACATGGGTTTTCATCATAAACAAAAGTGCTTTCAGGTAGCTGTGCATACCTAAGTGCACCTGTGGATACCTGGCTGAATACCAAACCAGCTTCCACATTTTATTTACCCATTCCATTATTATAAAATTTAGATTGTTTTTAATTTTTTACTATTATAAACAATATGCAAGAAACTTCCCTGTAGCCATCTCTTCATGCAGATAGATCTGTAAGAACTTCTCTAGGACATATAGGATATATACTTAGGAGTAGCATTGAGAGGTGGTCTGCTACACATATATTCTGTTTTATTTTTCCTGTTGTATCAGAATTGTGGGTAAGGCATAAAGCTGAGACAAAAGATGTTAACTACCCTACATTCCATAAAACCACCATGATGTCATAGAAGTTGTGACCAGCTACCTCCCAGGAAGGCATATTAAGAGGCACCAAGGCTGAGAATAGGTCTTTTCTCTAATGGCTCCCACCTGGGGTCCACCTAAATGAGAAGAGGAAGAGAAGAGGGCATCTTTCAGAGAATATCAAGTTCACAAAGAAAAGATTTCTCTCTCTTCACACTTCTACAATATCTACCATGAAAGCCAAGGAAAGAAGACCAAAGATAATCAATGATGAAGGTATTCTGAGCATCTATCAGAATCACTCTCCTTCCCTCCCACACACAAAGTCAGAGTTTTGTGGTCCTCTCTTATGGAAACCGGATGAGGGCTTGAACTTGCAGAGCACCTAATACTGCCAGGTGTTCAGAGAAAGGGACAGGAGAGGAGACAGGACTGAGAAAGAGGCAGTAGGTGTTCCTACCATGTGGCATGACAAAGATACCACTGCTGGTCTACACCCTAATGGGGCGGCTGTGCTTGAGCCATCTTCGTGGTACTCTCATGAAAATACTCTCTTCTGGTGGAAGGTCATGCTCTATGGAGAGACCAAGGAAGGATGGAAGTTCAGGCAGACTCAATCCCAGGTCAGACGACTATTCAGGGCACATGTCCTCAGGAAGCCGTTTAAAGAATCCACACATATGCCCCATGAAAGCCCAACATTTGGATCCTGCTCATTGCTGTGGGTCATAGAAACAGCAAAAACCAGAGACAAGTCTATAGAGAGAAGACTGCACCCTCACCCACTCAGGCCATTTTCCTTTTCTTCTTCCCCACCCAACTCAAGAGTGGGAAGAAGAGAGAGGGGAAGGTGGTATCCGAGCATTGCTGTGACCCCACACAATCGCTTCTGCTGAGAAAGGGGAAATAGAGCTTTGCATTGAAAACAAGCAGGACTGAGTTTTAAACACATCAAAGAGACTATTCCAATCAGCAAAAATAGTCAAAAGTGGGAGAAACTGGCCAAAGGACATTAAGAGAGTCTGTTCCACAGCTGTCAGGGAGGCTCACCCTAGTATAGTGGGACATTTGTCAGACAGAATAAAATCTTGTCATGTTTATAACCCAACAAGACTAGACTGCTCAATAAACTAGTGAAACGCAATACGCTAGCGGTAGTGGGAACAGCCAAGGTGCTTTCCAACAGGGACTAAGAGCTCCATTGCCAATCTTAAGGGTGTGCCATGATAGCTGTGCTGCTTCTACTGTTTATGTCTTCTTTTCGTTCATAAAAGTCATCAATTTTGAGGGGAAAAAAAGTTTTGACTAAAGGCCAAGAAAATTGTCAAAAGAGTCATCACTATATAAATGTGTCTGTTTTCATGTTCGCAAAGAGAAATTAGCTAGCTCCCAAATACTAACAATGAAGTAGTCACGTAAAGTGGGTTCAGTTATTTTCCCTTCATTAGAGTCCTGGCTTCCACTGGGCCCTTAAAAGCCCTCCCTCCCTCCCTCCCTCCCCGCTTCCCTCCCAGTGAGGTCAGAGGCATCTGAGATATGAGCCTGGGGCCCTGGGAGGCCCAGAGGCTCAGGTAACCAGACCAGTCTCTACCTCTGGCCTTTCATTTGGAACCCTCTTGCTCAGGTCCCCTGTTCTCCATTTTTGTTTGTCTCACTCGGTCTTGTGTCTCAGTCAGTGCCTAGTTTCTTCATATGGATAGCCTAGTTTTCAATTTTAAATTTGCCTCCATGGGGATGGCTCATCACTGCAGCCCAGAGCCCGGGTCTGCATCTTGCCTCTTCTCTTCCTTCGCCAAACCCCACAGTCCAGCCTCCTCGGACCCCGTGTCTGGGAATGGGGGAGACGGGGTGGGATGACACACTTTGAATCCACCAGAAGGAAGTTTGAACACACCCTGCATGCAATGCCCTGCCGTTTATTATTAATTTAAATGGATAGGCTTGCAGGCTAATTGTTCTCCTACCACCCTTGGCTGACAGAGTATATAAAAGGAATGGCCCTTGAAGGTAAAAGAGCATTACAGCTGGATTTAAGGAATAATGCATCTCTCACAAACCTGCACAAGTTGCAGTTTGATGAAAATTACCGTCAAACCTTGTGTTGTAAACTGCTGTTTACTGGAGGAAAGAAAAAAAGTCTGTAAGATATAGAAATAGTATTTGAGACAACCTGGCAGGGTGCTTGGGATCGTTATGATGTGCACAGGATTCCATGACAATGACGGATAACCTCGGGAACAACTGAGCGAGGCCTTTTGTTTATCTTCACTTGCCTTTGCATTTATGTCATGTCTTTCACTTGGGGATAAGATTTCGCCTTGGAAAAGTTAAAATGATTTTTAACTCAAAAAAGAAGTTTACTGGGTTTTTCATGAACTTGTTTCTCATGTTCCCTTCCCCCACTTCTCCTGCCCTCCCTCCCAGCTGTCTCCCTTCCTTCCAGCTGGGGTGTGTCAGTTCTGAGTGCCAGATGCAAAATGATTAAGCCCATGCAGTTCCCCAAATTGAACTTGTTATTGATTAGCACTTCCTAAATCAAACAGAATTGTTGATCACTATTGCAGGGCAATGCTTGGGATTCAAGTGTTGCTAGAGCGTTTGAGCCTGGGCAGGCAGAAGGGGCTTTTTGAGGTGTTCTCCCCCAGCACCCCTAAGGATGGCTATTGCCTGCAAGGAAGAAGAATAGCAACTTTCATCACCAATTCATGTTTCTTAAGCACCAACTGGGTGTGTGGCAGTGTGCAGTCACAGAGGGGATTTTGACAATTAGCAGGAGCTGCTGTCTTTACTCTCCTTAGCTGTGATAATTAATGCCTTAGGACATTTTTATGAGTTGGTATGTGCCTGGCACATAACACACAGTACTGAGTGTGTCAATTACATATGACCCTTTTAAAAGGATGGAGAACACAACAAAGAAGCCGTTTTGTCCTTTTGGCTTGTAGGTACTCTAACAGGTAATTTGAAATATTAGTGAAATAAAATTAGAGGAGAGGGTCTGTTCACAAATCAGCTGTTACCCCATCATTTGTCATTTGTCCAAAGGCACAAGGAACAACCTCACTCTTGGGTCACCTGCCCCCAATTCCCGCTCCTGCTGACATACCAAGAAACAAGTTGGTGATCTCCACATGTACATGTGTGTCTTTTTGTCTCCCCACTCAACCCATCCTGGAACGATACTGAGGAGCTTTAAGTTAAAAATATTTTTTAATAGGCTTTATTTTTTAGAGCAGTTTTAGGTTCACAGAAATATTGAGAGATTTCCCATATCATTCTGCCCCCAAATATGCAGTCTCCCCTAATATTGACATCCCACACCAGAGTGGTAAATTTGTTACAAAGGATGAACCTACATTGGCACATAATAATCACCCAAAGTCCATAGTTTATATTAGGTTTCACTCTTGGTGTCGTGCATTATATGAGTTTGGACAAATGTATAATGACATACATCCATCATTATGGTATCATACGGAGTATTTTAACTGCCCCAAACATTCTCTGTGCTGTGCCTTTTCATTGCTACTTTCCAACACACCAGCCCCAGGCAATCATGGATCTTTTTATTGTCTCCATAGTTTTCTTTTTTCCAGAATGTCATATATGTTTATACAAGTGACTCCTCTCACTTAATAACATACATTTAAGGTTCCTCCAAGTCTTTTTGTGGCTTGATAGCTCATTTCTTTTTAATGCCAAATAATATCCCATTGTCTGGATGTACCACAGTTTATCTATTCACCCACTGAAGGACATCTCGATGGCTCTCAGATTTTGACAATTATGAATAAAGTTGCTATGAACACCCATGTGCCGGTTTTTGCATGGACATAAGTTTTTAGCTCCTTTGGTACATGATCATATGGTAAGAGTATGCTCAGCGGAAGGTACAGAGATTTCCCACATGACCCTGCCCCAGATAAGTGCTGGATCATATGGTAAGAGCATGCTTAGTTTTGTAAGAAACTGACAGATTAGTTTACAAAGTGGATTCATTATTTTGCATTCCCACCAGCAATGAGAGTTCTCATTGCTCCAGTCTTTACTGATATTTCATGGTGTCAGTGTTTTGGATTTTGGCTATTTTCTAGGTCTGTAGTAGTATCTCATCATTGTCTTAATTTGTAATTTCCTTATGACCTATGATGTGCATCTTTTCATATGCTTATTTGTTATCTGCATATCTTCTTTTGGTGTCTGTAAGACCTAAAAAAAGGTCTTTTGGTGTCTGTAAGACCTAAAAAAAGGTCTTTTGGCCATGTTTAAAATTAGGACTGCTAGCTTTCTTAGTTTAAGGTTTAAGAGTTTTTTGTATATTTTAGATAATAGTACTTTATCAGGTATGTCTTTTGTAAGCCTTTTCTCCTAGTCTGTGGTTTGTCTTCTAATTCTCTTGACAGAGTCTTTTACAGAGAAAAAGATTTTAATTTTAATGAAGTCCAGATTATCAAGTCTTCCTTTCATGGATCATGCCTTTGATATTGTATCTAAAAAGTTATCCCCATAACCAAGTTCATCTAGGTTCCTGTCCTATATGAACTTCTAGAAGTTTTGTTGTTTTGTAATTTACATTTAGGTCTATGATCTATTTTGTGTTAGTTTTTATGAAAGAAATAAACTCTATGTCTAAATTCATTTTTTATGTGGATGTCCACTTGTTCCAGAACTATTTGTTGAAAAGACTATACCTGCTCTATTATATTGACTTTGCTCCTTTGTCAAAGATAAGTTGATTGTATTTATGGGAGGGGGCTCTGTATTGTGTTTAATTAATATGTTTGCCAGATTTTTCACCAATACTGCACTATCTTGATTACTATAGCTTTATAGTAACTCTTGAAATCAATATTATCAGTCTTCAGACTTTGTTCTTTTCCTTCAATATTGTGTTGGCTATTCTGGGTCTTTTGCCCTTCCATATAAACTTTAGAATAGAATCACTTTGTTGACATCCACAAAATAACTTGCTGAGATTTTGATTGGGATTGCATCAAATCTGTAGATTAAGTTAGGAAAAACTGATATCTCAACAATATTGAGTATTTCTGTCCATGAATGTGTAATAACTCTTCATTTATTTAGTAATTTCTTTCATAAGAATTTTATAGTTTTTCTCATACAGATCTTGTACATATTTTTTTATACCTAAGTATTTTATATTTTTGAGTGTAAATATAAATGGTATTGTATTTTAAATTTCAAATCTGCTTATTTATTACTTGTATATGGAAAACATTTTATTTTAAGATATTTTCAAATTTAAAGTTACAAGAGTAATATAAAGAAATCCTGTACACCCTTTTCATATCTTCACCAATTATTAACATTTTGCCCCATTTATTATTCTTCCTCTCTTTCTCTATACACACACATATATATATATACACAGAGAGAATTGCTTCTTTTAACCATCTGAGAGTAAGTTGTATATACCAAGCCTCCTTGTCCCTGAATACTTCAATGTATATTACCTAAAAAGAAGACTATTCTTTACATAATCATAGTATGATGATTAAATTCAGGACATTTAACATCACTATAATATTATTATATAAACTTAGTTCATACTCAAATTTTATTAATTGTTCCAAAAATGTCCTTTATGTATATTCCAGTCTAAGATCTAATCATGAATCATGGGTTACATTTAGTTTTCATGTCTCTTTAGTTTCCTTTAATTTGAAACAGTTTTAATGTTTTATCTTTTTTGACATTCACATTTTTAAAGACTAAAGGTCAGTTATTTTGTATATTATGCCTCAATTTGGGTTTGTCTAATATTCCTTCATCATTAGATTCAGGTTATGCATTTTGTCCAAGTAAAGGCATCATACCAGGAGTCATGTGATGTCTGTCTATTTTCACATTTTCTAAAGCAAGTTTTTAGAAGAGTTTTAAAACTCATCTTTTTCAAGCTGACAATATAGCTGTATATTGGGCAATTTTAAAGGCTTTGAGTCCCAGCTCTAAGGATTAAAGAGTAATTAGCAATACATGATGTCGAGCCTTACTTGAGATTGACCTAAAATACCAAAAAGTGATCTTTGCTCTTAATAACAGCATAAACTGAGTAGCTCTTAATCCGACCATTAAGTATGACTAATGCTTTCTAAATATGATTAAAGCCTGAGCAGAGAACATTAGATATGTTTTTACTTTCTCCAGCTTTCTCTCTATCCACATGAACTGAATATGATAATTATTACTACTACTACTACTACTACTACTACTAGTAGTAAACCTGAGCTTCAGCCTCCTCATCTTTAAAGGCTGGAGTTGATAATTCATAAAGTTCTCCCAGTATCTATGATCTCAATAATACAGGCAAAACACCTGGGATTTATAAAACATAAAACAGAAATTTTGGGAAAAGAAAAACATACTTACAAGAAATAAATGATGATAATGTTCTCTCAATGTTCAGTAGCCAGAAAGGGAGGGAATCATGTCTAAGATTGTCTTGACACAATTTGAAACTGTTCTTACTTGTCTCTCTGCCCTCTTGGTCACCAGAATATCTCACAAGAGATGAACCTTCTGCTTAGTAGGGCATGGACATTCTCATTTCATGACATTATAAGTAGCTACTTCTAGAACTCAGAAAATAGAAACTCTAAGTTATTTTCTATTCTTATTGGAGATGACTTGAAATACTGTTTATGTCTTCTGAGATGTGTGATGTCTAAGGGTATTTGTTTGTTTGTTTGTTAGTTTGTTTAATTTGATGTGTTAACTTTCCCCCCTAGACATAAATCTTTGGTTTATTCAGTTTAAATCAGAGTCTGACTTGCTCTCCCAGGCCTATGCCAAGCGTTCCAGGCAGTTGCTGGAGGACAGCTGGCCAATGGGTCGTTTCTTAGTGACTGCCAGGTTTCCAAGTAAAGAAAAATCTCACTTCATTTCAGAAAAGCCTCAACTCAGAGCCAGATCAGGGATACAGAAGGAGAACTTGGTTCAGCAGAGGTTCTAATATACTTTCTCAGGTGTACTGAGAATGGAGCAGATAGACCAGTGGCAGGCTTTTGTGCAAATTTATTGCCTTTGTAGAATTTAGAAAGGCCTCTTATAAATAATTATATTACAGACAAGTTAACTCAAGACTAGAGGGGTTGTCTTCTCCAAGATCAAACAATAATAATAATAGGTACTTTTCTAAGTACCTACTATGTGCCTTGTACTTTACATACTTTAGTTTTAATTCTCACAGTACCCCTATCATATATTATGACTCTTATTTAGAGGGTTAAAAGTTAGACTGAGAAAAGTTAACTTGCCCATGCTTATGTAGCTAGTAGGTAGGAAAGCCTGGTTTTGAAGGCAGGCCTGTCAGATATTAAACTTTCTATACTACATCATGGGCAAAGGAGAGGCTAGACAGAGTGCCTGTTCCTTCCCCCTCTCTCTCACTGTCCTGTGAGAGATGTGTGAAACTTGTGTAGACCAATGCTATTTGAATTCTGCAAATGTACTTGCCCTGTTAGATGACTTATTATGTATTGTTATTACTTCTTGGATTTTTTATCTGCCCACTGCCTAATCAAAAGTTCCACTGAGGCAAAAATCCTGCCTTTTGTTTACAATTATACCTTATGTACCAGCATAGTGCATGGAACATGGAAGGTGTTTAATAAATACTTACTGAGAAGAAGGGAAGGAGCAAGAGGGAAAGAAGGAGAATGAAAGAGAGAATGAGAGACACACAGAGAGAGACAGAGAGAAGAGAGAGAGAAAGAGAATGGAAGGAGAAAATGAAGGAAGAATATTGTAGAGCAAACAAGTAGAGCTCTGACTTTAAAACAGTATTAAGGCTTTCCTCCTTGTTTCAAATTGTAAAGGAACCTAATTTGGTGATTTCTCAAAACACATACACAGCCAAATAATATTACATTTTAATTTTATCTCAGCTGAAAATTGCAAACAACCTAATTACTCAAAAAATTAGTGCATGAGTAAGTAAATTAGATACATCCCCTCAATGGAAGAATATGCAAATATTAAAAATAATTATTGCAAAGACTGAGAGAAAACATAGGAAAATATATTGGGTAGGATTACTGGCTTAAAAATGAAGCAGAATATAAATATGTAGAGATGTGCTGAAGGATAAAGACAAAGAGTACATTCACAGGTAAGAGAGCACCCAGTTTTACTGTGTACTTTGTAAAATCCATTGGACCTAATATAGTGTTGGGTACATAGTCAAAATAAAAGTCAAAAACAAGAATAACCATGATTTGGTATAGCCCTTATGAAAAATAATATGGAGGTTCCTCAAAAATTAAAAATAGAAGCATATGATCCAGCAATCCCATACCTGGGTATATATTCAAAGGAAATAAAATCAGTATCTTGAAGAAATATATGCTCTCCCCTGTTCATTGCAGTGTTATTCACAGTAGCCAAGATGCAGACAAAACCTGTTTCCACTGACAGATAAATGGATAAAGTTACTGTGATATATACAGAATAACAGATGCTGGATTTATCCTACTGCCTTAAACAACTAATGAAACAAACAAAATATATAAAACAATGATATTCAGAGATTAAACAATAGGCTGCATAGTCCAACCATCCTAGAGAGAAGGGAAACAAACCAGGTGACCCTATGGTTTTCCCAGCTTACTGCCTGGAGCGTTTCCAGGCCACAGTAGGGAGGGAGAACCCAGACAGAAGCTGGAGGTCTTTCTGAGTGGAGGAGACAAGCGGGAGAATGAAGAACGGCAAAGGTCAAGGCAACCACGATTCTCACAGAAGAGTCACTAAGAGAAGAGATCTACACAAAAAAGGAGCTCTGAAGATCTGCAAACATTTTTCTGGAGTCCTCAGCTGACTACATCAGGCACACAAGTGAGGAAATCACCCAAGGCAGGGTAAAGAACAGACCAGGAATAACTTCATGTTCTCACTGGCCAGAGTGGAAAGACTTTGTACTATGTGGGGCATTGAATATAGTACTCAGAAGGGTATTATCTCAATAGTGGAGAAAATTAGCTTTAGACCGAGGCTGTTCTGGTCTGTCTAACAAATCTTAAAAAACAAGTCTTGGGAGTTTCAAACTGCTTCCAAGTAATATCATTACATCTCAGGTTGGGAAAAGCTCAAGAATGTTTAGGGGAATATAAAATATCTAGTAACCTACAAGGTAAAATCCATGATGTCTGATATTCAATTAAAAATTACCATATATGCAAAAAAGAAGAAAATAGGACTCATAATAAGAACAAAAAGATAATCAATAGAAGAAATTCAGAAATGATACTGATGGTAGAATTAATAGACAAGAATTTCAAGACAATTATTATAACTAGAGTCCATGTGTTCTAAAAGATAGAGGAAAGCATGTTTAGTACAGTGAAATATAAAAATGATGCAATTTGAACTTCTAGAAATAAAAACTATGATGTCTGATAGAATAAGTCCACTGGATGGAATAACAGCAGACTTGATATTGTTAAAGCAAAGATTAGTGAACTTGAGGCCATAGCAATAGAAACTATCCAAACTAAACACAGGGAGACAAGCAAACAAAAAAGCTGGGGTAGCAATACTTATATCAGACAAAACAGACTTTCAAACAAAGGCTATATAACAAGAGACAAAAAGGACCCAGTTATCCCACTTTTTGGTATTTATCTGAAAAAACCCAAAACACTACTTTGAAGGTACATATGAATCCATGTTCATTGCAGCATTATTTACAGTAACCAAGATATGGAGTCACCCTGGATGTACGTCAATGGATGAATGGATGAAGAGGTGGTACATATGTACAGTGGACTATTACTCAGCTATAAAAAAATGAAATCTTGCCATCCGCAACAGTATGGATGTACCTAGAAGGTATTTTGCTGAGTGGAGTAAGTCAGACAGAGAAAGACAAATGTCATATGTGGAATCGAGAGAACAAGATAAACAGAAAAAAAACAGAAACAAGCTCATAGATACAGAGAGCATTTTGATGGTTGTCAGATTGAGAGTGGAGGAATGGGTGAAGGGGGGATGACGAAGAGGTACAAATTGGTAGTTACAAAACAGTCATGGGTATGTAGAGTACAGCATGAGGAGTACAGTCAGAAGTACAGCAATAACTACGGATGGTGTCAGATGGGTACTAGATTTATTGGAGTGATCACTTCATAAGTTATACAAATGTCTAATCACTGTGTTGTATTCCTGAAATTAATATAATATCATATATCAAGTATACTTGAAAAAAATGAAAATACAAAAATTAAAACAAAAACAAAAACAAAAAAGACAACAGCCAAATAAAGTTTGAGGGAAGCAGAAGTCCCTGGTGTTCATCAAGTAAAATAATTAGCCACTGAGTAATCATAAGTTAACATAGTACCAAAAAATATTATGTGATGAATATTTTTAATTTGTTCACATATACCCCAGTGGCTTAAGATGAGTACGAAAAAGAGTTTCAGCTAAAAACACAATGTATTTTCCACACATGTAGGATTCTCTAAGTGGTCTCTCTAAAACAAGATGCAGTTCTAGTTCCTAAAAAGTTCACTCTCATAATCACAGTTGGCTCTGAGCACTTTCAAACATATGTATTAGTTAAAACAAATTCTATAATTTTTATTTAGTATTGATTCCTCTTCACCATCCAAAAGATTTTTTAAATAAAAACCTCCATTGTTTTTACATTTAAAAGCGATAGAATTTTTGTTTTTTAGTGTTAGCAGAATCTTAGATCTGATTCAGCAGTTCCAGGCAACAGTTCCCATCCTCTTATTTCAAAGCTAGTTGTGGGGATCTATAAGCTATTTTCATTGTTTTAAAAAAACCTAAAAAACTGTTTATCCCTTCTTAAACTCAGGGGCTGGCTAACATACCTGTTTTCTTTGCTTGAGGCTTAAAAATTATTTGCTAAATGATAACACTTTTACGTTAATCAGAGGCTCTGATGGGCAGTTACAACCTCTGAAGTCCAATTTTTTCCCCTTCCCACATTCTTGCTTCAGTCCCCAGAGAAAAGATCTCCACAGAAAGAGGGATGGGAGGGAATCTGATTGATGAGATTGCAGGAGCCTGGCATTCAAGGATGACCAGCCACAGCTCACTCTGGGGTAGGAGGTGAGGATCCCAGTCATGTTCCCTAAGATGAATAAAGGGTAACATTTGACGTCCACTCAACTCAGTACTTTGCATTTTGGTCAATCAAAATGTGAAGAAGAAAAGTGATGTGTAGTCAGATTAAAGCGCGAGACCTCTTCTTTAAACTTCTGACGATATCTTCAATGTATGTAATTGGGAGAGGGGAAATTAACACTTAATGGAGTTTGATAGATGAAGTTTTTCAAAGGTTATATCCATTTTAGGACGAGGGGGCCTGAAAAGTGGTCAGTATGATAAAAATTTGGAAAATGCTAATTTACTCTAATTCTTCATTTCTCTGACCAGAAAGCTTAGATCCAGAGCATTTAAGTCACAATAGGTCGCAGTTTTTAGTGAGCAGCAGAGACAGATCTGGAGTCCAGATCTCTTGACTACCCATTATGAGGTCTCTTTCGGCCCCACTGCCCTGTCTCAAATCCAGCTGGTGATATGGGTCAGGATGATTTGGGGAATATCATTTGAGCGAATGATTCTGATCATTCGTCTACAAGAAGCAATTTGGGACATCTAAACACAGTGGTGTATAACCTTACCTGCTCATATGATCCACTTTAAAAGGATAACTTTTAAAAATCCCAATGTCCAGGTGACATCCCAGACCAATTAAATGAGAACACAGGAGGTGGGATTCAGACATCACTAGTTTTAAAAGCTCCCCAGGTGATTCCAATGTGCAGCCAAGTAGAGAAGCTCTGCCCTTACATTTTCCTCAGTAAAGACAGATGCAAAGGTTTTGATTAAGAATTACTTTAACCTCAGCCAGCCAGAGGGCAATTAGAAAGCACTTAAAATTAACTCAACTCCCACCCGCACAATTCCTTGTGCATAGACATAATCAATAAATATTTGTTGCTGTAGAACAATGTGACACTTAAACATCAGCTTTGACTTAAATAACCCACTAAAAATATGAGTTACTCTTTATTGAAATTTTAAGCGAATTTGGATTGGTGAGGCTGACTGGGGCCTGTCCTCTTGAACACAACCTTTGTGGAGAACAAAAAACCTCGTTCACTCTGTGGGAGTTCAGAATTTGTTCCTGAAATCTACAAAGACCAGACAGGAACTAAATTTGGGTGATTCTCTCTTCCTTTCTATTCTTCAAATGGTGCCTTTTTAAAACAGAGAAGACATTTTAGCTAACAACCCCACCTCCCTTAATCCCAAAGAAAGGGATGATGGATTCAATGTATCTCCAGTAAGAGTGGACATGGGGAACAGATGAAAGCTGACACTAAGAAGGCTTTGGGTGAAGAGGAACACTTATTTTCTTTCTTGTCTGGGATTGGGGTCAAGGATAGGATGAAAAAGAATCCTGAACTGGGCACCAGAAAGTCAAAGCTTTCATTCTTTGCTACTAAATAACTATGTAATCTTAGAAGTAAAAATCTCTCTGGCATCAAGTTTCTCATTTACAAAATGATGACACCTCTTTATTTTACAGAGTTGTGTGTGAAAATTGAATTAAGTAGTACATGAGAATATTGCGGGAGAAGCATAATGCTTTGTAAAGATATAACCAATCTGGACCTTGGAAAAGTTGATATTCAATTTGATATGAAAGAAAGCCAAAGGTACACATCCATATATTATTCAGACTTAGAGAGGAATGCCACTGTTAGGTGTTGATCCAGAAGCTGGTGGTATGAGGGTGAATCAGGTAGTCATGCTCCTTGACCTCGGGTTGTTTACTACCTAAGAAGTAAAGGCGATTCCCCAAAGCAGTCAGCCTTCACTGAGTTACCCTGCAGGGGCAACCCCCACAAATCTCATGGCTTACAATCGCAACTGATTTTTTTTTTTCATTTATATGTTGGTTGTGACTTCGCTCACATGTCTTTGTATTCGGAGATCCAGGCTGAAGGAGAAGTCCATACATGGGATATGCTGTTCCTGTGACCAAGGAAAAATGATTGAGCTGGTGAAGACACACCACAGCTCCTAAAGCTGCCATCAGCCACAATGTCCATTGTATTCCCTCCCAAGGTGACAGCAAGTCACGTGGCCAAAACTGCCATTGATGGGGCAGGCAAGTGTATTCTTCACAAAACCCTACAAGTTATATGGGAAGGGATAACTCTTATGTTGAAGCACATGAATAACTGAAAGGGGTAAGAGGATCTTTGCCATGGCAGAAATCTCAGGATAGTATGATGGCTGAGGTCAAGAAAGTTTTGGGTATGACAGGAGTTCAAAGGAGGGCCATCCAACTATGATAGAAGTGGGGATTCGGGGAAGGAGTCCCAGAATGAGTAGGAGTTAGCCAAGCAATTTGGGTTGGAAATGGAAGGAATGTTCTAGTCAAGAAAAAAACGTACAGAGTCCTAGGAAAGGGGAAATTGTGGCATATTTGTTTTCTGGAGCAGGGAATCAAAGTGTGGAGTAGAGGTGACTGAAGCTGGAGGGTTTGGGGTCTTTATAGATAGTATGTCCACATGATTTATATCCTGCTGTATCTTCTCAATCTAACTACTTTTGAGAATGAAAGGAGACACTGTAATAAATATACTAAGACAACAGGTGTGAATCAGGACTCTCCCAGGCAAACCAGGGAGAAGGTCATCTGACTGACAAGCCATTAATAGTTTAGGCTTTATTTTACGGACAAGCCTTTGAAAGGTCCTAAGCAGAGGAGAGACAGGTTTATGTTTTGGGAAGCTCATTCTGACTATAATGTAGAAGATGGATTGTCAGGGGGAAGAACAGGGTCAAGGAGACCATAGATCCTGGTAATAATCCAGGGGAAAGAAGATGGGGGCTGGACATACATGCACACACACACACACACACACACACACACACACACACACACACTTTATCTGTTATATATAAAAGATAGGCTCATTTCTGCCAAATAAAATATCTCTATCCTACAAAAGTCCCATAAGTCATGCATTTGTTCTCAGAGTCATTAAGAAGCAAAGGAGAGACTAACACCTTCAGGTCATTATATATAGCCTAGAATGCTTCCGAGATTACAGGACACCTTCCACTCACTAAACATGTGAAGAAGGCTCACCTACATGTAAACACTTATACATGACTCCTGGTCCCAAGAGACATTCTTTCCTTGAGGATTTCTACAATAAAATGTGGTTGCTATGCACATCCAGTAGAAATATCAGTATGCTGAAAACATGTAACATATATTAAAACTCTGTAAGTGGATTTCTGTTACAAGCAGCCCGATACAATTGCAAGTGACTTCGATTTAAATTATGTTGCAGTTAAAATAATTGTCATTTGGGTGGGAGTGGGATTTACAGTTCAGGGTCAAAGACAGCTTAGACTTCATCCTATGAAATAATTTTCATTTAGACTTGTTACCTAGCCCAGAGTGGAAGTGATCAGTCTTAAATGTACTTTTGGTCTCATCCCTCCTTCATTTGCCTTTCTTCCTTAATAAGGAGATCATGACTGAAAGTTCCTTAGTTAAGTTATTTAGCTTATTTCAGTTTTGTTTTCATTATCTTTAAATTAATGGCAATACTACTGTGCTGAAATATCAGGATTAATTGAAGTGATACACGTGAAACAGCTAAAGCATTCAGTAATGTAGTGAACAGACATTAATTGAGCATCTACTATGCGTCAGGAGTTGTTCTAGGCACTGAGGAAATAGCATCGAATGTGACAGACAGGGCCCTGTACTCATTCTAGTGGGGGCAAACATAACATAAACTATAAAACATATGAACGAGCCAGATTGTGTCTGCTTGTGATTAGTGCTACTAAAAAACCACAACAAGTGCTGGGGTAGAGGCACGAGGAAGACCCCAGGGAGGAGGGAACATCTGAGCTTCAACCGAAAGAGCAGAGAATGCAAAGGGAGGCATTGAACTTGGTAAATAGTCATCCTATCTTTTTTTTTTTACATTGTTTTCTCACTTAAGCCTCACAACAACTTTATTATATCATTTACATTTTGCAAATTGGGAAAATTGAGGTCTGGTGAGGTTAAGTAACTTGGCTTAAGACTATAAAGCAAATAAGTAACAGAGCCAGCATTTGAACCACAGCTTAACCTGAAATGAGACCCGGACTCCTACACTTCTGAAGGCTGAGCCAGTTAGCTAAGACTTATTTTTGCTGTTGCTACAAGTACACGCATAAGAGAGGGAGCTTCTCCGGCTGGTGGGCCTCAGTGAGGGCTCAGACCAAGCCTTAGACATAACTGAGTGAAAGCAGCCAGAGCACAGGGGCCTTGCCTGACCATCAGAAGACCTCTGGTCTCCAGTTGCTTGATGAACAGGATCGGGAGCCTGATGAGATTCCAAATCATCACCAAGACGGCCTGCTTCTCCAGAGACTCTGGGAAGATAGGCCATGGGTTCTACCCCAATTGCCAATCTCACGCTAGAATCACCTTTGCCGTATCAACCAGTACAACAAGTCTCACTCTTGAGAGACTGAACTCAGTGCTCCCTGATGAGTTAATGAAGAGGAACAAGTCTTGAGAAGGAAATCCTGATGTCACTATACCTCCTTAAAACTCAAATATTTCTTTCTTCATTCAAAAAAAAAAAAAATATCTAATGAGTACTTATTCTGTGCAAAATACAGTGACAAAAAGGATGGTTAAGTTCTCTGTTTTCATCAAGCTTTCATCCAGAATAAGGAAAGAATCAAGAAATAAGAAACAAATATTCAAGAGTATCACAGTAATACAGTGCTGAGAGGATAATGAAATCAGGAAATGAGAAGGACAGGGTAGGGGTGGAGGACTATGTCAGAGAGGGTGGCCAGAGAACACACGTGAACTGGATCCTGGGTATGGAAACGGAAAGAAGGAGCCGGCCCCAGCAATGTTCAGGCAAACAGTGTTCTATGATCCCGCCCAACCTCAACACAGCTGGAGGAAAAAGAAACTGTGTCACAATCGAGAAACAGAAACAACAGGTCAGTGGACTGGACAGTGTGAGCTAGGAGTGGAAGGGGTGAGGTGGAGTCAAAGAAGGAGGCTGGGACCAGGTCATGGGGGGCCTCACTGCCTGCAGTGAGCAAGTAGAAATGACCCAGTCCAGTGATGGTCAGGCAAGGCCTCTGTGCTCTGGCTGTACTTGGGGTGCCACGTGGGGAGCACACACATGTGCTCCTTTGTTTCTGCTTGGATAGTTGGGGGGACCCCAGGCCCTCCCCCAACTCATGCACTGAGGGACCTCTATGAAAGCCTTGATATCCAGTTTTGTTGTAGTCTATTACTGATTTCTGCTAAGATAACTGGAATATGAATGAAGCTGTCTGGATGGCATTGAGTTTCATCTTCCACCCCATGCAGCCATCCATCACTGGGAGGTGACACACTCCAGGAGGCTCACAGCCAAGTGAAAAATATTCCTGCATTTCTTCCTGTGCTTCAGCATACATATTTCAAGAAACAGCCTTTTCCTCACCAGCCTGTCCTACAGCCAGCCTGAGCTTCTATGAGGTGAAAGGGTGTATTTTTTTTTTTCATGCTAAACTGGCAGAATACATTGAATATTGATGTAGCAAGTCCTTGGTCCAGCCTCATGGAGTCATTTGTTGAGAGTATCTTTGGGTGAAAATTACCCTTAGCAGGCTTTTTATCTCTTATCTGAGGTTATTGCAATGATACTCTCAAGAACCCAGAAAGGTCAGTTATTTTAGTCCAAGTCTATTTCTAATTAATTGTAGTATTTATGTCTAAATAGATCAATAATCAAGTTCAATCTCAGTGTACAACATGAGCTATTACGACATTGCAATGTGAAGGGAGCTGAAGTGTGTGGGTCAGGCAAACCACTTATATTGAATCTAGCAAAACAGATGAGAAGCTTTTGTTGTAATGAACATTGTGTTTCAGTGTTAAAAATGGGAAGGGCACCCTCCAGTCTGCACCCCCAGCCAAGCTCTCAGCCGAAGGGAGCAGGAGAACCTGGCAAAACCTTGGGCTCCTTGGAGCAACAAGATGAACTAGCTGGCTGGAGCCACAGCCACAGCTCTGAGGCAGTTTGTCTTCTTAAAGAAGAAAAAATAGAGAAAAATGAACAATTCTTTTATAACCTGTGCTTGTCATTCTCTTGTATTTCACAATTTTTTAAAATGCTTTTTAAATGAACCATACTAGTGGAAAAGTGGAGACCAACATGGATTGAGAAGAAATGCTAACAATTTTTCAAGAATATTTACTTTCCTGGTTGGTCCCAAAGCCAAGGAGTGCTCCCAAAGGAAGCAGCTGGAAGAGCAGTGGCCAACACACAGTTTCCAACTCCTAGTCTGAAATGACATCTTTAAAATTCTTTACTTTAGATTTTTAATTTGGTTCTGTTTTCTGGAAACATTTGTTAAAAAGCAAATGTTTTAAGGGAAGAGTAATCAATCTCCATCAACTACCAGGTTATTATTGAAAAATTTAGGCAGAACATATGACTTCCGACAGGAGCCGGGCACTGTGTGCACGTGTATGTATGCGTGCTTGCTTGTATCTTTGTATATGTGTGTTCGTGAGTATCAGCGTGCTTGTGTGTGTATGTGGGAGTCTGTTTATGTGTCAGTGTGTGGACATGTGTCTGTGTGAGTGTGTAGTGTATGTGCATGTTCTCAGAAGCCCGGGACTGGGAGTCCAGATAATAGGGTTTTTGATTTGGAGCAAATTACATGCATTTTCTGGCCTCAGTCTCCTTACCTGTAAAATCACGAGATCGGACAGAATGTCTTTCAGGTCTCTTCGTGCTCAAATGCTCTGTGTTCCTGTGAAACCATGTGATGGGCGACAGGAGGTTCAGACTCCAGCTGCACTCTGCGATGTCGCCAGGAGTCAGCCTTTCCTGGCATGTGTAAAACAAACTTCATTATCCGATTGGAAATTAGACCGTTACTTCCATCTCTCATCAATAAAAATCACAGATCATTCAATAATTTGGTGGGGGTGACTTATGGTCAAAGATGCTGACTTTTGAAAAGGTAGAAACTAAAATGAGTTATATCTCACCATCATTTTTAACTTCCCTTCTGCACTTTCTGGAAGAGTCATTAAGTATATTTTCAGAGAAAGATGCTAAACTCTTTCTCCCTATTCTGTGGAAATTTTCTCTTCAGGAAATAAATGATGTGCCCAGCTCCAAGTGGACCTCTGCAGGTGAAGGCCGCTGAGCAAACAGAATCAGTTTTTGCAAGATGAGCCCTTCTCTGAGGAAGAGGGAAGGAGGAATGAGAGGAAGTTGCTATAGCTCCTTTCTCTACAATTTACAAAAAAACCCAGAATATTAGCAAACAGCGCTTATTCAGGACGGGTCTGTGTTGTACTTTTACTTATCGTACTACCTGTATGATTCCCAGGGCAGCTATTTATTAGCTATATGATCTTGGGCAAGTTTCTTAACCTTTCTGTGCCTCAGTTTCTCTAAATGGGAAATGGGGATAATAATTGTACTCACCTTATAGGGTCAGGGTGAGGTTTAGATGAGTTATTTTCTAAAAAGCTCTTAGAACAGTGCCTGGCACTTAGTAAATATTATGTTTTTGTTAGTCATTGTGTCTAATTTTGGCATTCACAATATGACTATTTTCACACTAGTGCAGTGCACCATTGAAAAGGGTAAATGGGAACCAGGAGCCAGAGGATTCCAGGGATTAATTCTCTCTGCTTTTACATCAATAAATTTTAATCCCATATTTGCATTTCTACATACTCAACACCAGTTGAGGGACAAGTGCCAGCAAATCTGGCAACTGTATGGTATTTCCTGGGGTGCTTACAATAGGTGTCCATGGTTACGGGGCACACCCATCCCAGGGAAGCTCAGAGCAGCCCATGATCCTTATTGCCTCCCTCACTCTACTGATCTGACATATTCAGAAATGACAGTTCCCTGAGGCTTTTGAGCAAATAATGCACTTAATTTTGCTAGTGTCGAAATACAAATCTCTTTGTAATGCCACACTTTGATTTTGGATAGCCAGTGAAAGCATTTTCCTACAGGATGGATCTCTTCTATGCTGAACTGGGCTGTCCTGGGTGAATGGCATCCTCTGACACCCACTGGGTATGTCACAGTCCACTCTGGTCTCTGCTCGGCCCACTCTCCTTAACCAACATAATTGTTTCAGTAGCAGGATGAAAATACAGGTCATAATATAGATGTGCCTAAATAGAAAGTTCTTTGTTTTCTTTTGTTTTGTTTGTTTGTTTGTTTGTTTTTTCTATTAATTCAGTGTAGATCTTGAAGCCATGTTTCTATGTAGAACTAAAAACTTAACCATCAAATAACTTGGTTCATTCTGATTGGGCCCTTGGGTTAGAAAATAGGTCTAACTCAAAATTCTGCCTTCTTTCCTTAGGAGGTGAGCGTTTATGACTACAGATTATTGCCTTGACTTTCTAGTGAAAAGTTTTATCCTAATGCCCTCCTCAGAGCCTTCCATCCCCACCAAAATATGGATTGTCCCTCCTGTCCCACCTCCCTTCCAGTAGCCTGTCTTTACTTCTGGTTCTGATGTTCCCTGCTGAAGCAATGTGAGTCCCGCTGTCACTGAACAGTCAACACAGGGAATTTCTAATCCCTGTTACAGGCGGGGCAGGGAGGTACACCGCAGAACAGCTCCATGAAATGCCTCTCCCCTGGCCTGGCCCTTGGGAGCTGCTGGTCTTCTGAGATTCAGCCAAATCTAGCATCAGGACTTCAGCTCGGGGTGACCCCTCCTTCCCCACAGTCTAGGACACAGAAAACCTCAATCTAAGCTCATCACCATCAGGATTGAGCGTGTTGCTCTCAAATCTCAACTACCTCCCAAGCCCACTCCCAGTGGTCCTGGGAACGTTTTAGAGGTTCTCCAGGGTCCCAGCATTGGGAAAGACTTGGGTGGCAGATAGGAGGGTACAGGACACATCATACCCCAGGCACTCACTTCCATTTTAAGGGTAGTGTTGAACAAGCTGGGCCCTGAAGGTCACAACTGAAAGCAACTTTGTTCTTTTCTCTTGACCGTCACCTACTTGTTCCGTAAGGTAGTTCTTCCCCCTTTCACCTCCTTGGATGAGAATCAGGCAGTCCTATAATTCTTCTGATCACTCTTAGCTAATAAAACCTTTGGCTATGTTAGTCCTCAAAAATTATCAGACCTATAATAAACGTGTCTAGCTCCAGATAATAACCCAAACTCTGACCTTTATTTCAGGATACATCTTCTCTCCCTGTGCAACTGGATCTTTTGCAAGTGGAAGCCTGTGGTAGGTGAGGGATCTGTGTTCTGCTTCTCTGTGTCATTACCCACTCCAGTCTGGTGGACTCTGTTTCTGACTCCTTGTAGGAGAGGGAGCAAGAAAAGTGTTTCTTGACTGGCTTCTGTATGGTGCTGGTTTGTCCTGTTGGTACGAATGGTTAAACTAATTCTTTCTTTTGGATGCTTGCCACCCCCATCTTCAGTTTCCCTGCATTATCTATCGCAGGTCACTTACAATGCCTCCTGAAGCCCCTGCGCACTGGTGGCACACTTCCAGGCCTGTTCAGCTGAGGTTTCCTTACCTCCGCATAGGGTCTTCTTAGATGGAGAGAGGAGTTGAATTGTGTCCCGCCGCCTCCCTCAAAGATATGTTGAAACTCTAACCTCCATTACCTCCAAATATGGTCTTATCTGGAAATAGGGTCTTTGCAGATGTAATCAAGTTAAGATGAGGTCATACTAAATGAGGGTGGGCACTAAATCTAATAGCCAGTGTCCTTACAAGAAAAGGGAAATTGGGTCACTGACACACAGAGGGAGACTATCATGTGAAGACAGAGGCAAAGATTGGAGCTTTGCTGCCACAAACGAAGAATGCCAAGGTCTGCAGGCAACCGCCAGAAGCTAGAGAGCAGACTCTCCCCCTGAGCTCCCCCAATGAAACCAGCCCTGCTGACAACTTGATTCTGGACTTCGGGCCTTTAGAACCATGAAAGAATAAATCTGTGTTGTTTTAAGCCACCCAGTTTGTGGTGTTTGTTAGAGCAGTCGTAGGAAGTGAATACAAAGTCTCTCTAGACTGAACTCCTTACGTGCAGAGATTATACTTTCCTTGTTTTGCATCCCCCATCCCCACACAGCATGGTGTCTAGAACACAGATGTCATTTCATTAAATGTTGAATGAATGAACGCGATCTGCATGAATAGAGAAAACACTCAGATATTTGGTGATGATTGGATGGCTAATTGAACGGTTTTCTTTTCTTTGAAATGAGGTATAATTGACATACAACATTATATTAGTTTCAGGTGTACAATGTAATGATTCAAGATTTGTATGTACTCCAAAATGATCACCGCAGTAAGTCTATTTGCCATCTGTCACATACAAAATTACGTCAAAAAAATTTTTTCTTGTGTTGAAAACTTTAAAGATTTTACTTTAACAACTTCCAAATTTGCTTTTTATTTTGCCGATATGGTCTTGTACAAAAAAGACATTCAGTTATAGAACATTTTAAATCAAGAAAAGGATGTATTATTTATATAATTAAAATAAATTCTTGTTAACTAAGCTTTATGTTAGTTAACTTATTTAATAATTGATTTATTTTTGAGTTCCTTATATGCTGCCTATATTTAAAAGTGACCCATAAAATTATAGTTTACTGAATTTTGAATGCCTCATTAAAAAGAGAAAAGTAATGCTAATCCGCAGAATGGCTGTTTCCTTCCCTGCTTTCTTACTCACTCTTTCTCTTGTTTTTTAGTTGTTTTCAAATTAAAGCAACTGTGCAAATTCCTCATGGTCTGAAAGCTTTGCCCTGCTGACTCTTCCAGGAAATCCACACATCTATGCAAAATAATCATCGCTACCCAAAAGATGGATATGGCTGGGTTCCTTCTCCCTTTCTTGTCCCCTTGACCTCTCTTCTTGCTTTGCTCCATCGTAAATATGTTTATGTCATCAGATGCCAGAACATTGAAATCATGTGAGCCATATATAAATATATAGCATCATAAAAGGGGGGGGGAACTGAGGTCTGCCTTTTTTGCTGAAAATAGTTTCTGGTAGGCTGAAAAGAGCATGACAGACAAACCAGGCAGACATATTTTCAGCCCTTTCTTAATCAAATTTCTTAAATAATGTGATTACAAATTAATAATCCCAAAAGCAAAGCTTCAACTGCCCAAAGACAGTCAAGACCATGGACAATCTATTCTATAGTCAGCTGATGTGTAATGCAGGGGGAGAAATCATCCATGTGATATCACAGAGCTAATAGAAGATGCAAACAAACTGAGGAAATGATTTAATTAGTAGGGGAGAAATAGGCTTGATGGATTTTGGCTTCTCCACCAGGAAGATGGGTCATTGATGTAGCATATTTTTAATTAAGAAAGTTTGAGTGGCTTCTTTAACACATGGGCAAACAATTTTTTAGAGTAATATAGAGGTTGTCAATGATTCTTTTATGTTTAAAAAACCCTATATTGTGCTGTAGGTCAATGAGAAGCTATGGAAGGTGAGATCTGTTCAATACTCATGGCCTAAGGTCTACAGAAATTTCCATAATATAAAGAAGAATTCTATAGGGACAAGAATGCTAAACTGCAGAGTTTTTTTCTCCTGGCTATCTCTGCTCCTTTGCCTCATCTTCCATAAACATCACTAACAACATGGATTGCTAAATTGCATTCTTTTAAATAAACCCAGGGATTAAAATTAAAACTTTGAGTAATCAATCTATCTTAATAAAAAAAAAATCATATCAACCTGAGCATGCATCAGACGGTAGGGGGAAAAATGTGCAGATAGAATGAGATTTTAAAATGCAATTGCAGAAGAGGTAGCTGTTTATTTGATTATCTCCTACTTGTAATCTTGGATTTGAGCTCTATAAATGCCTGGTAGGCTATCGGGTACTTTTACCCACTGCCAGGATTTCTCTTTGCCCTGTATTTATTTTTTGTTTCCACTGTTGTTCCAAAACAACTGTTATTGGGGCTCTAATGGTAAAATAAATATTCTAAAAAGAATCATATTTTCTTAGTTTCTTTCAAACCATTGCTACACATCCAAATCTTTTGTCTCCAGAGCCCATCAAAAGAACATGCTGTTCTTAGTAAAGACAAAAGCATAAATAGGAATTCCACTCAATTTAAAATCAGATCAAGATCAGTTCAAAATGAAGAATTCGAACACGAGAACAACAGATTTCATTCAACTAAGTTTGATCAAATACATTGTTTGGGAAAAAAATAGTCTCTTCCTGCAGACATCCCTAGTGATGATGATTCACCCCTTTTTCCACAGAGGGCCAGGCTGCTGGGCTCTGTACAGCTCAAGGGGAAGGTCTGACATGTTTCTATGTCTGTGATTGAGGACATTGGAGGTCCTGTTCCTGGCAATGCTGATTTGGGGGGACATTTGTCTTTATTTTTTCTTCCAAGTGCTTCATATGCTCAGGGACTTCCCTGCCTTTTGAATTTCAGAGACAGGTAGAGCTCACTACAGCTATAAATGTGGCAACTGCCATATGTTTGCTTTTGTAACAGAGAGGGCATGGGTTCATGAAACAGCCTCCAAGAGTCAAAATCAACTTTACTAGATGAATCAGAACCCAAGGATACTGAGGGGCACTGCATGGATCCTCCCTGGTGGTAGTGGTGGTTGGCGTTTGCAGGGACACCATGTTTTAGGTGCTAAAGTGGCTGTGCCTTAAGTGACATCATCTTGGGCCTGGTGGGTGCAGCCATGATTTTTCTCATCAGGCCTACCATGGGGCATGGTTGTGGCTACTGTTCCTGGCTACTTAAGTGTGTTTCTCCAGTCCTCATGGTGATCTGTAAAGTACTCAATATCCTTTTCACACATGCTTCCCTGCTGAAATCATCTACAGTTCTGTTGCTTGCAACTATGAGCACTGATGTTCATAAATAAATATCAGCACTTCCTTTGCTCTAACTGCCGTGTAGGGTATGGAAAAGATTTTCATTTATATCCCCTAAGGGAATGTTGTTACCAAATGTTGATTGCTTTTCTTTAGTCTAAATTAATTAAACGACACAGTATCCATTATAGAAAACAAACGAAGATCATTTTACACAATATATTGTAAATAGTGATTATAATGTGTGATCTTTCCAGAGAAATAGTAGGAAACAATGAGTTCATTCAGACAGCTCCTGTTAGAAATTGCAAAGCTATCCTCTACATTGTAATCCATTTCCTCCTTAGCTCTAATGCAGCAAACTCCCACCATGATTTAATAAGAAAGTGACAGCAGTAAAATCCAGAGTTGGAAAGGAAGTGAGTGCATGAATGCTGCTATATGAAAAACATCTAAGAGGGCACATGCATTTCTCCATAAAAGGTAGGAAGACAAGAACCAAGTTTTTGTCTCTGATTTGTGCACCAAGAAAGGCTGATCACCATACTCAGCTCCTTAGGTCCACGCAAAAGCTAGAGACCCAGGATGCAGGGTGAGCTTGTTTTTAAAGCAGTCTCATGCACTGAGACTTTTCTTTCCTTTAAAGTTGATCCAGGGGGAGATGCTGTTAAGAAGGCTGACCAGTGGAAGTCCCCTGACCATTCCGCCACATAGAGAGACTTCTCCTCTCATCCAGCATCATCTATACTGCTTTCTTAGCACTTTACTCACTTAGTATATTTGATTAAATGCTATTCAGCATCCATAGGCTCCCTGACTGTTTCTCTGTGTCTTTTACCTCTTGATTGTCATCTAGAGCAGAGTTTTCCCTTCATATGCTTTTATCAATTAATGAGTTAAAAAAACTCATGGACACATATTCAGACCAGAGCTGAACTTTGGGGGAAAGGACATAATAAGATAAACAACCCAGCCACATAAGGAAATTCAGATCTAGAATCATGCTAAAGGAGAAGCTACTGGTAAGGGTGATGGGTGTGTGGGCACATACATGGGCTCTGGGAGAAGGTGGGATGGGTAGGGACTTAAAAACAAAAGCTAGGTTCTAGGCAATTTGTTATCTGGTTTGTTTGTTAGTTTGTTTGGTTGCTTGCTTGGTTTGGTTTAATCTCCCACACAGAGCACCAGAGCTAATTGGGACTGTTCACTGAGGTCATCAGTGCCTTCTACGAGCTGCAGTCAGTGAGCTGGGCATGAGATGTAGCTTATCAGCTCTAGTCAACATTCAGTGAGCATCTATGAAGCTTGAAGCACTACAGAATATGTTCGTTTATTTAATCCTCACTATCTCATGTTGTAGATTTTTCTTTTACCCTTCTTCACAGATAAGAAAACCGAGGCTCGGGATGTCCACCTCTGCCTGAAAGCCCACAGGTAACAGGTAGCAGCAATGGGACACAGGTCCTAGGCCTCCTTAAGTCATTCCTGCAGCTTTATTAAATATAGCATCGAATTTCTTTTTGAAAACAAAAAGGAGTTCTTATGAAAGAATGATGAGAGCTTTAATTCATTTATGTCTTTGTAATACATTTCCACACTGGAATACACAGGTTTTAATGCCTGGGGAACATGTGCCATGCTAGACAACTCAAAATAGATGAGAATGAATTGGACTACTTACATGTGAAAGTCCCAAGGTGGGTTGACCCTCAGCTCTCTCCTCTGGAGTGTGTTCAGGCTCTGAGAAGGTGGTGCCTGTCTTGTGGCCTCATCCCAATCTAGATGACTCCTCAGGATCTATCTCCAGGCCCTTCTGTTCCTTTCCCTTATGCTCCAGCTCTCAGGCTGTCACTCATACATGTACTCGAAGCCTCTCCAGCCAGTGCCTTGGACATGGCTTCCTGAGGGAGAAAACACTTGATGGCTTCACTCTAGAACTGGATCCTACTTTGGACTGCCACGCCCCCACCCCCACTCCAACTTTTTGAGAGATGGCAATACCTTCTGGTTAACATCATTCAGAGAAAAAATTGAGTTTCCCTGTACCCAGTCTGACCCTGAAATACAGAGAACGGTAGAGTCGGTTCTGAAAAGATGTAGCAGGTATAGGAAACCCAGTTTGAAAACTATTGAAAACTATTTAGGATAACTTTCTGCTTGTGGAATAGCCTAATTAATTCCTAAATCTGAAAGAACAGAAATACTGTTTATTATTTATTCAAACATGGTCCTTGGCACCAACATATACTAGGCAATTTATAAAAGTTTCCTTATTTGAGCCTCACAAACCTGAGAGGTATTACTATTTTTATTCTCATATTTTTGGATGAAGAAAATCAGGCTCCAAGGGATTTTGTGCTCCGGAGTACCTAGTTTGTGAGCGGTGATGTCAGGACTGGACCCTGTTGGGACCCCCATTGCTGCCACTGCCATAGTACACGTCATCTACTCGACCAGAGATAAGCATTTATATTTGCTTTTCATGAGTTAAGGTCAATATCTGTCAAGGATTTATCACTAGAAAATTAATTATTAAACACATTCATTCTTCCTACTTGACCTCATGTAGGCAGGAGCTATACTTAACTTTATTATAAGCAAAACTCTTCTTACTCCCATTAAACTATCTCAAGGTTCAAGTTCCAACATCTCCACATGAGTGAGAAGAATTGAATGAGTGACTTGGAACAGGTCACAGGACATCTCAGCAAAGGGTCACACTGAATTACTGGCTTTATTTGGTATTTGCAAATTTACATTGTAAATAGGGAGTTGATTTCCCTGAAATCTGGCTGGTATGGGGAATTGAGATGTTTCACTTATGTAGACAGTCCAAATCTCTGAGTTAGGAGGTGAGGCTACACATGTTTTTAAAACGACGGTGAGACTCTAAAAACGGCAACATCTGCTTGCAGAAGAAAATAAAGAAAATCTTCTGAATTCTTTTTTTCTTTTGGGCTTTCGAAATGAGAAAACAATAAAACCAATATTCATGTCTCTGAGTTATGTGTTGGAAGAATTGCTAGAATAACTGAATGCAATTTAATGAAGTGTAAAACTTCCTGAAGAGAAGTAATAAAATTGCAACGTGGATCTCTCACCCCCTTCCTCCACAAACAAATAAATGTGGTCCTATTTAAGATGCAATGAAAATCTCTTAAGTAACATTTAAATATTTTTCCTTCTTTCTCATTGTGTTCCCTACATGCCTTCATCAATTATCTAAAATTCTAAAATTTTAGGTATATAGTGGCAAAATTTATTCTAGAAAGCAGATCATACTGATGTTGGCAAAGTCAACATGTAATAATAGTTAAAACATAACTAGCTCGTAAGTACCATCAAGTGTATTGGGTTTCCAGGAACTGTACATACATAATGAGATCTGTGCCCAAGTTTAATCAGTCAATATTCATTCCAACTTTTCCATTTATTCCTTCTTCCAAATGATCCTTTCCATAATTTGTTTACTGTATGCAAGATCTCCTCCTCAAAACTCAAGTATCTCTTTTCTTCCATTGCTTTATAAGGTTTGTATGGAGAAGGTATTAAAAGAAAAATATATGCAGTATTTCTTTGACTCTAATGTGAATGGCTATATCTATATGTGAGCAAAGTACAAGCATTATGTTTGCAGCATACACACTTATGCTCTGTGTGTCTATGTGCTCACATTTCTTTCTGTGTTTCATCTTTTTTCAGAGCATTATGAAATGTTTCCATAAGACCATGTTTCTTTTATTATATGGTTTTATAATAATAAGTATTGTACAAGCAATATTGTAACAATAGCAGACACTTTCAAAGGAGAAGTAACATCATTCATAATTCCACTTCTCAACAAATTGTTTTCATTTTTCCTTTTCTCTTCCATCTCTGTCCGTATGTGATATTTAATATAGCAATAATTCTTTTCTAAGAAAAATTTTGCCAATTCATGCATTGTCTAACATTAGGTGATACATTTTAAACACAGGCTTACTTTGCCCATCCTAACCCTAACATCTTGAGAAGCAACTATTTAATTATTCCCAAAGGCTTTCAACATCTTTTGAGCTTTCACCTTGTAAACTACTTTCGAGCTTGTTGATATGTTTTTGAGCTATCTCAATACAAAGAATAAATCTTTGTATTCCGAAGGTAGGTTTGATTTTTGGACCCTGTCACAATTTAGCAAATCAAGTTTACAGTTGGTTAGAAAAAGAGCAAAAGTAAAAAGCAATCCAGCTAGTAACATCTTGAGACACTGATTTTCTTATATGACACAGATTCGTTCCAAAGAGAAGTTCAAAAGCTACTTGACAAACAGTAGAATCTATATAATAATGTTGGCCTCCCACAGAACCATGCAAAAGAGTGCAATGCTCATTTAGAAATCTCAATCCTTGTGTTTGATTTGTAAAAGCAGTTTTATTAACTCATAACTTGACTTCCCAGCCCACCTTGCTACTGATGGCTGCCTTGCGCTTGACTCTACTGGGAAGACTGTGCCTGAGGCTCTGGCTGTCCCAGAGCATACATCTCTGCAATCACTCTGGCCTGAGGTTCAAACATCTGCTGTTAGAGAAGACAGACTCTTCCTAGATTAGCTACATTTAGGAAGAGAATCCAAAGGAGAGTCTGATATTCTTCGTTATACATGTTAGTCTTGGAGGCCTGGTCTCTATAGCTGGAAGTATAGTGGTTCATGCAAACAGCTTCAGTGTATGAGGATCAAAAGACTAGATTCTAGGCATAGCCCTACACTAACTAGCTTTTGGGAAGTCATTTTTACTCCCTGGCTGCAGCTTCTGAGCTGGTGATTCTCCATCGATCTGTCCCTAGATTTGTTCTCTGCCCTGCTCTGGGCCCTGGGAGCTGAACTGAGCCCTGTGGTACCTTTCTTACCCTCTGACTTTTCATTGGGTTTGGCAAAAGGGAGTGACCTGCAGATCAGAGGATGCAAAGAGAGAGGTTGGGGTATTAATCTCTCTCTCTCTCTCTCTCTCTCTCTCTCTCTCTCTCTCTCTCTCCTTCTCCCCATCCCTCCCTGTGCTGTGTTACTCCATGGCTTCTGCTCCTAATAGGTGAACCCTGTCCACAGCTTCTCTTCTCGCCAGGTTCTAGTAAAAGTTCCCTATTTTGCACCTTCAGCCAAGGAATAGCGAAAGCTCCCCACTGTTGCCAGTCCCGAGTGCTTCAACACCCCTAACTCTGCCCAGACCTTTGAAATAGTCCCTTTGAAAAGTTCCCTTAAATTAAAACTTCCCAAAGCGCCTTCGGTGTCTTGTGGAAGCCCTGTCTGTGGGGTTGTCTAACATGTATAATAAAGGATTCAGGCAAGTTGAACCTTAAGGTCTCTTTAAGCCCTGCAGTTCTTCCACCACACTGTGGCTACCGATGGGAGCATGGTAATTTTATGACCACAGACTTGCTCAAAGAACAGTAACCTATTTTTCTAAGGAGGCCTTGACTTTCAATTTTATTATTTTTAAAGTCAACCTAAGATGACTTTAATAGTCAGTAGTCATCATCCATTATAGAAAACTGCTTATTCAAAATATTTGGCTTAGATTTGGCAAATAGACCCCAAATCTTGGGTTTTCTTTTCTTTTTTCTTTTTTTTTTTTCATCCAAGTTTTGTTTAAGAACTTCAGGTTTAAAAAGTCTATAATTAATCAGGGCACCTTTTCTTTTGCTTGATTCGTGAAGTCCATCTTGCTCTAGTCATGTCCCTAATGACCTGTCTGCAGGTTTGTCAGTCTGTCTCACTGGACCCAGTCCATCTGGCCTATCTAATTGTAACCTCTGGGATGTAACTGGACACCAGTGGCATTCTTCTTTTTGAGTAATCACATCAATGAGTTATATTAGCTGTCATATGAAAGTAGCTTTCTGCTAACCTCTGGTAATACGAGAACATAGTCCCTGTTAGCTTTTTTTTTTTTTTTTCATTTGGGTAAAACCATCTCCCTAATGTTTTTGCCTACTTAATTCCAATGAAAAAAATGCAAGCAAAAGAATAGAAAAGTAAGGGAGCTTGGAAATGGTTTAATATTCATTTTCTGTAGTTTTTTTTTTTCCTCATAAAACAAAACAAACATGTGAAGCAGAGATCGCGTGGAGCTTCAGAATGGTAATTTCCTGGGAGAGTGATCACACCTTTCCTTGAGAAAGAAAGAAGGGTGAGAGGGGCTTTGGGAATAACAAACTTAACTTGGAAATAACTGGTGTAGGGGGAAGAATAAATATAATCATCCTGTCAATATTTATCATTATTGCCCCTTCTCCAGCAATATTAAACTAGAATTAAAATAAATATCAACAGCTTACTTAAATGTCATATTTTATTACTCATCCAAGGTTAAAAAAAAAAGTTAAGTGCTTTCCAGATTTTCATCCCTTGAAACATGGATTCAAAGTTGTTTTACCAGATTTTGAAGGAGAGTCTACAAAAATGCCTGGGACTGCTTTTTTTCCTATTTAAAATAGCTTGAATATAGTTTTTCAGTAACAAACATCAATTTCATAAGCTGATGTCACTTGTCAAATTCAAATTCTCAAACCTCATTAAACTCAGATTCTTGATACTTCGCATTGTCTATCTTTCTGACCACCTTTCTGCACTTGCCTTGAAGGCGAGAAGTTGAGAAAAATAAAAATCAAACAGAACATAGAAGAAATCTAGGGGACTATTTTGTGTCAAAAATTCAAACCAACACTCACTTTTCCTCCCTCTGTGGCTCTAGCTGTGAAGGAAAGCTGTTAGGTTAACAACAGTTTTAAGGAAAAGAAACAAACAGAATTATTCAGTTCACTAAAAATGCATCTAATCAAAAAGTTCTATGTTTCAGTTGTCCTTCTATTCTTTTTCTTTCTTTCTCTTTCTCTTTCTATCTTTCTTTCTTTTTTCTTTCTTTCTTTCTCTCTCTTTTCTTTCTTCTTTCTCTGTCTTTCCTCTTTTTCTTCTCCCTCCTTTCTTTTTCCTTTCCTTTCCTTTCCTTTCCTTTCCTTTCCTTTCCTTTCCTTTCCTTCCTTCTTTCCTTCCTTCCTACCTTCTGTTTTTATTCAGTAAAGCAGTCAATGCCAGAACAATTTAAAATAGCAGAATTATACAAATAGAAATGCTGAGATAAAATTAGACTCTTTAAAAATATATATTAATTAGATTCAATCGTGGCATCTTGTGTATTATGCCCTATTTATGTGGAGAAAAGGTGACTCTGTTTGGCGTGGCCTGCTTATGTCCCATTAGTATAAATACACAGATTGTGTTTCCACTATTTTGGCAGTAGCAGCTGCTGCTCCTACTACTGCTACAAGTAGCTACTAGCACCCCTGCTCTGCCTTTCTTGGTAGAAAGTCAGTTGGGTAAATTGCCAACTCCAGAGATGATTTCTACAGTAACAGGATGCCCAGGGCAATGGAATTACACATAGGATCATCACTTCTGTCTAAACTGAACAACTGTGATAACTACAGTAAAATAAAGCCTTTATAATTAAATGTTTAAAAACAGAGCCAAGCAGAAAAAGGGAGGAGGCAAGAAATCTCCCTAAAGAATGAAATTTTAATCGCATAACATAGTTTTCTTACTTCTAGCAATCTGTTTGTTATAAAGACAAGAAAGTAATTCCAACTTCATTCTTTTTCTATATGAAAATCTCTTTCTAACAATGTGCTTGAGTATACCAATCTCTGGTTTAAACTCCAAATTTAAACCCAAGTGGGGTTTAGCTCCATTTCAAATGCATCCGCTCATGGCATCGTATGACTGCAAAAAGTCTGAAGCGGTCATTTAGCCCCCCCAAAATGATGACCTTCCTGAACAGATATTTTTCTAGTCTCCTCTTGAAGACCTGCAGGATTTGAGATTCTATAACCTCCCTCAGTAATATATTCCAGTGTCACATGATCCTGGGACACAATGTATCTGTTCTAGCTTAAAGAAGTACCCATGTCCTGTCCTTTGTTTCTCTGAGAAATAGAAAACAATGACTTTAGCATACGGGACCTTAAAAATCTTCATCTTTTCTGTAAAATGAGGAAGACTGACGAGATGATCTACAAAAACCCCTGTTTCAAAGATTCTGATTTCTATGCATTGACATTTGCTTCTCTTAAAACAGAAACAATCCTCTATGTGAAGACAGAGTCCTGACATGCAGAAGGTGTCTTTAATGTTTATTGAATGAATAGATAAACAAATATATACATGTCCCTTCTAAAACCTGGAATTAAATTTCCCTGATTTTTTTTCACTTGACTAACTTTTCATCATAGAAATTAGGAAGGAAAAGATGCAGACTGGAAAGAAAAATGGTCTTCCATACCACATCGATTAATTATATAATTATAAAAACTGGGACAAAATGCTTAACCTGTGGCTTAGTTTTTTTCTTTGTAACATGGACAAATTTTGTCTTTTTCTATAAAGTAGTTACTCTATTTTTTTTAAAGGAGAGTGTGGCAGAAACAGCTGTTTGCTTATCCCAATCTGCATCCTTCCCTCCCTTCCTTTTAGTGACAATACCCCAACTTTAAGCTGTCCCAGCTAAAGATAACATTTTCTAGCCTCTCTTGCAGTTATAGTCATATGAAAAGGTTCTTCCAATAAAAACGTTCTTCCTTTGTTGGAGACATAAAAACTTCTATCTTGTTTAAGCCATTATTCTTGGGTACTTTCTATTATATGCATCCAGGCCCAAAAGATAACCTCAAATGGACAAAATAGGGAATAAACTTTAATTCCAACTAATGAGTAATTAGTAAATATTCCTTAACCACTTATATATTATGCTTCCTTTCATCCCTGTTATCATGTTGACTTTGACTGCAGTAAAACTACATCTGGTTCACACTTAACTCGTAATACTTATATTTTTTATTTATTGTTTGTAACTAGCTTATATTTAGTATAACATTAATTTTATTCTCTTCTCCAATAGATGAAGGACATTTCCACCTGAATTTTTTCACAGTTATTAATAATATTACTAATTCATAACAATTTAGAAAATGTGGTAGAGTTTAATGACCAAGAACTTATAGTTGAAGGCCTAGATCAACTCTGGCACTAGTACTTATTAGTTGTGTGACCTTGAACAAGTAATTTAACCTCTTTGAGTCTCTGTTTTATCCACAACAGATAAGGATAATAATAATCCTGCCTTACCATGTTATTGGAATGTAGTGAGAATCAAGTAGGAGAGTATATTTTGAGTACTTTATAAGAGACAAAGCACCATAAAAATATTGACTGTTGTGAATGCTATTAGAGTCTTCACATTTAGGAGGCACATTCTAAGTTTCTTTATATGGATAGATGTTGTATAGCATTATGAGGGAGGATATTTTAAAGATTCCAATGTATAGTAATTTCTAATATCTTCTATTACTCTTTTGAAGATAGAATAAATATTCAGTTACAGACCTTTCTCTAAAATATCAGTGTATCAGGATAATGGTCATGGTATATGATTTTCCCCCCTTAGGTTCAGAAGAAATATTTAAGATTTGAATTCTAAACAATAAGTCTGAGGATCTTTGTACTCTTAACTCTCTCTCTTTCTCTCTCTTTTTCTCCATCCCATACTGGTATGGATCAGTGGAATCTGAGTACATTGCCCTTGAAGAGCATGGCAGAAAGGTCAAAGTCACTCTGTTATAGCTTGACAATCATTTGGGACACAACTAAAAATGTCAGTGAAAATCGAGGTAACTTATATCTGTTACTTCCTCATTGTCCAGGTGGACAATCATAGCAAGAATTATTCACGCTCAATTTTCTCTTCAAAAGCTATATTGATTACTGCATAATGTTTTCTGCTGGTCCAAGGGTCTAATGTTAACTCCCCAACTGAACTTAGAACACTTATTTGAACCCAGTTAAAAAAGCAGCTCGGATAATGAATATGCTTCAGTGGAAGAAATGAACTTAAAATCAAATGTATTTATCTTGCATATTATGATTTTACTGAATCTGGTGCACTTGTGTGTTCTTTTAGGGTAACCACACTTCCCAGTTTTCTGGGGACAGTCTTAGTTTATGTCTGCTGTCTCAGCGCAATTATTAATAGTGTCCCTTTTACTTTCTAGAACACTATGGTTGGGATGACAAATTATAAGCTTACTCTATTTTAGAGGCATTTTATTGTGCTGGTTGAATAACATGGGATGTCTTTATAAGTTCTAGGCAAGGACCATTCTTTTTGAATAATCTACCCCCATGTGGAGCCTTTAAAACAACATCTCTTAATAATCCATGTTTCTTGATGCCCATGAACAAGACTGACTGATCCTCTTCTTGAGAAAGAAAGGCTCTAAAAGATCACCACCTCTGAACACCTACATGAAGTGTTAACAAACATTTTGTAAAGGACCAGATGATAAATATTTCAGTATTTACAGGCCAGACAGTCTCTGTCTCATCTGCTCAACTGTGCTTGCATAGCATGAAAACAGCCCGATGATATGTAAACGAACGGGTATGACTATATTCCAACAAAACTGTATTTACAAAAATAGGATGATAACAGGATTTGGTCTGCACGCCATAGTGTGCCAATCCCCGAGCTAGAGTTTTAATATTTTCTCTTGATAACTGACTAAATGGAATCCATGTTTTCATGATTCTTTTTCAAATGTTAAAAAAAGCAAAAGACAAACAATTGGCCCTAGTTGAATTGTAACTATTATCATGGACAGACACTCCTGTTTTTCACAAACAAAGCTCTTAATCTTTCTGTCACTGGCACATCCTGTTCAATCCAAAGAGTTACAGTCCATTTTCAACGCAAACATATACAAATCTAAACATAAACATATAAAGAATATGCCTTCTCTTTAAATAAGTCAACACAAATGTGTGTCTGTAAAGTGCTCTGGGATTGACAGACAGATAGATTTTATTGTTTAGGTGTTTTAAAATGGTTTTGTTTCTAACAATACTACAAAAAGTTTCAAGAAACATTTTGTTTTATTCTATATCTCCTTACATGGGCAAGGGTACAAATCTACCTTTGAGAGACACATCTGAAATGCATAGATAAATAAGCTTGCATAGAGGAATTAGAGAGGGGGAGAATTGAAAATATGCCTCTCGTTAAAATACAAGAGGATGGCTGTTGCCCTTTAAATTGAAACAGAAGGAAAGACATGAAGGAAAGCCTTGAATAAAATTAAGTAAATGCTCAAAGTATACTCAGAAACACATCAAAGCACTGGATTGTTTTCTTGCTATGCTGAGAAGTGTTAGAATATGGTATAGTGCACAGTGGACATGTGTGTGTGTGTGTCTGAACAGAAATTAAAATTACACAGCAGCGAAATGTTAAGATCATGATGTCGGACATATGAAGCAAAGAAATGTATTCAGTCAATGTAAATAGACAAAGTGTGACACACTCTCAATGATGATGAGTTGGTGAATTCTTTGCTGTCTGACCTCAAATATCAAGCCCAAATCAGAAACGAGTGGACTGTCTCTCCTGGAGAGGTAGACACTAGTTGCAGCCTGGGGAAAGAGGAAACATAAAAGCAGATCAAGATTTGCCTTGCAATGACAGCTGCATATTAATCTAAAGAATTTCTAAAATATCAAAAAGACATTTTTCAGCAAAATACACCCCTAGAGCCTCAATCATAAAGCAGGGGAATAAACTTGAAACAGGATTGATTTCATCTTAAAGGGAATATTTCTTTGAAATGCTACCAACTGTAGTTGTCTTATTTGGTTTTCAATCCTATAACAAAATTGTGCCATATTGTGTCAAATAAGAAGATAATATAAGAGCTTTAAACAAATTTTGTAATTATGGGATCAATCAAAAGTGCATTAAATTTGTGTGAATTTGGGAAGTTATGCCATTGAATACTAAGTAGCTCTAAATATCAAACTTCATTTTTCACTTCAGTTGCAAGGCTTTGACTCTTAAAGTGTTAGATTTGCCTAACAGAAGATAAGGACTAGAAAGATACCTTTAAATTTTAGTTGTTTGGTATTCTCTTTAGAAAATACCAGGCACTGCCCTGGCAGAGACTAAAGATATTTAGGTGTGACAGAGATATCTGCAGTTTAATGCGTCTTTTGACAGGTCCTAAGCATAGGGCTAACCTTTGGGTATATTCAGCTTTCACTGGGACATAGTTCCCAGACTCATGAAAAACTTGGTTTCTTGTGTTAAGAGAAGACAACAATTGGATCCAAATTGTTCTGATTTTTACAAAACTATCTTTCTAGCATTTGGAGAAAGAAAGAGATTAATAGTTTTGAAAGGCATTGTAGTTGTTCAAAGGCCTAAGTTTCGAGCCCTAGTCCAGTTTTTGAAAATTTGAGCAAGGCATTTCCTTCTTTAGGCTTCAGTTTCTTCATCTACAAAGTGGGGGAAATCTTAGTAACTCTTTACTATGTTGTCAGGAGAATTATCTAAGATAATGCATGCAAAGTACATAGACCCAAAATCTGACACGTAATAATGGATCAATAAAGTAGAGCTGTTGATAAAGTCCCCAAAGTCAGAATTAACTAAAACCATATGGGTTTCTAAGTAAGCTTGGTAAGAAGTATGAGAGATGTTTTCTTTAAGGTGATTTTATTTTATCAACACCACCAGTAGAATTAACAATCTTGACTGAATTTTGGAAGGCAGAGGATTTGAGCATACAGAATTGGATGACTCCACACTCTTCTTTCCAGAACTATTTTTTGTCACCAGGCTGTTGTATTCTAAATATTTTTACTGTAGTCTTTTGGTATAAATTGGCTGCATGTTCGAGTTTTCAATGCACAAGTTTAGAAAGTAGTATTATATCAACATATATTTTTTCCTCCCTGTGCTATTCTGTTTCCATGGAAAAAAGCAAATTTTAGAGCTTTCTATTTTCTGTTTATTAAAAAAGTGCCCTGCACGCAAAGTCCCCAGAAAAGTGATAATTTATCCTTTCTCTCTTAAAGACTTGATTCACCTTTAACAAACCTCTTTAATGAATTTGCTATAGTATAAAGTAAATTGTGCATGCCATTTATCACATGAATGTTACATGAACCTTGAGGAATAAATAAGTCACTCAAAAATACCCAGGGAAATGCAGGGAGAGGTGAGAGTAAGACACCTGAGAGGGCCTAGCCTTCACTGGGAGCGTCACATTTTACCCTGAGGACTTTACGTAGCCTTACATCAGTCTTACGAGGCACATACCCTCACTTTATGGAAGGAGACACTGAGACTCAGAGACATTGAGTAATCAGCACAAGTTCACAAAATTACCAAGAGGCAGACTGGGGTGGTGAACCCAAAGTTTATACTCCTTCCGCAGTAGTCAAGTGCTCATTAACAGATATTTCTTTTTGCAAAAATAACAGTGTCTAAGGCTGATTCTCTCCCTTGAGCTCCGCTAGAAAAGCGGTGCTCCTACTGCCTTAAGGAGCAGCGAAACAGAAGAAAAGAGCTTCTCCATAGCAATGTTCTCAGAGCATGGTCTCCAGACCAGCAGCATCAGCATCTTATGGGGACTTGTTGGAAGTGCAAGTTCTAGGGCCCCATCTCAGACTTACTGAATCAGAAACTCTGGGGTAGAGAGAGCAGGCTATATTTTAATAGGCCCTCCAGGGGATTCTGTTGGGTGCTAAAGTTTGAGAACCACCACTCTATAGCTCTAGACTATCTTTAAAATAATAGGTGCAAGCTGCATACCTACTGTTTGCTCTGCCTTTTCAATCAATGGCTAACAATTTAGATGAGAAGAATCCTATGAGTAATGTTGAAAATACTTCCATGTAGAATCCAACATTAGCTTTCAGCTTCACCGAAAAGTAGTACACTCTGACCATTTCTAACAACAGCATGGAAGCCTTTTAATTAGTCCATGCTGGAGGAAATAGCGATGTGCTCATTAAGTAATTGCTCTGATTATCAGTGGGCATGAGCGTGCACTGTTTTCTGATTCTTCCATTAAGAGTGAGCAGTGCTACCAAACTGAAGGCTTCTTATAGAGAACGTTAACATGAAAAGACTCCAACAAGCCATGTGGGGGAGAGGAAGGTGGTGTTGATGACAGGAATATCCGAACACACAAAGACACATGCACACACACACACTCACAGTTCACACTGTGAAGACTGATCAATGGCTTGTATCCCAGGAAAGTGAGTATTAATATTCTCAATACTCCCTGAAACTTCCAAGAAAATATCAAATCCTGGTGTTTTCCTCTAAGTTCCCATTGCACAGGGTTAAATGTCTACATTCTACTGAAGGTGTTACAGCCAAATGATAAGACATAGAGACCCAGGTGACATGGATATAAGAAATTGAAATGAATACTGTTTATCAGAATGTCCCAACTGTGGACATCTAATCCCAGCACATATTCAGTTCTGGTAATGAGTCTGAGTAATGGTACCACACTCAAAGTTCTAAAGAAACTCTGAGACTGTCTTCTTCAACTGCCTCCCCAACCAAAGAACCCTTTCTATAATGACTCTGTCCCAGCATCATTCAATATCATTTTTCTGAAGCCACACAGATTGCTAGCTGAGCCCAGGCCACTGCAGGTACACACAGAAAGGGGTTCTAGACCCAAGCCACAGAGGACAGTCTCCAAAAGCACCCTATCAGGAGGAAGGAGGAAACAGGCCACAACTAAGTAGCTAGACTTTCTGACCTTTACTTCAAATTTCCAAGAATAAAAATTAAATTGGTGTAGTCCAATCAAATCTCCTTGGATGAGGTACCTACTCCTGGCCCAAAGGCAGTCTCATCAGGCAGTGGGCCAAGGGAAGAGCAGATTCTCTAGGTGACATGAGATGATGGAGTGACAGTGAAACACCAGATACTACAGTGAATTAAACTTAGATGTAGGCACATCAGTTTCCTCAATGAGATCATGAGCATCATCACGAAACCTTATTTATCTCAATAAAATCACTTTTCCAAAGGAATCTCAACCTGTTTGATTATAAAAATGAGTTAATGTAATTTTTCCAAAAAAAAAAATAGCTATAGATTTTAGGGTAAAAACAATATTTCAGTTTTCTCCTTCTAGGCTCATGGTATAATTTCACCTCCCATCCTGATGAAGTTAGGTGTGGCTATGTGACTTCTTTGGCCAATAAAATGTGAGAAAAAGTAAAGGTCACATCTGGGCAGAAGCCTTTAAGAGCCAATGTATGTTTCAACATAGCCTTGCTCCCTGACATAGGTCTGCGGAAGCATAACTCAAAATGATACAACATCAGCCTGGGTCCCTCCGTGACAACAGTGAGCAAGTCTACTGCTGACTCAAACAAGCAGCATAAAAGTATATTGAATATCTGTTACTAAGACACGGAGATTTGGAGGTTGTTTGTGTTAAAGAGAAATTTTGCACCAGACACTAATTAAAAATGGCGAGACATATTTAATCCAAGCTACTGCATAGGGGAGAGAGACTTCAGTATAAAACTGAGCGTGACTCCAAATGCCGCAAAGACAACTCTAGCCAATGGGCAGAGTGAAGGGGTCAATGGATGGGAAATTACTGAGGGACTTCATTAGATATCAAGGATGGGGAAATTCTTAATAAACTGGCTTAGTAGGATGCTTTTCTAAAACTGGAATTGGCAGGTCAAGGTTTAGGTCTGGTTGAGAGTAGGACTCAGAGGAACTTGACTAAAGTCTGGTCAAGGAAGAAAATCTTTGTCATTCATTACCACAGCCTAGACAATATATTTTTTTTCCCTTTTGAACCCTGTAGTAGTTGCAAGAACTGCTGTTACGAAATACCACAGACGGGATGGCTTAAGCAGCAAAAATTTGTTTTCTTATAGTTTTGGAAGCCAGAAGCCAAAGATCAAGTTGTTGGCAAGTTCGGTTTCTCCCAAAGCCTTTCTCCTTGACTTGCAGACAGCCACCTTCTTGCTGTGTCCTCCCATGGCTTCTCCTCTGTGCATGTGCACCCCTGGTGTCTCTCTGTGTACCCAAGTTCCCTTCGCTCATAAGGATACCAGTCAGATGGGATTAGGGCCCACCATAATTTAAATTTAATCATCTTTATACAGACCCTATCTCTAAATACCATCACATTCTGAGCCACTGGGATTTGGGACTTCAACATATGAATTTGCAGGAGACACAATTCAGCCCATAACAAGCCCTAGTTTTGTTCTCTTCTGTTTTCCTACTCTGGCCCTACTTCTGCTCTCTCTAGCCTCCAGAATGTGTTTAATACTTTTCCTGCTTATGCCAGTCATCTAAAGGCAGGGCCTTTTTTTTGAGCGGGTCTTACCAGTGCCAAGGACCATACAACTCCTACTTCCTTTGTTCCAAACTCTATTTTTCCACTAATGTTAGCTTAACACCTATGTCACTCAACTGGCCCTTCAAGACCCTAGAACTCCTTTGGAGTGACTTTGCTGTTAAGTTAAATCTCCCTCACTCTGACTTCATCCAGCTGATTTTCTGAACCCAAATGCAATACAGTTTATGATTATAAAATATGTATTTATTATTATCCTTATTATATTTTCTCTCATTATTTTTGACTTCTTGTTTGTGGCTTCAAGAGCTTTTGTATCTTAATGCAAAACTGTTGTCCTGTATCCTTGTTAGTCCTCTCAGTTGTGTGCCCACTGCTAGTTTCATGAGTATGCCTTCTCTGCCTTTATCTAAGTTGTTGGGAGACATGTTTAACAGGAAAGGTCCAGCAGAGCTCTAGGTTACTCTTGGACAGCCCTCTGTAAGTTGACATCTGCTCATTATTTCAGGTGCGTGATAGAATATTGATGAACTCACCACACTGCCCAGTATCTAGCTGACATCTGTCATCAGGGTTTCCTTTTTCATTAGGTCAAAGAAGCTGATATTCCCCATCCTCTCTTTTTCTTGGGCTATTGTGTCTTGGCTCACTAGGACTCAGGCCACGTCTTCTTGTCTGCTGGAGGTTTGATTTCTCTGTTGGCTCTGACTTAAGGACTCCATATGTTCTGGATGCTGGCTGCTCAGCAATTGCTCAACTGGATCTGCCCAAGCAGACCCTGCCTAAGGGGAACCCGAATAGGACACTCCTGGGTAACCCTAAAGCTCTGGTAAGCCTCAGTTCTGACAGTAAGCTGAGCATTCTGAAGGGATTTCCCTTCACCAGGGGTCCTTGGCACTGTATTGTGGCCATTCTCAAATCCACATAAATAGAATAAAAACAGTCCCAATTTAATCTGCTGCTCCAGCCCCTGCGAGGACACAGCTGGTGAGGGTATGCCGGCTCTATTCACAAGCCAGTCCCTTCTCTCCAGCCTTGCAATAATTTTGTTGTCTTTGTTATTCTATATCCTGCGGTGACTTCCCTGAGTGCAGTGAGTGATTAATTTAGCTGGTGTCACAGGCTACAACATGTTGATATAAAGGGAAAAAGAAAGAGAAAAAGGGAAGTAGGGAAGGGGTGAAAGGCTGCTTTGGCAAATGTGCATAGGACCCAGGCTTCAGCCCTTGTACAAAACACTTCGTTGGCCAAAGTGACCCCATGACATTGTTTTTGTGAACATGAATATGAACTTCTGAATGGTTGAGTTCCAAAATTCAAAGCCTGAACACTCTCCCGGCTTTCTGACTTCCCCCACTGCCTCTGAAACATCAGTAGCTTCAGGAAATAATGAAAAACAAATCAGAAATAAAATCAGAACTCAAAAACCCTTGGTTCTTTATATTAAAAAAGAAAAGGGCTTCTACTGTTCAAATGCCAGTTTACAACAAAAGATCTTATTCGAAAACAAACTCTGGGTCTTTTTGCAGTTTTGATGCCTAATTTAACCCTCTATTTTTCTTGGCTCATGAAACTAAGAAGGGCTCATGTGACCATGGATTTTTGAGACATTTTATTGTTCACCAACTCTAGGTGGAAGATTGTCTGCACATTTAGTTGTCAATATTGGTAAGGGAGTTCTTCTAAATGATAATTGTATCTATACCCCACATAAGGTAGTTGCTTTTTTTTTTTTTAATACCATGGAAAGAGTTTAATTTTATAATAGTTAAACCTCTGACAGTGATTCTGTGAATCTTGGAAAAGCTTTCTGCCATACAGTTTTTGCCATCTGAACCCAACCCCTCCATCACTATTTTGGAAACTGGTCTTTAAATATTGAATTAAGATGCAACTAAAGAGAATAATATTTTTTTACACTAAGCCTAGATTTTGATGTTTTTATCCCTAAAATAATTTTAAAGAGATAGCTGTAATAATTTCCACTAAAAAATATACAACTTCATTGAATATAGAAAATATCTTCTAAAAAGTCACCCTAAATCTCATCATGCAGAGATTACCACTGGTAACATATTTGAGCTAAGATCATAAACGCATGTATGTGGGTGTATATTTCCAAATTTTATTCTAAAAATAGGATAATGCTGTCCATATTAGTTTGTGATCTATATTTCTCTTCTTAATAAATTGTAAGCATCTTTTCATGGTGTTCGAGTTTTCTACATTATTTTTAATATCTCCACATGATTCCTTTAATTGGTGGGTGGGGTAAAATAAGACATGCTCTGATTTAATTTTAAAAGTATGAGAGAAAGTAAAAATTACCTAAAATTTTCCCACTTAAGAAAAACTATTGTAAAATGTTCATATAAGTAACTTTCCTAAGGCTCTCTGTACAATATTTTGTGTTTTACGTGGTATTTATAATCTACTTTTACAGTGAGTCAAGGAGAAACTTGTATGTTCATACATATACATATATATAGATCTATATCATTATTTTAAAAGGTTACTTTGTATTCCATTATAGTAGGTGCCATTATTTATATAACAAATACTCCATTGATGAGCATTTAAATTGCTTCCGTGTGTGTGTGTGTCTAAACAACATTGTGATAAATATCACTGAGATTTTATCAGTTTGAACTCGAATGACTATCTCTTTAGAATATATTCTGGGGCTTGTTTTATAAGGGCACTTATCTCACGAGGGCTCCATCCTCATGATTTAAACATCTCTTAATATCATCATATGGAACATTAAATTACAACATATGAATTTGGAGAGAACACAAAAATTCAGACCATAGCACAGGTAAACCAATTTATACTCCCATTTACAGTGAATGAACGTGCTTAAATCCTTGCCCCATGTATTTTTATCTTTCTCAATCTGAAGACCATAAAATGTTATCTAATCGTTAAAGGGAATTTTCTTTATTAGTGAGATTGAAAATCTTTTTATGTCTTTATACTTTTTTCTTTTTTTTAATGTGAATTCATGTTCCTGTTTCTTATCAAGTTGAGAAAACTCTTTATATATTAAGGAAATTCATCACTTGCCAGTAATAATATATGATTTACTGACAAATGAGAACATAAATGTTTCTCTGGTTGGTCATTAGTCTTTTTGGCTGTATTTATGATAATATTTTTGCTATGAAGAAAATTTAAATTTTAGGTAGTGAAGTTTGTAAACTTTTAACTTTATGGCTTCTGGGTTTATTTTCTTTTTTAGAAAGGCTTTCACCATTTCAAGTTATAAGCAAACCACATGTTCACTTCTATTACTCTTGTGGTTTCATTTCTAATCTTTCACTCCTTGATTCATCTTGCTGTTAGGAGGAAGAATGAGTAGTTTCAGTTTGATTCTTTTTCTCAGAGGTCTAGATAGTTTTCCTAAAACCATGTCCTGAAAAATCTATTTTTCTCATTGACTTAAATCATCAGTTTGTCATACAAAAATTTTTTTCATATAAAGTTAGGTCTATTTCTAGATTCTCAATTCTATTCCATTGGTCGAACCTTTCTAGTTGTGTTGATATTGCACTGTTTTCATTATTATAGCTTTATAATGCATTTTAATGTATGGTAGAGCAAGTATCCCTCCGCAGTCTTTTCCTACTTTTTCTTATTACTCTTAACAAGTTCCAGAATCATCATGCAATGCACAAAGAAAATAAACTCTAGTGGCATTTTGATTGACATTGCATAAAATTTATAGATCAATTTAGGAATAACTTGCATCTTTACATTATTGAGTCTTTCTGCCTTTTTACTCTCTCCTTCCATGTCCTTTATTAGTTTTAGATTTTTCTTTATATACTTCCTGCCCATTTCTTACTGAGTTTAATTTGAGATGTGTAATGGTTTTTGCTGCTGTTGTGAATGGCATAATTTCTTCCATTAATGTTTCTTTTAGATATTGCTTGTCTATTTAAAGCAAACTTAAATAAGATTTTTTCCTTGTCTCACTTCAATACTGATGTTTGTACTTTTATAGAAAATTCAGATATGTAACCACCACATTATCAAATAGAGTTGTGGATATGATCCACTCCAAACCCCAACCGGGTGTGAAGTGATGAAGAAATGATAGGAAACACTTAAAAGGAGATTGTTAAAATACAGATAATGGACAATCAATTTAATCTTTGGGTAATTGTAAAGTTTTAGAGAGTTTTTATAATTTAACATAAAAGCAAAGGACAGTGTCATTATTAGCAGAGGACAATAACTTAATATGAATCAATGCTGGTGACCAATGCACTACAAACATTTTGTCACTGACTCCTGCCCCCTCTTCCCTTTCTTCCTGTCTGTGTCAGAGATGCTGTCTCTTAATGCATTCAAAAGAGCTATTTTGGGACTTGAGTCACCTTTTTCTCCTTGTGTCTCTGCAACAGACGCAATCCATCAACCTCCTATCATACACAAAAGAAAAAAATCCACTCTCCAAGATAGCAAGTCCATCACTGGGTACTGGGTGTTATCATAAAGGCTGAGCCTAGGTTCTCTAATGTTTCTGACTGTGAATTCCCAGCCACCTCAGATGCCCACATTTGGTGCCCTGGCTGGCTCAGTTTAGAACAAAGCATCTGACAAGTAGTGGGGTGCTAACTCTATTTAAATTAGCAGTTGGCCAAAACCCTGCAGAAACCCAAAGAACAGCTCTTCACAGGTTCTGATAAAATGTCATATGAACTAACTCATAATTTTCACATCCTAGACAAAAAAAACTACACCCCGAGCCTAATTTATGTCATAGATCTTTATGTCAGTAATTGAGGTAGTAGATACTAAATTTGGCTGTGGTCAGAAGCCGATCTCACTATTCATGAGAGAGACTACAAGAAAAAGGAAACTTATGATTATGCAACTAGGTGAGGGAGGCCGGCTATGAAGATGAACCCTAAGAAATGCACCCTACAAAAAAAGTTATCCCATATGAAAAGGAAACCTGACGTTTTAACCAGGGGGTCAGACCCTCTTCCTTTGAGGATGCAGCTATCTCACTCCTAATTTACCACAGTTCTATTGCCCAATATACAGAAGGGTTGAAAAATCCTGGAGATAAACCATAATGTCCCCTGAATTGAAGACTCATATGGTCAACCACCTATTTGACACCTCTACTCAATTTTAAGAAGACCAAAACTGAGCTTTTCTCTTCCCCCAAACCTGCTTCTCCCACTGTCTCCCCACCCATAAAACCCCCTTCATGCTTGATGCCTATTATTCTCTCATTGCTCATATTAAATCCATCAGCAAACTGGATGGCTCTACTTTCAAACTCTCTCCAAAATCCAACCACTCTTCACATGCACACTGCTACTACCCAGGTCCAAGCCACCATCATCTCTCCTGGACTGCTACTCTGGGCTCCTAGCTGGTATATTCTCAGCAAGTGGACAGAGCGATCATGTAAAAACTAAGTACGTCCATCATTTCTCTGCTCCAGACCCTCCATTGGCTCCCTGTGACACACAAAATAAAAGCCAAGGCACTTCGCATCTTCTACAGAGCCCCATGTGATCTGGTCCCCAGTCACCTCTGTACTACTGCACTCATCCATTACACTCTCCTCATTGTATCCACTCTAGTCACCTTGCACCACTGATGTCCCTCAAATGCACCAGGTATGCTCCTGCCTCAGCCTTTGCACTTGCCATTTCTTTTCTAGAACATTCTCCCACCACCCTCAGTATCACGTGGCTTACTCTCTCACCTCCTGAAGGTCTTTACTTGAATGTTGTTATCAGTGAAAACTTCCATACTATCTAAAAGTGCAACCCCCACCTTGCTACTTCACTTTTTTACCTTTTTATTATTCTCCTCGTGTTTCAGCACTAATATGTTTCAGATTTTATGTGTTTATTTTTTGCCTGTGGAAATATAAGATCCTGGAGGGTAAGGTATTTGTCTAATTTGTTCACTGATATGATCCTTGCACTCAGAACAGAG
>CM053507.1:19968891-20238891 GCA_028627145.1 Eidolon dupreanum
CTATTTAGTGGAATATTTTAAAACTTATTTGGATGGAAAGCTTTATAAAATAGATTATGTCCTTTGACCCAGGGAGGCCCTAGGGACTGTTGAGGTGTGTAGAACTGTCTGCCCTTTCACTAAATGGTCCCAGATGACTACGTTTTTCCAGTTCTTATGTCTGTTTTCTATTATTTTCTGCCTCTTCTCTGCTGCCAATTTATTGTGCCTACTTCATTTCCCACAAATTCTGACCCACAAATTGTGTCTCCCAAAAATCAATTTTTGTTTTTGGAAATCAGAAATAGCTAGAATCTTAGCCATCACTATTCACTTTCTGACCCAAGAGTTTAAAAGTTCACATAAAATGAAATTCTTTAATAAGTATTCCAAGGGACTGAAAAAACAAGGTTGTATGAGATATAAAAGGTTGTAGGACTAAAAATAGAAAAAAATAATAATATTTTATTGATGGTCATTGTCTAATTTAGAATTTTATTTCAAAAATTGATTTATCTTTTACTCAAAGTCCTAGAAACAGCCAGATTCATTGGAGGGAGGTTTTCCTGTAGTCACATCTGCCCACCTTTATTGAATTTCCTCTTCTTAATGAATCATGAGGGTTGAGTTAAATGTTAAATATCAGTGTTTATACAAGGAACACGCATGTTTGCTTTTTCTTCAATTAAAGAAAAACTGGCTGACCTTTGTGCCACTGAGCCTTGTGCTTGTTAATGGCATGGCTTTTCCATTAATAAGCTCTTCTGGTAAGACCCAGCACACCATCTCAGATGCATAGAGAAAGCATGTGACAGCTGGCTAACCACTAGGTGCCATCTGCAAAAGGAAACTGTACCCCCAAAACAATGGAAGCTAGAATACTAGAAAATGTCTTACCATGATGCTAGGAGGTGCTTTTGACGCTGCACAAATGTACACATTAGGATCCTGGGAATGATAAAAGGTTACTTCAAAAATTCAGAGTTTGGGGGCAATTTGGTCCAAGTTTAAGAATCCAGAAGCACATAGAATCATCTAAGAGCTTTTTCTTTTTTACAACTTTTGATCCCTTTCACCCATTTCCCCTGCCTCTGGCAACCACCAATCTAATCTGTTTCCTGTGTCTATGAGCTTAATTTGTTTTTGTTCTATTTTTTTTTTTTTTTTTTAAGATTTGACATATAAAAGAGATCACAGGGCATTTGTCTTTGATTTCATTTAGCATAATGCCCCTGAGACCCAGGCATGTTGTTGCAAATGGCAAGATTTCGTTATTTATGGTTGAATAATATTCCATTATGTATATATCACAATTTTTTTTTATCCATTCATCCGTTGGTGGATGCTTAGTTTGTTTCCATATCTTAGCTATTGTTAATAGTGTTGCAATTAACATGGGGGTACATACATATATTTTGAGTTAATATTTTCATTTTCTTTGGATAAATATGCAGAAGTAGAATTGCTAAATTACATTGTAGTTCTATTTTTAATATTTTGAGGAGCTTTTATGTTGTTTTACATTCCTACCAACAGTGTACTAGTATTCCCTTTTTTCCACACTTATTATTTCTTGTCTTTTTCATAACAGCCATTCTAACAGGTTTAGATTGTGGTTTAGATTTGCATTTCCCTGATGATTAATCATGTTGAGCATCTTAACATGTACCTGGTGGTCATTTGTATGCCCATTTTTTAATTGTATTATATTGTTTGTTTATTGCTATTGAGTTGTATGAGCTCTTTATATATTTTGGATATCAACTCTTTGTCAGATATATGATTTGAAAATATTTTCCCCATACGTTTGTTGCCTTTTTCTTTTGTTGATGGTTCCTTTGCTTGCAAAGCTTTTTAGTTTGATGTAGTCCCATTTATTTATTTTTGCTTTTGTTTCTTTTACTTTTGGTGTCAGAGTCAAAAAGTTATTGCCAAGACCAATGTCGAAGATCTTATCATCTATGGTTTCTTCTAGGAGTTTTACAGTTTCAAGTCTTAGTTCAAGTCTTTATTCCATTTTTAGTTGATTTTTGTGCATGGTGTAAGATAGTGGTCCAGTTTCATTCTTTTGCATATGGCTATTTAGTTTTCCCAGAACCATTTATTAAAGAGACTGTCCTATCCCCATTGTTTACTGTTGGCTCCTTTGTTAATTGATTGACTATAAATGCATGAGTTTATCTCTGGGTTCTCTATTCTGCTCCATTGATCTATGTGTCTTTTTTTATGCCAATACCATATGGTTTTAATTACTTTGTAAAAGAGTTTGAAATCAGGGAGTGTGATGCCTTTTGCTTTGTTTTTCTTTCTCAAGATTACTTCGGTTATTCAGGGTCTTTTGTGGCTCCATACAGATTTTAAAATTGTTTGTTCTTTTTCTGTGAAAAGTGCCATTAGACTTTTGATAGGGATTGCAGTGAATCTGTAGATTGCTTTGGGTAGTATGAACATTTTAAAAATATTAATTCTTTTAACCCATGAGCATGGAATATCTTTGTATTTACTTATGACTCCTTCCATTTCTTCCCTTAATGTCTTGTAATTTTCAATAGACAGGTCTTTTACCTCCTTGGTTAAATTTATTTCTAGGTATTTTATTTTTCTGATGCAGTTGTAGATAGGATTCTTTTATTAATTTCTCTCTGATAATTCATTTTTAGTGTATAGAAATTCAACAGATTTGTGTGTATTGATTTTATATTGTGCAACATTACTGAATTTGTTTATTGGTACTATCAGGTTTTTTTTTTTTTTTTTATGGAGTCTTTAGGGTTTTCTACATACACTATGTCATCTAGAAATGGTAACAGTTTTACTTCTTCCTTTCCAATTTGGTTGTCTTTTATTTCTTTTTCTTGCCATATTATTCTGGCTAGTACTTATGATACTGTGCTGAATAAAAGTGGTAAGAGTCGGCATCCTTGTCTTGTTCTTGATCTTAGAGGAAAAGCTTTCAGCTTTTTGCCACTGAGTATGTCATTAGCTGTGGGCTTTATCGTCTTTATTATGTTAAGGTACATTCCCTCTATAGCTGTTGTGTTGAGATTATTTATCATAAATACATATTGAACTTTTTCAAATGCTTTCTTATGCATATATTGAGATGATCATATGATTTTTATCTTTCATTTTGTTAATGTGATGTATCACATTGACTGATTTGCAGATGTTGAACTAGCCTTTCATTCTTGAAATAAATACCACATGTATGATCCTTTTAATACATTATCGAATTTGGTTGTGCTAATATTTTGTAATAGAATTTTTGCATCAGTGTTCATCAGGAATATTGGCCTGTAATTTTTTTTCTTGTGGCATCCTTATCTGGCAGCAGGGTAATGTTGTTCTCCTAAAATGACTTTGAAAGAGTTCTTTCTTCTTCCACTTTTTGGAAGAGTTTGAGAAGGATTGGTATTAATTCTTGCCTGAATGTTTGGTAGAATTCACCACTGAAGCCATCTGGTCCTGAACTTTTGTTTATTAGAAGATTTTTGATTACAGATTTAATCTCCTTACTCTTAATTATTCTGTTCAGATTTTATATTTCTTCGTAATTCAGTCTTTGTATGTTCTATATTTCTAGGAATTTATCAATTTCTTCTAGGTTGTCATTTGATAAAAATTGCTCATAGTAGCCTCTTATGATCCTTTGTATATCTGTGCTGTCAGTTGTAATCTCTCCTCTTTCGTTTCTGGTTTTATTTATTTGAGAACTCATTTTTTTTCTTGGTAAGTATAGCTAAAGGTTTATCAATTTTGTTTATCTTTTCAAAGAACTAGCTTCTACTTTTATTCGTGTTTTGTATTGTCTTTGCAGTCTCTACTTCACTTACTGCTACTCTAATCTTTGTCATTTCCTTCTTTTACTAAATCTGGACTTCATTTGTTCTTTCTGTTTATTTTTTTTTAAGGGAGGTGTTGTAAAGTTATGTTGTTTATTTGAGTTTTTTCTTGTTTCTTGAGATAGGCATTTATTACTATGGATTTTCCTCTTAGAATTGTTTTTGCTGCATCTCATAAATTTCGGTATGTTATATTTCCATTTTCAATTTTTTGATTTCTATTTTTATTTTTTTGACCCATAGTTGTTCAGTGGCATGTTGTTTAATCTCCACATATCTGTGAAATTTTCAGTTTCCTTTGTGTAGTTAATTTCTAGTTTTATACTATCGAGGTCAGAGAATATATTTGATATGATTTCAATCCTCTTAAATTTATTAAGGTTTGCCGTGTTGCCTAAAATGTGAGCTACCTAAAAAATATTCCGTATGTACTTGAAAAGACTATATTTTATTGCCTTTGGATAGAATATTATATATATATATAGTCAATTTTGTCTGGTATTACATATAGCTACCCCAAATTTCTTCTGGTTTTCATTTGCATGAAATATCTTTTTCTATCTTTTAATTTTTGGTCTCTGTATGTCCTTATATTTAAAGTGTGTTTCCTGTGGGTACCATATAGTTGAGTCTTGATGGTGGTGGTGGTGGTGATGGTTTTCATCCATTCAGCCATTGCCACTCTATATCTTTTGATTGATTAAAGAATTTACATTTACGGTATTATTAATAGGCATGCACTTATTGTCATTTTGTTAATTGTTTTCTGGCTGTGTTTGTAGTTCTCCTCTGTTTCTTTCTTCTTTTCTTGTTCTCTTTCTTTGTGATTTGATGACTTTCTTTAGGTATGCTTATATTCATTTATCTTTATCTTTGGTGTATCTATTTTAGGCTTTGACTTTATGGTTACCATGAGGCTTATATATGAAATCTTATATTTATAACAGTCTATTTTAAGTTGATAACAACTTAAGTTTGATCTTATAAAGCTCAATATTTTCACTCTGTCCAACCCAAGTTTTATATCTTTGATGTTACATTTTGCATTTTTTTTATCTTGTATATCTCTTAACCAATTTTTGCAGTCATATTTATTTTTACTACTTTTCTCTTTTAACCAACACACTAGCTTTATAAGTAATTAATCCACCACCTTTACTATATATTTACCTTTCCAGTGAGATTTATTCTTTCATATGTTTTCTTGTTATGAATTAGCACCCTTTCTTATCAGGTTTAAAAATCCCCTGTAATAGCTCTTCAAAGGCCAGTTTAGTGGTGATAAACAAGCTTTTGTTTATCTGGAATATTATCTCTTCTTTAGTTCTGAATGATAACATTGCCAGGTAGAGTATTTTTGACTGGATTTTTTTTCTTTCAGCACTTTGAATACATCATACTATTCACATCTGGCCTACAAAATTTCTTCAGAAAAATCTGCTTAAAGTCTTATGGGGGTTCCCTTGTACATAGGAGGTTATTTTTTCAGGAGAGCTTTTTAAAAATAAGGAATTCCAGGGCCGTACTCAGATCTATGGGATCAATTTCCTAGGAGTAGAATCTTGGGAATTTGTATTTTAAAAATTCCTTCACCCTCCACTCTTGTCATGCAACTTTGGAGCCACTGCTCAGGGACCATTAGTCCAACCCCTTACCAGACATGTGAATATTCTTTCCAACATTCCTGAGAAGTGGACTTTTATCATCTATTTGAATGCCTCCATAAAAAAAGGAACTCATAAGGTAACCTGTGCTATTACAGTCAGCTAATACCATGAGAAATTTCTTCCCCTGCAAAGAATCAAAGTCAACTTCCTTGTAATACCCTCTTATTAATGCCGAGTCTTTCATCGGAAAACACACAAAATAACCCTTGAACACATGCCAGCTCTTCAAACATTTGAGGACAGCTTCTAAATCCTCTCTTTCTCTGGGGAATCTCATTCACGCTCAAGTTTTCCTTTACTCTTTTTAGACTCCTAAGTAGATATCTTTAACTCATATCTTCCTGAGTGCCAGGCTTGCATATTTATCTGCCTACTGGACATCTGGATATCACGACATCACTGTTTTGTTACACTTCCATTTCAGTATGTCTAAAGTGTGCCAACTAAGTCTTCCTCAAACCCTCTCATTCTCTTGTTTACCTCATTCAGTAAATTAACTTCCCTCTCATTGTCCAAGCTGAGCTCCATAGTTATTAGGGTCACATTCCTGATCCTCTCTGTTCCTTCAGCCCCCAAACCAAATTCATCATTATCGAGTTCAATCAATCTGGCCTCCTAAATTCCCCTTTGCATCTTTCCATTTTTATTCATCGTTATGAAAATATCTTTATAGTCCAAACTCCCAGCATCTTTCTCAGAGTTTATGCAAGATCCTCTGAATTCTCAACAGAACTGCTTCCAGTTCTGCTTACTTGAACTCCTCCTCAATACTGCCAGAGTACTTTTTCAGAATCACAAAGCTAATAATCTCTTGTGGCAATTGAATGCCCTCGAAATATTAGTTCAACGCCCTCAACATGAACTACAAAGTCTTTCAGGACCCAACCAATGCCCATCTCTTCTTTTACCTCTTACCTCTTTCTTTTTTGTACACTACAGTGGTGCTACTCAAAGTGAGGCTCACAGGCCAGCAGAATCCACATTTCCTGAGAACTTGTTGGAAATGCAAAATCTCAGACTTTACCTCATACTTATAAAATCAGAATCTGCATTTAACAAGATTCCTCAGGTGATTTGTGCACATATTAATGCTTGAGAACTACTGATTTTCTACATGTTTGCCCTGTTCTAACTTTTGAGTCTTCAGACCTACTGTTTCCTCTTCTTGAGATATTATTTCTTATCTTACACTCATCTTTTCTGACTAACATTTTCAGGTATCCACATAGATGCTATTTCCTAGAGAAAAATCTGTAATGTCTGTTGCTAAGTTAAGTGATCCCTCAAATCTTGCACCTTCCACATTGTTTCATAATCAGATCTGTGTAATTAGTTTTTTAAGAAAAAGTTTATCTCCTATTGTATCTTCAGTGTCTAAAACACTGTCGTTAAATGAATAATAGGTGCTCATTAAACATAAGTTTCAAACCTTTTGCTGAACTATAGATGTGCTGTGACCCTAGCCTTTCCTTGACAATTTGAGACTAGAGACCCTCTTACAAAAGGAAATGAGGTTAGGTTGTTTTTCATAAACTATAGCTGGACTCCAGAGATCATCTCTTCCCTCTCTCAATGCTCAAATGACAACTCTAGATAATCTTACAGATTCATAGACTATTGAAACACAAAGGGGCCATGGAATTTATGTGATTCAACCTCTGAGTTTACAGATAAGAAACCTAGGATGCAGAGATGGCTTTCACAAAGGGGTACGTCATGTTTGCACAGGAGACCATGAACCTTCTCCTTTTGAAAAGGCATTTTTGCTTATTCTTAGTGTTAATCTCTTCACATCCCTATTGTCACTTACAACCTACTCAAGAGTGTCTCAGTTCCCTATAACATACTTAGTTCACCAACAGATATTTTGATTCATTATTAGCAGTCAAAATGACAACTTCATATTTTATCATGTGCTTTGGCCTTTGAATATCTTATTCTAAGATGAGGTCTAACCATTCCTGCTAGGTAATAAGTTTCATGAAATTGAGGATGGAAATTAAAAAACAGTTGAAGAGTACTAACATTAAATTATCTTCCCATATCGACAGGTTTGTATTTTCTTTCTTATCCTCCTTGCTCTAGGGAGGCTTTTGAGACTTACTTTTGTCATTCTTGACACTTTTACAATCATTTTTATATTTTTTCATTTTAATATGGTAGCCACTAGCCACACGTGGCTATTAAGGACTTGAAACATGACTAGTCCAAACTGAGATATGCTGTTAAGTCTAAAATACACAGTCAATTTTGAGGACTTAATGAAGAAAAGAATGCAGACTACCTGGTTAATAATTTTTTATACTGGTTATATGTTGAAATGATAATATTTTGATTTATTGTATTAAATAAAATATGTTATTAAAGTCAAATTTCCTACTTCTTAAAATTTTTAATGTCACTACTACAAAATTATAATTGCAGGTAAGATTCACATTACATTTCTATTGGACAGTGTTACTCTAGGCTTTAGTAATCAAGATTTTTCCTTCAGTTTTATATTCCTTTTTTTTTTTAGAAAAAAAACTCTTCTTTGTAATATGTTCTTTCATGTTTTATGTATATTCTGTTAAACAGGATTTGATAGGATTAAATTGCCACATTGAGCTCTGCACGTCCCTCCTCACTTAATTTTTCACTAATATCCTTTCCTTGGGGTTTGTCAGAAATTTATTTCAAAATGCCTCTTAAAATTCTCAAGTCATTTTCTCTTGGCTTGATAATAAAACTCCATTACTAAGAATAACACAATAATGCTAATAATAATAGTGATCATTTGTTAAGGAATTATGTGTCAGACACTGAGATACATACTGTACATACATTATCTCATTTAGTATTTATAATAACCAAATAAGGTAACTATTATGACATCCATTGTACAGATGAGAAAATTGACATTCAGTGAGGTGGTGGCAAAGACTGGCAAGCTCTTTTCTGACCCCTTTCTCTTTACTTCTCTGCTCATATCAAGGTCCTTTTTCCTAGTTGTGACAACCAAAAGTATCTTCACATATTGCAAAATGTCCTTTCAAAAGCAAAATTGCCCCTTTTCTTTCCAGTTGAGAGCTAGTGGCATAGAGTAGAAATTACTTTTAAATTTATGGGATAAACTTTTTGGTGACCTGTGTCAAGAATTTATCAGCTACACAATTTAGGCAAATGAGACTTCCTGCATATCCTCAATACATGCACTCTGTCCTCTTTGTCCTTGTATCAGCTGCAGGCTCTACCTAGTGTCCACTTAATTTTTCTGGCTGGTGAGTCCATACAAATAATCCTTCATAGCCCTTAAATCACTGTTGTTCCGCTTTTTACAAACACTCTCCAGGGTAGTGCCAGTATAAAAGCCATAATTGCGAATGGTTTTCCTGTCAGTATACATGAGCAAATGCATCCCAGAGGCAGGAACATGCCAGAGATTTTTTGGTTGACAAAACTGCTGTATTTCTGAGGAATACAAAGAAGAAAAGGTCAAGAGACACCTTTATCACAAAACTCTCAACAGGCATAGATGGAAATTTGTTCACTGTATTTAGTTAAGGATTTATCATCCAGTCCCTTTACTTACCCACTTCCTGTAAAGGTAGGTGATTACAAAAGAAAAATAATTCCAGAGCTCATTCAAATAACTTGGAAATCAGCTAGAATCTATTTCTTACTCTTTTACATAATAATTACTATTTTGAAATGCATGGTATTTGTGTCTGTTTCCCATCATGCATTACTTTTCCCTTCTCCCCAGTTGAGTCTTCGGACCCAGTCACATGGCCCATGAACATATCATTTGTTCAAGCCCCTTCCCTGAGAATCTTATCAATCCTAATCTTCATTTGGCAAGACTGACACTCTTTCCACTGACAACACAATGTCATCACCTGGTTCACATTAGCTATAAGTTCCACAAAGCAAGGATCATTGCATACATGTGTGTGTTCATGTGTTCATGCATGTGTGTATATGTGCGCTGAAATGTTGACTTACCTTTCCAATAAACTGAGAGTTAAGTCTCCTTTGCTATTTTTGATTTCTAGGCTATTTAGTACAAACAAAGAGGGATCATTTTCTTTCCCTTCACTCCCTTTCAAGTCAAGTGAAGTCTGGAAGAAAAGTAATGATTTTTTTTTTAGTTTATTTCCTTTCCAATAATAAGGACAAATATAGAAAGGTGTCCTGCTGCTTCATGTACAATTATTCTAAGGCTGTTAAGTTGGTCTATCTAACTTTAATCAGGTGCAGACGAGAGCTTGCTGATCTGTGCATTTTGAGGTTTCATTGCTCCTACACAAACGCACTGCCTGGAAACAAGGAAGCCTGACACTTGGAGGACCGTGCTGTCTGACAAACCAGATTAATAATGAATGAACCTATCTTGTATAATCAGGAAGGGGAGAAATGCTACAAATTAGAAATAAGCATGTTCTTCATTATAGGTGGCAACAGGATGCTGCTTAGGGTATCACTGATGCTCAAATTAGCTGTGGGGTGCAGGGACCACTGGCTACCTCTTGCTATTTCTTACTTTCCTCTTGAGAGTCTCTTTCTCAAGGGATTTGCAAAGTGAGAAATTCTCGAAATTCAAACTTGGGAGATACATTTACACCATATGAGAATGACAAATTATTATTTATCTAGGGTGTACAGATATTGTAAATGGGTTACATTTCCATCTTAAATTAAGTTAAAGTTCTCATATTTTCCATATAAATTAGATAAAAATTATACCAAGATGGGAATTTTTGCAATTTCTGGTATTCTCAAGAGATGGTTATTCAGAATATTATATGCTTTCAGAGAAAATGAGCTGCTCATCTCGGAATCAGGAGGAACTTGCTAGTATTTTTTTTTTTTTTTTGGTTTGAACTTGTTTTGTTTTTAACATATGCTACTAAGGACCAGCCCTAGCATGACTGTTGTGTGCTCATGTGCACACCAACACCCAAATAGGTATAGAAATAAAACCAAATGAAAGATCTCAGAGAAGGTATAAGAGAAAGCTAGTCAGCATCACTTCATCAACCCAACCTGAAAATATATTTCTATAGGTAAAAGTATGAACAGCTTGTACATATGGGGTATCACAAATATCCCATGAAATACCTGATTCAAATACTGATTCAAAAATGGTCCTTGACTGAGATAAACTGACAACCTGCCCACAGATCTCTCGTCTAGGGGTGGAGGGAGAGAATTTAACAAACCTGTGGCTCTGACTCCATCTACCTATCATGGTTTTCATAAGTACCATCTTGGTTATCTTATCCCATGAAGTTCTCTCGTGTTGAGGTGAGAGTGGATTGAGGTCAGTATAAGTGGCCTCGAGGTCCGCCGGTCTTTAAGCCAATGGAGAGGAAGCATGGAAGTCCATGTTATGCCGTGCCTACTTTGTGAGAACAGCTGTCCCAAGTCATGGTAAGGACCAATTAATGTAGCTAATGTGACATTTCAAGTCACAATAATTGTTCCTAGAATATGCTGACCAGCAGGGAAGATATTGTTTAGACATAAAACAAAATAGCCCCTTATTTGTCCACTTATTGGCATCTAAGTATGTGGGTAAGAGTATCAATTTGAATCTGGAGGCCTTGAAAAAGGTTGCCAGAATCAGAATAGCATCTACATCAGCTGATTAGACATAGAGGGTTTGGGGATTGAAGATTTCAAGAAGAAAAGAGCAGGTCATATATGGCAGCTAAGATCCTTTGCAAGGACAAAAAGTAGTCACCTTAGTTAAGGTACCTAAACTGTGGTTGACATATGCTCCAGGGATAAGGGCAGATCTATTGAGAAACCCCAAGTCACAGTGACCTACATTCAGTGATCTGGCTCATCCTGCCCATTGTACATATATAACACATGAGTAGCTATTACTGAGTTCTGGTTTCAAAAAAGTACCTGTGGTAAGTAGAATAATGTAAAATGTCCATGTCCATAATCCTTGGAACCAGTGAATAGGTTACATTACAGGGTAAGGAGAAATTAAGCTTGCAGATGAAAGTAAAGATTCAGCTGACCTTGAGTTGCACAGGTTATCTTGAATTATCCAGATGACCCAATGTAATTACATGAGTGGAGAAGGAGAACAGAAGAGAAAGAACCAGAGAGATGACATCATGAGAGTTTTCACAAGCCATTGCTGACTTTGAAGATGGGCTAGTGCCATGACCTGAGAAATGAGGACAGCTTCTAGCAGCTGTAGAAGAAAAGAAAACCATCTTTCCCTAGAACCTCTAGAAGAACACAGCCCTGCCAACACCTTGATTTTTAACCCAGTTAGACCCATTTCAGACTTCTGACCTCTGAAACTATGTCACTAAATTTGTGTAGTTTTAAGCCACTAAGTTTGTAGTAATTTGTTATAGCAGCTATAGGAAACATATAAATCACTCAGAGAAAATAATCCTTAACATATCCATAAATAAGTTTGGAATTTGTGTTAGACACAGTGACGCAGGCATGACAAAACCTCAGATGATTTGGGGGAGGGAGGGCGAGGAAGAGTGCACATGGTGTTTGTCACTGGCTTTTGTTCCCAGTCTAGTCCCTTGGGGTGAAGCTCTTGGGGGGTACAAAGTAATAATTGAAATAACTGTTTTCAATAAAACCACCATAAAGCAGCAGGCACAAAGAAGCATTACTTTGAAGCCCTGCTAGCAGGATTTAGCACAGGAGGGGATAGAGACCTGTCTACTTTGTGCTCTAGCCATGGAGCGGGCTGTAAGGGCCATGGAGCCTCAAAAATGCTACAGAGATGCATGGCAGCGACTTTGACCATGGTGCCCAGCGTTTGCAGGGGCATAAATGACTAAGCCGGAAGAAACGGTTATTTGCAAGGTAGGTACAGCAGGAGAACTTACAAGGGACACGAAAATACAATGAAATGAAGTCCCAAAGAGGCAGCAGAGCCCAGCAGATACTCTGTGATACTGGTTGTGGTTATTTATGAACAGAGCTGAGCATGCCTGGAAATCACTGAGCAGACTTTGTGAATGCTGATGGTCCTGCAAGAACAGGCAAGAAGCAAGGCTGTCATTCCTCATGTGACCCTCTCTTAACTCGGGGCAGGGTGGCCTGGGGTTCCAAGGTTTCTCATGTAGTACCCAGGATGGTATAAATGACAGGCACAAAAGAAAAGGAAGAATCAATTGATAATATCAGGATGAGGTAAAACTTTCCCGGGAACTTTGTATCTGGGACTTCTAAATTTCTCAGTGTGGTATCTAAACAGATTTAAACTCCAGGCAAGAGAGCATGAAGCAAGTATTCTAAATTGCTTTGTTACCAACTGTTAGCAGAGAATTTTTCATCGACTGTACTTTCACTGATGTAGTATCAGCCCAACAGAAACTCATATTATTGGCAAATAAAAGACCTGACATTCTAACTTAGAACCTACATCCCGGAGAAATCAGATGTTTAACATCAAAAAGGGATGTGTTCTTATTTTTGTCTGAGAGCAGTCTAATATAAGTGGATGAAAGCGTGTTCCTAAGAAGACACCCTCGCAGTGCCCTCTAGCTCTTCACACTGCGTACGAAAGGGCATGCAAGGGAAGGCGTCTCGCCCCATCTGCACCAGGGAAGGGCATCGTGGACGCCTCTCTCTGGGTTCTGTGTCCATGTCATTCTGTTACATGAAACTAAGAGGCCACAGCTCATCTCTTTCAAAGTGTTTTCTCAGTCGATATTGTGTTGCTGGTGATTTTTTCCTCTAGTCCTGCACGTACAAATTGTGTATCCTCTTTGTTAGAGGCCCCTCTGGATTCACTCCTGGCGATGTCCTGCCATCTCTGTTTGGTTTGCCATATGTGTTAAGTAAAACCCTTGTTATTTACTTTGATGAGATTCAAGTGTTCCTCTCAAGGAGGCAAGGAAAGCCTCTTATTTGATAAGATGAATAGAAAAGAGCAGAGATTGGTTGCATTTAATCAGAGACCACACGAACCTCAAGCAAAATGAAGCTGAAAATACCCCTTTTGACTGATTCAAAGTCAAATTCACTTACCTGTTTTGGACAGCTGTGAAACCCAAACCAAGGCCTTCCTTCACAAGCTCATTCACCAGCTCGCTCCTAAATATAAGTAGTTATTTAGAGCTTATTTTCTTTTTATAAGGATGTAGGAGTCAAAAGTCTTGAATTCAAGTCTAGAAACTTCTAGTTCTTGGCTGTGTGACTGGAGATAAATTGCTTAATCTTTCTGAACCTCAAGTTCTGCTTCAGAAAATTAGAGGAATCACTCCCAGTTTTTTTGCCCTCACAAGATTGTTGCAAGGCTCAAATGAGTATGTGAGTGCTATGTATTACACAGTGCTGTGTAAATGTTGTTATTATTATTATTGGCTAGATGTTGTAAGGAACATCCATATGTACATTTCATAGTCCAGACTCTCAAGGAACTTATAATCCAAGAGGAAAGTCAGAGGTGTATATAGCTGATATAAAGTACAGCAGAAATGTGACCACTGTCACAGAGGCCCAAAAGATTCAGAGACTAAGGGAAGTGGGAAAGTCATGAAAAATAGGTCACTGAGGCCCATCCGGAGCAATGGGTAGCATTCCAGAGGGATGGGGGAAAAGCACTTCTGCAGAAGGTGCAGCATGACTAGAGGTGTCCAGCCTTGTGCTTGAGGAATCACAGGGAGACCTTATAAGAGGAGCAGAGGTGTCTGGCACAGAGGAACAAGCCATCAGGAGATGGTGTAGAATCCTAGATCTGGAGAACCCTGGGAAATATGAGGTATATTGACATTCACAAGTGTGACTATGAGCCACAGAGGTCCTGATGTCCCAGAAACAGACCTTGAGTATGAATTGGGAGGCAAGTTAATAAGGGCAATGAATTTTATCCAAGCGAAGTATCTTGTCCCTACATAAAACTCCCCACATACAGATTTCCTCCCTTAAAGCCAATGCTTAGTTGTATATCTTTTTAACTCTCATTTATTAAAGAGAATGAGGCTTCTCAACTACTACCCCACTGGATTTCTGTGCTTTCTTCATATTCCGCACCAGGTTCGAGCAGAGGAAAATTTCTACTTCAAGGAAAGGCCTTGGTGAACCATCCTAGAAATCACGAACTATAATTTTCTGTGTAGCTTCTAAACAACACAGTCCAGTTCATTTCCCTGGCCTTCACATGCTCTTGGATACTGAGTATCTCATGGGCAGATGAGGCTTTGCAGCTGTCTTATAGCTGAGGAGTAAACTACATCATGTCCTGCAGTAAGTTGCATTCTTCTCGCACTCTGACTTCATTATCTTGCACATCTGCACACAGAACTGCACACCTACACTCTGGGCCCATCTCCTACAGTGTGGAGTAACTGGGTCCTGCTCTTTGCTCCTCTTTATAGTGTCATCAATGGGAAATATGCTGTCCAAATGTTAACTTACCCAAGATGAGTAGTATAAAATCTAAAGAAAGGTGTTATTTATGTGCATTTTAGAGACATTGTAATCCTTCCAAAACTGTGTCCTTTCTCCAACACCCACGATTTACTGACCCTCAGATATTTTGATCTGATGTTCTATTCTCCCATAAACAGCACTTTATGTTTTAATGTAAATAAACCTGTTACAAACTCTAGAATTAACTCTTTTTTTTCTCAACCTGTTAAAGATGCCCCTTGTGTTCTTCTGATAATTGTATACTGACATCCACTAAACACATCTTTTGAAGTTCTAAATTATTTTCTTAAGCAGTGTTTAAAATCTTAAGCATAACCTTTATTAAATAATGAGAACTTTGCTTAGAAAAGGTACAGTTTATATAGCCAAAATATCAATTTCTCAGGATGTATTTCCTTTGTGTGTCACAAATGTGGTAAATTCAGATCTTTAAAAAATGATCATTTTAAGTTTATGAGTGAATTCAACTAAAATGTGGTAAGAATTATTAAATGTAAAATTTTTATCACAATTTAAATTTTAGGAGATTTACATTTTAAATAAAGCAGATTCTTTTTAGAAAAACTTCTTTCATATTAGTTTATGATCTTTACTTCTACAGAATATGCCATTCCCAGAGATAGAGATGCATGTAATAAACTCAACAAAGAAAATTATAGCATCACATAGAAAACTATCATGTATTTGAAATATATTCAGGATTTTATTCCAGCCGTCACAAATGGTGAACTTCCTGTAGCGTGCAGACATCCAACACCTTCATTGCTTTACCACCCCCTCAAACGAGTCAATTCAATGAGAGAAAATGGTCAAAAAATCGAAATAGGTATTTAGCATCAAATGAAAAGTTTTTTATAAACCTTTCAGTTGGTAATATCAATTAACATCAAAGATCTGACATTTTTTGTCATTTAGCATAAAGATAAAATAATTATATTGCTTAGTGAAACACTCTCTATAACCTGACTGACAGAATCTACCTAAAATATTTTAGGTAGATTTGCTCTTTGAGATAGGTAGTCTCAGCATGTGAGTCCGTCTGTTTTTCACAATACATAAGGTCCAATAATAGTTAAGAGTGTAAAATGATATAAATAATGACATTTAGCTTAACAGATCTAAAACAAGGAGTAAAGAAAGAAAGCCAAGAAGGAAACATTCTGGCTGAAACTACTTCCTGCCACCCATCTGAGAAGCATGTTTTCAAAAGAAATGGTTATCATCTTTAGATTCTAAGTTCCATGAGGGCAATAACTGATTCTGTCTTGATCGTTAGGCACTAGAAAAGTGCCTAATATACGGTTGGTAATTGGTAAATGTTTATTGAATGAATGAATGAAAAAACATTAAACTAAGTTTATTGATGATGAATGTTTGGAGAAAAGATAAGAAAGTGAGAAATGACAGTAAGATGAATCAGATGAATTAGTAGTTCATATATTTATTCATTCAATGATTACAGGTTGAGCTCTTATTATATGCCATGTCCTGTTGTGCACTGATGACAGTAAAATTCACAGTCTAAAGTAGGAGACACAAACAATTAATCAAATGACATGTGAAAACCACAATGATTGGGTTTGTAAAATAGTCAATGAGAATATAGATGATAAAACTGTTAATTTTGCCTAGGGAGAGAGGTCAGAGACTGTTTCTCAGAAACGGAGACTTTGGTTTGCGGTAGATGGATAAATAATTAGGTAATCTGGAGGACCATCAGAAGATTGTTGTTGTGGATAGAAAGAACAGGCAAAGGCCCCAAAGCATGATAAAACATTGTGAATTATGATATTGTTTCATAATAACATGTACTAGGTGGAGATGGGGCCCAGAAACATAAGCATGAATTAGATTATAAAGGATATCAGAGGCTATGCTACTTTGTGTATGCCAGATCTATGGGCAGTGGGGAGCCTCCGAAGGTTTTTAGGCAAGAAAGATATGTATAAACTATGTTTTTAAACTGTAATTTCCAGTTTTGGAAGACAGACTCAGCAGATCAATTCCTTTGTTAAAAACAACTGGAAAAAATAGATTTATTATTTTCTTAAATATTTACTTTGAACACATTAGAGAGCTACCAAACCACCTAAGATTTGAAAAACTAAGGTTTCAGAAAGGAGGGAAACACACTGAGGTAAATGTGATATTCTATACTTCCTTTCCCTTGAGGTACTTCCAGTTTATAAACATCTTTGATGGAGAGGGAAAGGCAGATGCTAGAAGACAAAGAAACTAAGCACAACTTCAAGCAATCTTACAGTGTCAGAGAGACAAAAATTGGAATTTAAGAATACCAAGGCAGTCAGGATTTGAGGAGTAAAAATTCTAGAAAGAAGAGAATTGCAAAGAAGTGAAAACAATAGTCTAAAGTTATTTCATATCAAGGTTATTTGATGATTTGTAAGCTGTGTAGGCAAATAATTTTAAAAACAGAGCAGAATCATAGACCTAAAAGTAAAACAGAAAACTGTAAAACTTCTAGATGATAACGGAATAGAAAATCTAGCTGACCTTTGATTTGGTAACAATTTTTTAGATCAATACCAAAAGCAAGATTTGTGGGAAAATACTGACAAATTAGAGATCATTAAAATTAAAAACTTTGTTTTGTGAAAGACTGTTAAGAAAATGAAAAAACAAGCAGATACTAGGAGAAAATATTTGCAAAACACATATTTGATAAAAGAGTAGCATCCAAAATGTACAAAGAACCCTTAAAACTCTGCTATAACAAAATAACCCAGTTTAAAAATGGGTAAATTATCTTCAGAGATACCTCACCTAAGAGGATATACAGATGGCAAATAAGCATATGGAAATATGCTCAATATCATATGTCATTAGGGAATTGCAAATTAAAATACCAGTGAGATACAACTCCACACACCTATTAGAATGGCAAAATATCCAAACACTGATAAACACCAAATGCTGGTCAGAATATGAAGTAACATGAACTCTCGTTATTCATTGTTGGTGAAAATGCAAAACGAGTCAACCACATTGGAAGACGGTTTGGCAGTTTCTTGCAAAGCAAAACATACTCTGATCGTACAAGCCAGCAATATTACTCCTTGATATTTACCCAAAAAAGATGAAAACTTACATCCACACACAAAAGAACTGTAAATAAATGTTTATAGTAGTTATTAAAGTCTATTTAAAAAACCGATGAGAAAGCAGCAGCTAAGAGGTTAGCTATCGATTGTCTTATGGAGCTGGGAATATAAAAACTAGAAATGAAGACCTGTCAAGTAAGAGGGCCTAGTAAAAACCAGGCTTTCAGTTGTGATCCCAGATGAATTAAACTGAATAAGCCTGAATCAAAAATAGGCTAAGACTTATAAAGACTGAAATCCAGCCTCAATTCAGGTCAATCACTCAATGGATTGAAGTTACATGCTCCTACCCTGGTGCCTACTAGAAGCTAAACAAAATTCCCTGAGGAAAATAATTTTATCCACAGCCTCTACAATTTATCATACCCATGTCTGTAATGCAATCAAAAATTTCCTGGTATAAGAATAAAAACAGCTATGGGAGGCGAACACATAGTGTAAATACATATATATGCCTTATTGTTAAAGTGTACAGCTAAAACATTGAATTTCATTAACCAATGTCACCACAAAAAATAAATAATTAAAATGTTTAAAAAAGAATAAAAAAAGGCAAAATAGAAAATAAAAACTAAACCATTTCTTTTCATACTCTGAAAAGAAATAACAAGATAGAGAATTTTATCAGAGATATGGAGTCTGCTTTAAAAAAAAATAGACATTTAGAACTTAAAGCTCAGCTGAAGAGAAAATTAGTGACCTGAACACAAGTTAGCAGAAAGTGTGCTGCTGGAAGCAGTTTGAAGGCTAGAAAATATAGAAAACAGGAATTGTATGCGACTCACATAATATATCTAATACATGTAGCTGAAGTCCAAGAACAACAGAATAAAGAATATAAAGGAAAAGAAATGCTTGAAAAGATAACAGCTGATGGAAAGATAGTCCATGCTCATGGATTGGAAGAATTAATATTGTAAAAATATCTCTATTACCCCAAACAATCTACAGATTCAATTCAATAACTATCAAAATTCCAATGATATTTTTCACAGAAATCAAGCAAAAGTCTTAAATTTGTATAGAACCACAAAAGACTCTGAATAGCCAAAGCAATCCTGAGAAAGAAGAACACAGCTGGAGGCATTAACTTCCTGATTTTGAACTAAATTGCAAAACTATAGCAATCAAAACAGTAATGGTATTGGCATAAAAACAGACACATTGATCCATGGAACAGAATAGAGGGTCCGGAAAAGAACCCATGCACGTACAATTGATTTTTGACAAAGACAAGAATATGCATGAGGAAAAGACAATCTCTTCAATAAATGGTGTGGGGAAAACCGGATGGCCACGTGCAAAAAAGAAAAAAGAAAGAAAACAGACCACCTATCTTACACTATTCGCAAAAATCAACTCAAAATTGATTAAAGATTTTAATGTAAGACCTTAAACCATAAAACTCTTAGAAGAAAACATAGACGTAAGCTTCTTAACATATGCTTTGGCAATGAATTTTTGGATTTGACACCAAAAGCAAAGGCAATAAAAATAAAACTAACAAGTGTGAGTACATCAAACTGAAAATTTCTGCACATAAAAGAAATTCACCAAAGTGAAAAGGTGACCTATAAAATGGTAGAAAATATTTTTGCAAATTTTATATTCGATTAAGGGTTAGCATCCAAAATATATTTACAACTCAATAGCAACCCCCTTCCCAAAGAAACCCACAGACAATTCAATTTTAAATGGGCAGAGGAATTGAATAGACGTTTTTTAAAAAAAGACATACAAATGACCAACAGGTACATGAAAAGATGCTGAACATGATTAATCATCAGGGAAATGTAAATCAAATCACAATGAGATATCACCTCATACCCGATAAAATATCTATCACAAAAAAAAAAAAAACAAGAAATAACAAGTATTGGCAAGGACTGTTGTGCACTGTTAGTGGGAATGCAAATTAATGCAGCTACTATGGAAAACAGTATGAAAGTTTCTCAAAAAAATTAAATATAGAACTACCATATGATCCAGCAGTCCCACTTTTGGATATATATCCAATAGAAATGAAAACAAGATATCAAAGAAATATCTTGCACTCTCATGTTCATTGCAGCATTATTTATAATAGCCAACATATGGAAACAACTTAAGTGTCCATCAATGGGTAAATGGATAAAGAAGATGTGAGATATATACATATACATATATATATAATTTTTATATTTTTATATTTATATAATGGAATATTATTTAGCCATGAGAAAGAAGGAAATCCTGCCATTTGAGACAAGGATAGAACTTGATGGCATTATGCTAAGTTAAATAAGCCAGATAGAAAAAGAAAATTACGACATAGTATCACTTAAATGTGGAATCTTAAAAAAAAAAAAAAAAGGTCAAACTCATAGAAACGCAGTATAGAAAAAAGGCCTCCCCATACTCTGGCTGGGGGAAAAAGGGAGATAGAGTCCAGAGGATGACCATACATTTATGGTCATTCAACTTAGAATGAAGGTGACAATAAGTGAAGTAGAGCAAGGGTGGTCTTTTAAAAAATAGTGCTGAACTGATTGATATTCATATGGAGAAAAAATAAATCTTTAGTTCTATATCAGATCACACTCAAAAATCAATTCCAGATGAATTCTAGATATAAATGTGAAATGTAAAACAAGGAAACTCTTAGAGATAAGAACACTAAGTAGTATCTTTATGACCTGGGGTAGATAAGACTTCTTAAAGGAGACACTAAAAGCACTAACCATTTTTAAAAGATTGATAAGTTAAGTTTCAGAACATTAAAATTAAAAACTTTTATTCAACAAATGACATCACTAAAAATGTGAAAAGGCACCTACAGAGTAAGAGAGGCATTTATTTACATATTTACATACATATATCTGATAAAGGCCTTATATCTAGAATATATAATAAACTCCTACAAATCATTAAAAGACAATATAGAAAAATGAGCAAAATATTTGAAACAAGAACTTCAAAAAATATATATCCAAACAGACAAAAAATATATGAAAAAGTGCTCAGCCTTGTGCATCATCAGAGAAATACAGATGAAACCACAATGAGAAATAACTACATATCCAATAAAATGGCAAAAATGTAAAGCTATAAAGTAAATGAAATATTTTCACATTGCTGGTAGGGGTACAAATTAGGACAACCACTTTGAAAAAGTGGTTGGCAGCAGGTATGAAAGCTGGACATACACATAACCTATGAATCAACAAGTCTACTCTAAAATATATATTCAACAGAAATTAGAACATAAAAGATATGTAGAAGAATATTATAAAGCTTTATTCATAATAGACAAAAAAGAATAAACTAAATGCCTAGTAACAGAAGAAAGAATAAATAAATTGTGGTATATTCACAAAATGGAATACTATATAGCAATGAAAATGAATGAACCACTACTACATACTACATATATGAATGAATCTCACAAAAACAATGTTGAGTGAAAAACACTAGATATAAAGGAGTGCATATCATATGATTTCATCTGTATCAAGTTCAACAACAGGCAGCAATCCATGGTGCTTGAAAGTGGGATAGTGAGGGAGGAGTGGGTGGAAATAACCAGGAGGAGGCACAAATAAAGGTCTTTTTGGGGTTAGCAATGCTATATTTCTTAACTTGAGTTGTATTACCTAAGTATATTTGCTTCATGATAATCAATCAATGTAGTAGACACCATTGGTGCCCCATCCAGATGCCCTTTACTCAGCTGATGTGAGTGGTGGCTTCTAGCACCTTCACAGCTGCACACTTGTTCTGAGAATTACCCCAGACGAAAGGAAGTGGCTTCCCTTAAAAATACTACTCCTGAAGTTGTGCCTTCTTAGCAGGGTGAAGCACAGCCAATGGTTGTGATATGGAAATGTAAAAGGCCAGTCCCCTTGCCTGAGGGGTCATGAATACTCCAGAGCTCTCCACGGGATCACAACAAGGCTAGACTTTAGATGAATCAGCATCCTTCTCTTGGGAGATAATTCCCCATGAGTCTTTCACACTTCTGCATATCTTGTGAGCTAGAGGCACTGACTAATTTTGCTCTGCATGATCCTTACAAAGATGGTTGTATAGTAAACAGCCTTGGAAGATAAAAATGGCATCTCCTTGGAGCAGAGGATAAGTTTGTTTACTGTCCAGTATATTAAATATCTGCTTCCAAGGCAAAGTTCAGACAGATTACTGCCCATTATAAAAGATTCAGGTTCCCTAAGGTCTGGTTCTTTTTGCATAATATAACCTACTACTTGTGCAGCATTACCTGGCCCTCTTTGTATGATTTTATGGGAATTATGGCTCAGGGAACCAGTACAAACACTGATGTTTGGCTGCTGCTATTGTTGTCAGTAACACAGCCCTTTATCTCAGACCCAATTTTCTGCCGGCATTTATGAAACTGCGGCAGGCTAATTTGTTAGCTTTTAAGATAAAATCTCAGATCCTTCATGGGTCTTCACAACTTCTCCCACCTCTTCTGCTTCACTTCTCTTACAAGTTTCAGTTGCAAATACTCCCTCAATAAACCACATGCATAAACACCCCATCTCAGGTTCTACTTATAGGGAAACTGTTCTAAAACAATACAGCCGTAGACTTAGAATTTATTCACCTTTCTATAAGTACTCTATACTTCTATTTAAAAAATTTTTATATAAGAAAAAAAGGAACCATGACTAGAGTATAGAGTATGGATTAGAGTAAGAGGAGATTGGAGTAAAAAAAAAAAAAAAAAAAACACTTGAAAATCTATTACAGGGAAAAAAAATAGAATTACTCGCTAATAATCACCCTAAAGAAAGTTTAGGTTAAGATAACTAAAATCTGACCTAGGGCAGTAGCATGTCAATAGAGATAAAGGGGCTGATTCAAAAGATATTTAAATGGTAGATGCAAGGATGACATTACAAAATATTTAACAACTAGCATACACAGATGTTGACCTATCAGAATGGACATCAGCTGTAAACAACCACTATGGCAGAACTGGTGCCTATAGGCAGAATATCACAAGGTCTGGTAGGATGGATAGGGTTTGATAACAAATTGAACTTATTGGGTAAGAAATGAATTGAGATGCTGCCAAAGTTTTCAGCTTGGTGACATGGAGAATAATGATGCCTTTAACTGATATGAGTAACATCATTTCTATTTACATAACTTCTATTATTTGATTTTGGCATGAATGACTCCCAAATCTCTGGAACTCTTCTGAAAATTAGAATTATCCGGATATCTTATTCTACACACACAATTTAGAATGAGATGTGTTTTTCATTTTAAAATATTTTTAAAATCACACCAATTAGAAGCCATAAAGAAAGGAATGTAGACCAATAAAGTAAGCCAGCTTGACAGATGATGTATCACTTTTAATCACACAGCACATGCAGCTGCCAATTGCTATTTTTTTTTCTGTTAAAGCACACTTTACAAATCATTTGACTTTTTCACAGATCTTCCTGGAGTAGCATAAAAGCAGTTGGATTTTATGGAGTGAGACTCTGAATTGCTAATTCGCAGTCTTTTACCATATATCTCCTTTTAATGCACACAACTCAGAATTAACTCTCCTTAAACGATTAAGAACCTATGGCTCTCCATCTTCCCTTCCTCATAATTACCAGTATCTTTTAAGAAAGAAAGTGTGTTTTCTGTTCATTAATGGTAATACTACCTAGGCAAACCAATCAGTAAGTCCATGATCCAGCAGTCACTGTGGAAGCCAAATTACCCTCTACCAGGACAAAATCAATTAACACCACCAGGGATGTCATTATTGTCACATTATGTCACCCGATAGTCTCCAGGGCCTATAAGTGATTTAAATTTTTTTTTACAGCTATGATGTGTGTGTGTGTGTGTGTGTGTGTGTGTGTGTGTGTGGTAGGGAGGGGGGCGGGATAAGCTTCACACTGATGAGGGAAATTTCCATGATAGGGAAATTCATTTCACAACATTGAAAAATGCAAGCTGTTTTCAGCCTTTGGGAGCGAATAGTTATACAATAGAGAAACTCTGAGGCCTAAATGAGTTCTCCTACTGAAGTGTATTTTAAAGATTTGCTTAAACAAAGGCCATGTGGGCTGGAGTCACCAGTCACTTTCCTCAGTGGAGAGTAAGCCAAGGGCTGGGAATGCACCAAACCCAGTGGCAAGCGCCTCAGTGGTGAGAAATCTAAGAGCCCAAAGTTGTGATGCCTCTTCCAATAAAGTCAGCTTGTTTCCTCATCATGAGAAATAGTACAATTACAGTTTGGCAAAGTTAGACACTCAGTGTGTCAGAAAAGAGGGTGAAATGCCATAAGTGTGTCTGGCAGAACCAGCTCTCATTTAGGAAGGCGGGAATCCATGCTTTGAATTCCACAGACACACCATGAACAGAGGTCCGGTAGTTTGCACCCACAATTGCTTGATCTGAGTGTTAGTCAGTAGCTAGACACTAGGAAAAAAACCACATTTGACATCATTCTCTTCTGACAGTTGTCATTTCCTTAACTTCTCATCACCACCAGTGAATATTAAACAGGATCTGAGTTCAGTTTGTTTTTATTATTATAGTTTCTGCTATAAAGGAATTCAAAATTCCCAAGTAAATTAAGTAGAATTTTTTAAATGGCTGGTTTCCTTTTTAAAAAGTAGACCCAACTTCTGTATTTTGGCCTCCATCAGGGGGTATTTAATTAAGTCTATTCTGTCTAACATGATCTGATGTCATTGTACAAGGATATGTTCTTTGTTAGCAGCACTCTTAGTTTCAGACTCCTCTGTGTATTTGAAACCATGGTAACAGAGCAGTAAGCTAAAGCCAATGAGATAATGAGATATTCTCATTGTAATTGTATTTCATGAGGGCACAAGATCCCACGGGTGGTATCTGACTGTCTTACAACTGCTAACAGAATTTAAGAAGCAGACATATATTAGCATGGTACCATTTTCCATAACAGCCATGTAAACATTTGTGACATGGCATTTTTTGGCTGTTTCCAGCACATGAAAGTATGTAATGTGCATTTATGTCACAAAAGCCATGCAATTAATGAATATCAATATTTAAAAATCCTTAGAACTTCAAGGAACTTCAGATTTGAAATGCATCAAGCAGGCAGTGGGGATGCTGTTTTGCATTATAATTATGAGCTGGGCTATGGTTTATGAGGGGAGGAATCCATCAAAGCAAAGAAAAAGAGCGGCTAGCCATTTTCCACCTCCCAACCAACCCACTTGCACCTCCTAAAAGAGGGACAAAACTAACCCCTAGCACGGTTCCCTGCATTTTTACGAGGAAAGCCAAGTTGGGGGTTTTTTAAAAGCATTTTACCTTTAAAAGAGGAAAAAACATATATTTGAAGAATAAAACCAAAGCATTTAGAAACCATCTCTTCTTCTGAACTAGAACCAGAAAGGGGAACACCCCATTTTTTGAGTTACTTCTCTGCTTTCACTGTTTGAAATTTCCCCACAGTTTTCATTTGAGTTGCAGATTTTATGCACGAATCACTGAAATCCATGTTCTCCATCCTGATGAGGTTGCCCTAACAGGCGTTGTAGCTTTTAATAAATAATTTAAAACCAAAAAGAGAAAGCACAATATAGAATGACTGGCTGATTTAAGCAGGGCTAAGACTTACACACTCTTCATGTCACCAGGGCTTCCCACCAGGAGCCCTGCTTTAGAAGAGAACTGACCTGAGAATGTGCATTTTGTCAGCTTTGTGCTGCCGATGGCTCAGGAGACAGAGATGATCCAACACACTGGAATTTGCAGACAAGGATTCTGCTTGCTTTCCATACAGACAAGGGTGTCACTTTTTGGTTTTTACTATGTGTGGCTGCCATTTCTAAAATGTCTTGGCATAGAGAACTAAATCAGTATGAAAACCATATTGATAGAGAAAGGGGAGTTGGTTCTCTTGAAAGTCATTCAAGTGTTGGGGGGAAAGTGTTCTCTTTCAACATGTCAGTAGTGCCACATTCATCTTTGAATGTCACTTAAAGACAGGCAGTTCTTTCTTCTGCTGTGTGTGTGTGTGTGTGTGTGTGTGTGTGTGTGTGTGTGTGATGCATGTGTTTAGTTGGGAACTGAAATCTATGCCATAAGTGGTTACACAGAAAGAACATGTCACAGCGTCAGAGAATATGGTCTTCATCTTTGTGAGATAAGGGTGGCCTCATCACTCATGGCTGCTGCAGCAAAACTAAACCAGAAGTGGGTAATGAGGCCACCCCTACTGTGGGAAGATAACTTCTATATCTGAGCTGTCATGACCTATTAGGTCCTCACACTGCCTATTCTTGGATGTGTCTCCCAGCCAGCCCTTTGGAGTATAGCGTCATTTTTATTATTATTTCTACATCTGAAAGAAGGAAACCTTGTTTTCTTTAAAACCCCTCCTTCTTGTTCTTGACAAATAGGAAATGGCTGTCAGATTTGAAAGCTCCCTCTGGGCGCCATGTTGAAATGTTCAGTGAAGACTAGAGTTGACAACATTTGCAAGAGTTTATTTAAAAAAAGTCAAAATTATTGCAAAATGGCTTTACTTGTATGGGCTTTGAAATGGATTACCACATTTTAATCTAGATGACTTTTTTATTAAGCCTAGGCTAATCCTAGTTTTAGAGGATGAGACAAGAAATAAGAGATTGAATATATTTGTAAAATATTGGAATCATAAAAGTGTATCACTTATAAAACAGATTTTATACGGCACTTTCTTCAATTTCAAGTCTTTTAACAGTATAATTTAGCTTGAGAATAGCAGATGTCCACAGAAGTTAATTTTGTTTTGTTTAAATGATAGCCAGAGGCTGGCATTGATTTTTTTCCCCTTACATTCCCTGACTTAGACTCTGACTAGAGCCAGTGTTTCTATGTTTAAAAAGAAAAAAATGGACCAGGGGAAAGGAGATGTGTGTGTGGTAGAGGGACAAAATCTACATTTTACTAAGTAGAATAAAGTAGCAGAATGACATAAAGGGTGATTTGGAAACTCACAGTCCCCAGGTGTGGAGGCAAAGTGAACTGACTTTTGAAATGCCATGGAGGTGAATGGTGGGCAGTCAGCAGTAATTGATTGCATATGGGTAAAAGCCACAAAATGTTTGCCTTTTTAAAGAGAGGCATCAACCAGCACCTTTCCACGTCCCCACTACAGAATTTCAGAGGCCAGGAGTACTCCAGGAGGCTTCCACCCAGGTCCTCATTAAGTGGAAGAACCTGTCATATTGGCTGAACATGTCTCCCAAGCAGGCTGAGGCCTCTGTGAGCGTGACTGGGAGCAAAGCCTTTTCTGCAGACAGAGGTAGTGGTGCTTGGAGAGGAAGTAACCACTTGGCCAGAACAAACCAGGGAGGCCCTCAGGAGGGATGAGGGTTGGGTAGGAGCAAGGGCACAGGGCTCTGAGGTGCAACAAGTCAAAACATAGGGCACTGGGTCCTGTTCTCTGTTTAAAAGCTGGGTGAGCTGACTTATAAAGACATACATATACAAATAATTCCTACTTCACAGTGCTGCTGTAAGAATTCTATGAAATAATATGTATATGAATAGAATTTTTTTAAGTGACTAGCACAGTCCAGGAAGCATATATGGGACCTCTCTTCCTTTCTCCTGGGTGGAGATGGGGATTAGGGGGTGACAATAATCATCTCCATAGAGCTCCTATGAGGGCCAAATAAAATGTATATAAAAAATGGTATATATTTTACCATTTATAGGAATGGTAAAATTTCCTATAAATGGTAGCTAAAGTAATCTTTGAACATTAAATTGAATACATATATAGATAAATATATTTATACACATAAATGCTTAATAGTATTTCAGATTTCAACTTCCTATGTTTTCATTTGGAAAAAAGACTAAAAAATAAAACAATAAGTAAGCAAAACTTTATTTCCTCAACAATGAGTGATTAGAAGAATAACTTTAGTATCTTTTAACCACCCTCCTTTGAGTCCACCACTGGAAGCCCAGTGATGAAGGCTGCAGATGTTTTGCCCCTTTCAATGGTTCTTGGGGAGGCTAAAGGCAAAATAGTGAAAAGGGATGGGGGATGGGTCTCAAACTCAAAGCACTTTTCATCCGGGGCCTGGTCTAAAGAGCCACACATTTTGATGTGGGAGGATCTGACAAAAACAATTACATATGAGGTGCACTTACCCAGTTTTAGAATGAAAAACATGTTTTAATTCAAGACAGAATTCATTTCTGAGCTGTTAGAATTTCTACTCAAAAGATTCAAGTAATGATTTTTCATGTGTGGAGAATGAGAAGCTTTGCCAGAACTGGCCCCCAGATGCCTCCACCTTCTCTCCCATCGGTCACAGACACATCAGAACCTTCCCCAGTAGATTTATGTATTTTTTGAGTAAGCAGAGAATTGAATAGAACACAAAGACCCTGCCCTGGCCCTGGCTGAGCGTCTGAAATCCCCTATCACTAACTCAGTGGGGCCACAGAGGCATCAACAGTCAGCTGTAAACGGAGAACTCACTCCTAGCTCACTATCTGCTAGTGACGACGGTTCAGGTTGAGTAAGTTTATTTGATGCTTTCCTGTTTGGAACTGAGATACAGAACAAATAAAGCTGGAATTATGGAAAGGGTGTCTGATCCAGGAGGGCAGCACTCAGTAGAAGCATTTGAAGGGGAGTGTTTGTAGAGTTCCAGAGAAGGACGGAAAGCAAATCTCCAAAGCTTTCTAATTTTGTCTTGCTTTGCTCTCACCCATCCTTACATTAGGGTACTAAATATTTGACTATCCCACAAAAGTATTCCAGTTCCATTTAAGGATAACATAATATGTCACTCTGTAATTGTTCTTTCCCCAATACAAGCAAGTCTGTCTAATATAATTATCTGTGAATTCTGGCTTGCCAACAGTCTTTATTTTAAAACTGTAAAAATTGAAAAGTGCCTTTTCAAATATATAGCTTCTATAATTGAGGACCCCAGGGAGGCAGACAGAATAGGAGTGCTGTATGCTTAGAGAGGGAGCACTCACTGTTCACAGGACTATGGGAGGACTTAGAGGGCCTGCCTGATCAGCTGAGTTCCTTTCTTCCAGAGCAAGGGTAGGCATATAAGTAGTACCTGAATGCAATTTTGAGACTGGCCTTCCCGGTAGACAATAAACTCTCAAAGAGCAGGGAGAGTACCCATTGTGTTCATTGCTGTATCCCCAGCAACTAGCTCAGTACTGAACACAAAGTACTCAGTATGTTGAATAATAAATGCATCATGAGTGTTTGTCCTGTCCTAAGCATCTCTTTTTTCCACTTGTTTTTTTCTTTCAACTCCAAGAACAAGGTCTGCTATTTTTTGCTACTTTTGCATCCTTCTCTTTCTCCTTTTTTACACTCCCAACTTCCCTCTTGTCATCTTTTCTTCTCTCTGCCGTGTCTAAGGCCCCTAGGTTAAAACTGCCAATTTCTGGATAAGGAACAGCAAGTGGAGTGTGAAACCCATCCATACTCTTGCTTTGCTCGGCATGTCAGTCCATCTAACATTTCCACTCAAACCCTACTCCGGAGCCGTGGAGGGGGGGGGGGGGGGGCTGAAATCATCACACACATGCAACTGATTAGAGCTAACTAAACACACTGCACGCCACGTTCGTCTTGTGAAACTTCAATTCCAGCCACTTACAACAACCCAGGAGATTACCATGGCAAAGAAAATTATTTTCTTTAAGTGAAGGCTGGTTGACCACCATAATATGGTCAAAATAACTCATTTTTTTCCCTTAAGAAGCACTAACTTAAATGTGACAAGGACCTGAGCTTCACACACAGCTGACCCTGTCATTTTCCTGCTTCTAGCCTGTCCCCTGCAGAAAGTGGGGCTCTCCAAGCTGCCTATCAAATAGACTCGAAAATTCACAGTCCCATTCTCCCAAAATTTTGCAACAACGCTGTCATAGAAATAAGTGTCTTTTTTTTTTTTTTTTTTTTTTTTTTTTTGGAAAAACCTCCAAAAGGGAGTTTGGGGAAAATGTTTTCTTTAAATATTCAAAACTAAAATGTATAAAGGTAGTCTTTGTTTCAGATTCAAGATGTAGAATAGACAAACTCTCAGCAAATTGCACGTATTATTAGTGACTCTTGAGACAATAACTGGGCACATAGCTGAATCTTCATGTTTGAAATAAAAACAGATTCTTAGGAAGAGAAAAAGGCAAATTTTACTATTTCAGTTATTAAGGTATGTATTTTTTTTTAAATCGAGAAATCTAGAAGTTCACAAATATTTAATCAGATTTTATGTTTATGCTTGATTTTTCTTTTAGAAACAGAATTCAAGGATAATTTTTTATTAGTGCCGAATATTTAGTATTTTTCTGAAACATAATAACATCTAGTCCATTAAACAATATGAATTTTCAAACTGAAACCATTCTTTAGCCTAATATTTTAGAATTGGGTTCTGAAGAAATGCTTGATTATAATGACAAAGGACTGAAAACCTGCTGGAATTGACAGACATATTTCTAGTTATCCTAGAAGAGATTTCAACTCCCAGTGTTCTGAGCTTATCTCAGGCATTTTATAGTCATCTTCTGAAGAGCTGACTATAAATAGATTGTTTCTTGCAACTCTAATTCTTAGTTCTTCCTGAAGGAAGAGCATAAAATAGAAGCCTAGAATTTCAGAGCTGAATTGGATATTGGCAATCATTTTGCTATACACATTAATTTCACAGATGAGGGGGGAAAAAGGCCTAGAGAAACTAAATGACATGACCAAGGGCACCAAGTCCACATTTTCTGACTTCAGTTCAAACTAGGTTGAGAAATCACCGTATCAAAACAATATGTGTACTAGTTTAGAATTAACACCCAGTTATTGTTCTTAGCAATCTTATGTCACTTTTTAAAAGTTTACATTCTATTTTTTTAAAATATATTTAAAATATAAAGTAATGAATTAACATTTGCATATTATTTTACATCTTACAAAATTTATTTACTTAATAGATTTTTATTTAATGCTTGGAGCAATACTACAGACTAGGAAATTCTATTCTACATGAGGAAAGCGAGACCCAGAAACATTTAGGGACTTGCCCATTGATGCTAGGATTAGTGCTAGAGAGTGGCTGACCCTGGGGCAGAGGAATTTTAGTAAATAAAATTTGATGCCTGTACATTTAGGGTAAAAGTGAAAATTTAGCCAGAACTGAGGGTTTGAGAGGTGCTGAGAGTTGGAAATGAAAAATTGATGCACTATGTGGCAGAAATAACTGTAAAGATATCCTTCCCAAGCTTTCTGTTCCCTGGTTATTCAACCAAACACTACTCTACATACTGCTACGAAGAGACTTTGTAGATGGAATTTTGATCACTAATCAGCTGAATTTAAAATAGGTCAATTACCCCTGGATTGTTCAGTTGGGCCCAATTTAATCACCTGACTCATTAAAAGAAGAAGAGAAAAGCAGAGATACAATAGAGAAAATATGAGGCAAAGGGAGGCCAACGAGATTAAAATAGAGAAGGATTCTATCTGCCATTGCCCCCTTGAAGATGGAAGAAGAGAGCCATGAGATAAGGAATGTGAGTGGACTCTAGAAGCTAAGAACACCTCTGAAGCACAGGCAGCAAGGAAACAGGTGTCTCAGTCCTGCAGCCACGTGAAGCAAACTGAATGAGCTTGGAAGCGGATTCACCCCCAGAGCCTCTGCGGAGGAAAGTAACCCTGCCGAGGTCTTCACTTCAGCCTTATGAGATCTTGAGAATCAGCCAAAGCCAGACTTCTAACCTGTAGATGTGTGGGACACCAAATGGGTATTGTTTGAATCCACCAAATTTGTGGTAATTTGTTATGGCAGTAATAGAAAACTGATACAACTGAAATGTTGCTTTTAATTTCTGGATTGCTTCAATTATCATGTTAGGAGTTTGGGACCTTTTGCCTCTTTTGCTCCCAGGTTTCTTACAAGTACTGTAGATGCCCAAGAGTTAACAGCCACAGGAAACAGGAAGTACTGCTTTATGAATCTGGGCAAGTACCGATAATCCCCTAACAGTAGGGTTCCTGGTAAATTCATATCCAAGAATATAGCTGAGGCCTGAAGCCAACTTGGAGCATCCCTTGTCCTCCTCCTCTGAATCGAAAAGGGCTGGACCTTCAGCTCTTCAAAAACTGGGGATAAAGGGCTAAAAATATGGCCTTGGCCCTGCCTAAGTATGCCACCAATAGGAAGTTTGCAACCCCCTAGGGCAAGAAGGACATGTGACTATTGAGAGCATAGGAACGCCACCCACTAGGTAAAGGTGAGTATTAGTTAGGCTCTCATCAGTCAGATTAGGTATTCCTGTTCCATTAAGAAGAGTCAGTTATGGATGGGCGGGAGGAGGGATGCACGTTTCTTCTATGAACAAGGCTGCAATATGAGGAATGGTAGAGGGGACTCTCCCTATCGATTTTACAGACTGAGCATTCTTTTTGCATGGCCTTGGGATAGCAAAGAGAATGTGGAAAACACTGTGAATAGGTACCTTTTAGAATACTATGTCTGAAATCTCACAGTGGTTTCCTTTAAAGCACTAAATCCCAGATGCTTTTCAAATAATCGTGATGACAGAAACAATCGCTGGCTATAAGAAAAGGAATAAAGAATTCTATCTTTCTCTAGAAGTCTAACATTTGATTTTCACATGTGTTTAAAATTCCTGACTGAAATAAAAATGGATCATCTGAGAGGAGTCCTTTAGGGTGATATCAATATCAGCTATTTTTGTCTCATGAATAAGAGTGAGGAGAAATCATGTTGAGTGGTTCTGAAGCTGAGGTCATTGAAAGAGTGGGTTGATGGTTACTTTAGGTGCATAGAGTTTGAAGAGTAGGACCATCAAATATTCATCTGAGAAGTACATGAAGATGTGCCAGCTGGGGCTGGAGGTGAGACAGAGGTGAGGGAGGGGAGGACTGTGAGTCCCAGAGGTAAGTTGCCAGTTTAGGACAAGTCTTTCAGAGGTGTCAGGGGCACGTGAGATGATCAAGTAGCTGAGTGGTGTTTCAATATAAGCACACATTTACATGATTTAAAGTATTCTCAGTTCTGATACTTGTCCCAAATTTGAGAATGTAGTATAATGGCCGCATCTCAAGAATTCATTTGCATTCACTCTCCTTATGGTTTCGAGAAAGAACTAACTAACCTCTCTCTTGTGTATAAAGAAGAAAACGTCCCTTGGTCCTTATGTCTCCTCCCTCTTTGTACCTCTTAGACATCCAGGTGTAGATGTTGAGTGGGAAGTTGAATAAGTAGTCTAGAGCTGGTGGACTGGAGACACATGTTAGAGACGTGTCAGTACGCAGAGGTATTAATGCCCCGTGACACCCTGGAACTGGGAGAGAGTGCAGCTAGTGGAGACTGCTGTGATCGGAGGCCCAGGCCCACCTGCAGATCTGGTGGAAAAGGAGCCACCTGGAATGGAGAAGAGACAGAGCTTTCCCTGAGGTAGGGAAAACCAGGAGAATGCTGTCACCAAAGCCAGAGAAGAGTATTTCAAAGAGGGTATGCTAAAAAAAAATAGTGTGGTGAGCAAAGTCAACTGCTACTGACAGAGAGAATAAGATGAGAATAGAAAGTTGACCAATAGCTAAATTGGCCAGATACACGTTGTTGGTGACCCTGATAAGGGTCAACTTGATGGATGAAAGCCAGGATGAAGCAGGACAGGTAGGAAAAGAGTGATGAGGAAGTGGAGACAACTTTTCCCATGAGTTTTGTTGAGATGAGAGGAAAAATAAAGAAGTATCTGAGGAGTATTATGTTTTATTTTTTGTTGTGTTTTTTAAATGGGCATGTCAATGAAAAATAGCATTTGTGTGTGTATGTGTGAAAGAGAGAGAGAAAAAAAGGTTGGTGATGCAAGAGAGATGTGCAAACACAAACTTACCCAATATTAAAGTGTTTTAGAAAGCATATTTATATATAATCATTAAGGGTAGTATTTGCTTGATATTATGTACCTTAAATTGAATGAAAACACAGGTTCAATCAAGGAGGTCATCTCAATCTAAAAATGCAATATTTTACTGCCACCCTTGCCCATGTCTTACATTCATAACCCTTTTCCAAAAAATGGAGTGTAGGTAGCAGCAAATATGATAACAATGAAGGCCACTGTTGGTATCACCACCTTCTGCCATCCCTGAAGAGAGCCTTCTTATTCGATGTTCCAGAGATATAAAGGAAGAGCATGGTGAGGTGGTTTCTCCAACATACTTGAGAAGATATGAGCTAGAATTCTAGCTCCCAAGCCCTCTCCTCTTCAACATTCACCCTGCCAACCCCTTAAATAAGAAAGAGATGACAAACACAAGAGATTAGTGGCTTGCTAAAGTCTTTATCCTGTCAAAAACTCAAGGACATATGTAGCATGGAGAAAAACTGCTCTACAATATACCACCCACATCTACCATAACATCTGAAATGTGAGAATTTTTTTTCTCAATTGTATTTTTTTTGGTCCAAATTGAAGAACGATGAGAAAATTGTAGGCTGATGATTGTAGAATAAGAGTTTCCACAGATCTCTACATAAACACATAATCAGGGATTAGGCAGAGTATATGCATTTGATAAAGAAATAAATGTCTAGCTTTTATAGTCTTTGTGATGTAAAAGAACTCTGATACAATTTAACAGAAAATGATAACGAACTATTAATATAAGAAATTTTAAAAAGCCATTCATTACCTTTGTTCTCTTGAAATAAGTGACTCTGGTTGGCAAGATTATTCAATTTTAAATAATTAGGTTTCCGGTTCCTGTAATTTAGGTCTCACTTGTCACTGCAAATTATCTAAATTGTAATACACATATATGTGCGTATATATATGTGTATGTATATAATTGTATCATGTCAATAAGACTAAACATTTTTAAACATTTATATTCAAAGATTATAATTATTTTCCAATAAGGAAAAAGTCTAATACATTTGTAATATACTGTTGACAGAAGATTTTAAAAGGATATTTACATAATTGTTTTTACCATGAGATATTCTTTATATCACATTGTGGTGAGGTTATGGGTATAGATTTTTTTTTAAAAAACTCCTATCTTATATGATTGATTTTTCTTTTTAATCAAAGAAATTTTAGAAGACTGTCTAATATGCTATTAAATAACTGTAATATTTAAGGTGCAGAATGTTTTAATCTGCAGTGATAGTATGCTTTGTGCTATCACTTTCCAGATCTTACTAAATCCAGCTTTTACTGTAGGGAATTCATTTGATTCCATTATTTAGCTAAGTAGAATGTTATAGCCATTAAAAGCAAAGCAATAATTCCTTTTACTGAAGTTGAGCATATGACATTGTTTAATACATTTAATTACAACTTAATTGAGTCCTGGGACACTGCTAACCCACTGATGGACTTCAAATGTTATTATTAATTTAATAATAACTTTTATTGAGCACTTATTCCTTATCCTGTGCCAGGCACTAAACTATGTACTTTACACAGATTATCTTGTTTAATCTTCTAAATAACCTCGTGAAGTAAGGCCTATTTGTGTCTTAAATTTACATATTGGGAAAAGAGTTTCAGAAAGGTTATGTAATTTCTCCAAGATCACAGAGTTTGTTATCAGAGCCAGAACTAAATCTAGGACCAACTAAGACTATATTATGATACACTGAAATAGAAAAGCTCTCTATGCCAAATCTGATAACCCTGGAGTATATCCTGACTATATAATAAAACCTACCCTTTTTAGCCACTCATTCTTTAACAATTTGCTGAGATGAGACGTGCTTATGGTCATTTCCTGTGGTAGCCTTAATTGTTCTTTATTGCTCAAAGGTATAAGAGGGCCAGCGTGTAACTGTCACTGCAAATGTTCATGTGGGTATGTAACATTCGCTCATCCATCCAATTGTCTATTACTTATGAAGCACCACTCTGTGCCAGGCACTGTGCTCTAGTGCGATCAGCCTGGGCTTCGTCCTCATAGAGCTTTCCGTCAAATGGATGAGACACACATTAAATTTAAAAAATTACAAATAAGTCAATACAACCAGTCAATTAGAGGGGGGAAATCTGGTGTCTATGAAACCAAGCACTGGTTGTTCTATATTACGAGGTCAGGGGACGTCTCTAAAATAAAAGGGCATTTGAATTGGAACCATTATAGACATATCCTAGAAGAGGGGCAGATAAAGAGACTATATGTACTCAGTAATATGACAAACGTTAGCTGAGGACGTACTATGCGCAAAGCACTGGCCTAGGTGCAAAGACTATATCCGTGAACAAGGCAGAAATGGTCCTATCACTGCAGGGTCTCTAGTCTCTTGAAAATGTCAAATATAATGTCACTGAAGCTGTAGGAAACAACAACAGAAAAAATTAATTTAAAAAGAGAAAAAGGACATTGACTGTAAATTCCTGTTATAATATGTTTTTTAAATCAATTAAGAATACTTGAGACATATTCAGTTCCAAAACGATGAGTTACAGTGCTATGCCTAGAAAGCATATTTATCATTAAGTTCTAAAACAAACAAACAAACAAAAAAACAAAAAATGATACAGAACATGCTAGAGTCAGTCATTCAATTCATAAGTTAAGTGGGGAAAATGATCAGATTTCTTAGAACTAGACCCCTCCTGTGTCGTGGAGTCCTGTGACACCCACACAGAGTTTTCCTACAGGTGGCACTGTGCAGCTGGATTACTTTAGGTTGACTTAATGTGGTGAATTCAGTTCAAACCACAGATAGAAGCATGTTAGCAAATCATTTCCGTTGGCCTAAACATTAGTCGTCATTGGTAACTTTTCACATATTGCTGGGTTGGGAGGGGGTGGTCTTGTGACTGATGTCATATTTACAGATGCCAAGAAAGAGCTCAGTTAACTATTTGACCTGCAACTTCATCATTCCAGCTGATATTTGATAGATACCTATAAACTGCTCAGTCTCCAAACAATATAACACGTTTCCTTAATTTTGTCTTTCAGAAAGAAAAACCCCTGCATATGATGATCATATAGAGCCAAGGGTTCACTTTTTCTCTAGAGATTGAATACAGACTATTTGCTTCAAACCCTGTGCCTCTGGCCTTTCTGATAGTTGAGACAATTGTTACTCATCTTATTTTGGAAGCAAATAGACCAGCCAGATCATCATCGACAATAACAAAAACAGCCTAGAAACAAAGTACAAAGAGCTATTAGGAAGCTACTTCTTTCCTTAAGAAAACACTTCCCAGATCCTCTAACGTGGGCCTCAGGAGAGTGTTCCCTGCAGCAGTGTCATGGACCCGAGTTTATATTCACCGCCCACCCGCCGCCTTCCTTCTTGGATATTTCTCCCTAATTCCTACTGCCACCACAACCCCAATCAATCTAAGAGATACTGCCCCTTTCAACACTCCAGACCACAAATCTCCTCCTCAATGTCCAGCTAAAGACCAGGCCAGGACATTTAAGAAAGCACTAAAGGTTTGAAATAATTAAGGGAAAGAGGCTGCAACAGAAACATGTTACCAGATCATCTATCTAACCTGTCAAATATGGCTCGTTCTCCTAGGTTTGGGACCTATGCCACTCCAGCCCTCGATCCGGCTCCCTGTGGTGGATGCTATCTTGGTACCCACTATCCCAAAGCACATTCCAAAACATCTCAGTTCCAAAGAGAGGAAAACCAAAGGAGAGGACTGTTCAGTGCTCTGGTGTTGAGTCTCAGGTTAGGCCTCTTTTCTGGGACTGAAACCCGGGCTGACAACCTCCTTCAGACAATATGCTCCTCCCTACTCAGAGGGCAAAGCCTTATTCTTAGGCCTAAGTAGAACAACTACATCACAGTACACCCTGGTAGTATTCGTACAAGCCATGCTGGTGAAAAACAGCAGAAGGATCATGTCACCAGAAAAAAAGTCCATGAAAGAGGGAAGAGGCATACTGTTGGGTACTGCCCATTTCCTGAGTGTACACAAAGAAGCAAGGTAGCTTTAAATGAAATGTCTGGGCCATCACAGCCAATTCCTTAATAGTAGCACTCAGGTGGAGTGAGGTGAGGGGGAAATAAGCTATCTGAAGTTGCCACCATTGCACAGCCTGGGCAAGTCAACTTTGAATTTCAAGTAGAAGTAGAAAAGGGTTTTCTACTTTTTTTTCCAGAGAAGGGTTCTTTGTTGCTCTCCAAGTCAGTGATGTTTGCTAATACAGGTGCATTCTACCCAAATCATCACCTCCCCAGCCATCATCACCCAATCTGAAAAATATGAGTAACATCAACTTTCAAATATATCTCTGGACACAGCTAAAATTAATCCCAAAGAAAAGACTTTCTGGAAAAATTAGAGGTAAGTGACTCCCTGGATGCATCTGAGCACCTAATGCTGGCTTCCTCAGGGATAGGACATTTGTGTAGTCAAGAAGAGATGAGGGACATCAGTGAGAAGCAAAGTCATCCTCTATTCCACCCCATAACCTTCTTTGAACAATCCAACAGGTGTCATGTCCACAGTACCTGAGTGAAGAGAAGAGACAATAGCTCAACTTTCAGAAACTATAACATTCCTCATCAAAAGGCTGTGTAGGAGCCATGGCCATCCCATAGAGCAAGTGTCCTAAGACAATTCTGATGCTCCACAGACAGTGAAGATGGACTTGCAAGAAACGCAGCTCAAAACTCTTTGCATGTGGTTATGTACATGTATTTCTATGCAGAATGTTTACATTAAACAATTCCCATTAAAAAGAAAAAGATCATTCATGCCAACTCTTTCTTTCTACTTTACATAGAAAATACTGATAGGAGACATGTAAAATAGGTCAACTAAACATGAACAAGGTTTTCAGAGGAATAATGAAACCAAACCACACTGGATGAGGACCACTGCATGATAATCCAGCAGATAACTAACAATAGCAGAGTCCAGTGGATTCTGGAAGGTAGCAAAGGAGATCATGACTTGTACTGTTTTCATTCTTTTCTGTAGCTATCCAGTCAAAACATCTTAAATCATTCTGCAAATCTAACATAGAAAGGGCCTCTTTTCTCCTTGATGTGGGTCTGTGCAAAATTCATGATCTAAATACCAGAAAGAATAACTATATCAACAACTTAGTTTCTAAGCCACAGGAAAGGAAGAAGTTCTTCGATCTTGACCAATTCCACAAGTACAATATGTATTATCTAGCTAAACTCTGATACCAAAATGGCTTTGCCCACTCTTTTGAAAACAAAATGGAAAATGTCAGACAGATAAATTTCATCAATAATAGAAACTTCTTTCGTGGTTCTTCACTTAAGTCAAATGAGCTCAGTATTGTTGTTATTATCAGTAATTAGTACTTAATATGTACTTTTGTATATGAATGTTTTCATCATCATCAGAATATAATGGAAAAGGTGAATCTCCATGTTGTCATTAAAAAATTCAACTAATGAAGTGTTCTGGAAGATATATGTAAGGCATTTATATAAGCCAATAAATGTAAACACTTCTTGACAGTAAACATGTACATATTAAAGTATTGTTTTATTATTATTATATATTGGTATGATTTAAGAGCAAGACTAATTTCCCTGAGTATTGACTCAAATTTAAGTGGACACTAATAAAATATAATTTAACAGTGTCTCCAAGGGAAATTCAAATATTTTTTTCCCAGGCATAGGTCCAAAAGTAGCTGGAAACAGCCTGGAAGGGGATATGGCCTACCGATTACTTATGCTACTTACTTTCTATATATCTGTCTTCCAACTACCAGCTAGCTCAGTTTCTTCCTAGCCTGTAAATACCAAGTATTCACAGCCTCAGTAAGATGTGTGTGCTCAGGATGGGTGAATGTAAGGTGTATGTGTTGGGGATGGGTGAAGCAAAAATGACCATTTACCTAAAACAGTTTAAAACAAAAATAAAACAAAATTTTGGTTGCAGCTAGGTAACTCTTAAGTATTTTCAAAAGGCTGAGTCAGACCATCACCACTCAGACAACACTTCCCTATTCTCCCCTGCCAAAATTCCTCCTCACTTGGTACGTTTTAAATTCTTTTATATCCATACCCCTCCATGCCTGGACATAGTGGCCATAGAAGGGCCTTGGTACCTACCTATATTTTAAAAAGATGGAAAAAAAAGAGAAAGTATCAATTTGCATTAAGTCTTGCAGAGTCTTTCCTTCAATTTGTGTGGCTTCACTTTGGCATTCAAAGAAAGCTGATGACTAATAGCCCACCCTATCACAGAGGCTTGTGGCAGCCCCATTGCAACTGAAAACACTCTTTCTCTACTTTCCATTCTTATGGTTTAATGTAACATATCTCCTGGCTGTCGGAAGCAAGCAATGAAATCAGAAACTAAGGGGTCCTAAAAGGACACACTCTTCTCATAAAAGAAGTTCTTGAAGATAATTCAATCATTTGGCCACCTCTGCTTTCAGCTGTGAACTGCCTCCCACAAGGCAAGGCGGGGAAGTGTGGGCTTCAAAACCAACAATGAATAGAGTTGGCATTGGCAGTGTGAAGAAACATCAGAGTGAAGAAATGCGTCCCGAAGCACAATGTGTTCGTGCCACGCACTAATTCTGTCCAGTTCCAGCTCCTTAAATCTTCTTTACGCTCCATTCTTAACAAGTATCCTCAGTGCCCATTGCCTCTGAACTGCCTCATCTCAGAGGAGAAAGCAAGATTGTGATCATAAGATTAACTTTTAATTTGTCCGACCATCGAAATCTCATATTTTTAGCAGACCAAAATTCCAAGGAGTTTATAGAGCTTCATAAATAAGAATGTCCACTATCAGGCATTTCCATAAAATGAAAGAAACTCAGGTACCAGCTTCACCACAGGCTCATGAATAACTTTAAGCAAGTCTATTTCCCTCCCTGAGTTTTGGTTTTCACCTCCGCAGAAACGCATAGACAGCACTAAATTGTCTCCGCTGCTCCTTCCAGCTCTGAAATTCTATGACCTATAATTATTATATGGGTGGTATATTTCAATACTTAGCAGAAATTAGAAATGTCAAGAACAAAAAAGTCTCTTCTTCAAACATTTCTAAAACTTGGAACTCGGATTGCATAATAATCTTAAAGGCTTAAAAACCTGCCAACACTCCCAAGTTTATGTCTTTGTCAGCTAAGGATGGAAGAACTGGAAGAAGTTTGGTTTGGGCAAATCCCAGTTTAAAATTTTTTGCCCAGGAGAGTCTTATTTTGCTTAATCTTTTTTACTGATGATACTTTTGAGGAAAATTCAGTCCAATTGTTTCTGAGCCATTTTGAAATTTGACAAAATACAATTTAGTTCGTTATTTGCTGTCTAATTCAAAACTCTATAAGCTCATTTATTGTTCAACTAGGCATTGCTTAGCAGTGACTAGATACCAATGCTGACAAGGCCCAAATCTGGTTTTAGCAAGAGAGCCCAGTGAGTTTGAAAAGACTGAACTTGTCCAAACTTTGTTTCTCTTGGCAGGCTTTATTGGGAGCATGACAGTTCTTGTGGCCTAACTAGGAAGTTAATTTTAAGAACCTTTAACTCATCTGCCTTTCTTTTTCACAGATGCTCTGTACTAAGGCTTCTTCAGAACATAGGGCTTTTCTTGGAACCTCCAGGCCAACCAACCAGCACTTTCTGGCTTCCTTGAAATATCATGGAGGGGGCAGCGCTGGAAGCACATGGCAGATGTGTTCATCCTAAATTCCTACAGAGGGGAAGTTGTTAGCCAATCATTCCCAGAATATAGATATTATCTGTCTGGGTCCCACGGGCTCTCAGTGTCAAGACAAGGGCCTGGCACCCAGGAAGTACACCAAAAATGTTTGTAACATGAACACTCTGTACCATGAGATAATACACATAATTAGAATGAATGAATAAGACATATGAAAAGAAAAAAATTATAACCTCATGCCTTTCAGATTGGCCATTAGAAATGTCCCAAGAAACAATGCTCTGGAAAAATAGATAACCTGCATTCTATAGTTTTTTTCATTTGTAAAATTTGAGTGAGAAGCTTTTTAAGCATCATAAGCAGTTTGAGCTAATTTAACCAAAAGTTATGGACAGCTATAGAATTCTATAGTACCCACTGTTATTTTCTCAACGACTTACTTTTGTAACTGAATTAACCAATAATTAGTGAAAATGTCATTTTGACTATTTTTTCCATTTAATTGAACTTTACTACCTGTTTTAGCATACTGTTAACATAAACCAAATCATTATATTGGAATATTCCTTCTTTTCTTTCCTTTTCTCTTTTTAATCTCAGTCAGTAGTTTCTGCCTTTAGTTAGCACTCATTTATCCAGTAAATAAATGAGAGCCCCTCTTTGCCAAATCCCAGACTAGGCTCTGGAGAAATAGCAGAAAACAATATAGAGATAGTTCCTGCCCTCATGAAACATATCCTGGGGCAGGAAAAGATAAACAATTAACAAATAATTACATAAATAAGATGATGTCAGAAAGTTAGAGCTAAAAGAAAATAAAGCTAATGGTGATGGAGGGCCCCTTGAAGAAGAAACACAAGCTGCCAGCTCACACAAAGAGCTGAAGGAGTGGCACTCTAAGCATAAGAAACAGCAAAAACCAAGCGTGAGGCAGAAAGAAGCTTAGCATATTTGAGGGAATGAAAAATAAGGAGACAGAGATGGTACAGGAAGAGTTGAGAGCAAACAGGGCTGGACCTTGTAGAGTCTTCTTGTAGCCATGATGAGGAACTCTCCAGTGGGTGACCTGATATGATTTGTTTATAAAAGATCCCTCTGGCTTCATGAAGGATGGATTGTAGAAGGGTATGAGTTGCTGCTACCCAAGTGTAGCATGAGAAGTCACAAACTCAGGTGGTGGCAGTGGGACAAAACAACTAGGTAAGAGATTTCGTCAGCAAAGGCAATAGGACTTGGTGGCTGATTGACTGTAGGGGGTGAGAGAAAGAGCTGGAGCGAAGCCGTATTGAAATTAATGAGATCTACTAATTAGGAGAGCATTTTACCATAAACAAATTATTAAGCACTTTTCCTGCCAGCATCACTGCCCTGCCTTTAGGAATAAGGCTTAAAGATCATTAAAAAGGAGTCTGACAGGAGTCAGGGGACCTCTAATATTTTCTAACCATAGGGAAGGGAACTGCAGAAGTCAAGCTCTAATAATATGTCACATTTATAAAGCATGTTGCTGTTTACGAAATGCTTTCATATCCGTGGTCTCCCTCGCACTCTATCTTTCTTCAATTTTTATGACATTTCCATAGAATGGGGTGGGTTAGTAAACTGGTACATTCATGTAACAAAAACTGGATTCTGATGAAGAGTTGGTTGACACTCCACTGCTTATTATAAGTTTTTTCCTCAAATCTTGATTTTTTTTTCTAAAATTTGATGACAAGAACTCCTCTTCTAACAGAAATAGTTTTCGGTAATTTAAAGGAAACATTTTTTCATTATTTTTTTGTTTCAGTGTTATCCATAGATGACTCTGACCAGACTTATGAAAATAAGATTCGATTGGGGTTTTAAGAATGCCAGCATTGTGCAAGTTTTGAAATGATTATGCTTTACTCCCAATGAAAAAGAAATTCAGATTGTTATGCATGAATTAATTAGGGCCATAACCTCCCAGGCCTGCACACAGATCAAAGCAGGCTTCTGCCCCAAAGCAGGCTGAGAGTGGGAGCTGTATGCAAACAAGGACTGTGATCTTTCCAAGTAGATGGTCACAACGCTGTCTCAGCCAGAGAGAGCACTAGACACCCAGCCCTGGAGCCTGGGACAAAGGGACTGATGGATTCTGCTTTCCTAGAAAAGGAACTGTGCACGGTGCCCCACCCATGTATAGTGTATTCCCAGAGGATATACAGCGTGGCTGAGTATCACTATGGCTGCAGGAAAGTGGACCATCAAAATATGCCTCCAAGACTTTCCTTTCCATGAGAAATCTCAGAATAAAGTGGAAAGGGCAGGGACCAGTGATCAGAATTTGAGTGCTGGTTCCATGATAAGAATTCAGCCTCCTCTATGAGATGGAGACAATCCACCCCTTACAGGGTTAATGGGAGAATCAAAACTCATAATTTAAAATGGATCTGCTAGAGAATGTTGTGAACATGATTAAACTTATCAAAGGGACTGTTTATTAGACATAAAAAGTAAGCAGAGAATTATTGATAAATGTCCTCACTAACCACTTCAAAAGTCAATTCAATGAGCATTTACTAAGGTATGGTCCTGGGCATGATGAAGAAAAAAAAGATGTTGTCCCCACCCTCACATTTTTGTCTCCTGAGGTATATACCTAGCTATAATGCAAGACAGACTGATAAACACACATCAAAAACACAGATAAGGCTCTATCTATAAAAGCATGGAGCCTAAGGGAGACATTCATCCTGGCTGAGGAGGAGGTGGCAGTGCAGAGTGAGAAAGATTTCAAGAAGGTGAGACAGAAGAAAAGACCAGAAACAAAGGCACTTGGGGGCAGGGGAGAGGGGGAGAGAGAGACCAACAGAGAGACAAAGAGAGAGGAAGAGAAGAGAAGAGAAGAGAAGAGAAGAGAAGAGAAGAGAAGAGAAGAGAAGAGAAGAGAAGAGAAGAGAAGAGAAGAGAAGTCAAAAAAGAAAAATTGTGAGACCTCTTTGAGGAACAAAAGCTAAGAAAGAGGGAGTTAGATGGAGAGATGCATTTGAATTTAGCTAAAAATCTAGTTAGGTACTAGATTGAGCCAGAAGCTACAACTACCAACAAATCTTTTCAAGATAAAACTATGTTTCAGGAGAAAAGCAGGCGGGAGAGTTCAGGCTCAAAAGGGATGCTACTATTTGATTTGCATGAAGGCAGCTTACCAATAAAGCCCACCACTGGATTCCCAGGGGATCAATGTGTCACCCAGAATCACCCTGAGCTGGAGCTCCAGCAGGAGCCGAGCAGAGGCAGAGGAAAGCTGGACTCTGTCTCATAAGGCAGGAATGTCTGCTCCATCCAGGGTGGGGTTTCCATAGACCAGAAACCATTCTCTTCTCATCGCCCATGGGATACCTTAGACATAATGCTGAATTAAATAAGGATGCTTTGTGCTCAAAATCCTCAGGTCATTTTAATAGAGCAAAGACCCCAAAGTTACCCATTCTACCTTTTCATGAAAAGTACAAAGAGGGAGAGAAAGAGGAAAGGAGAGATGGAGAGAGGGAGGAACAGAAAAAAGAACTGTATTTGGTGACCAAAAAAATAAGGAAACGAAAAGAAAGATAAGGAGAGGCCAAGCTCCAGATATTAATAAGAGAATGAAAATAGGAAATAGAAGGAAAGAAACGAAAGACAGAGAGAATAGGTATTGAAAGAAACAGGAAAAGGAAAGGGGAGAAGGGAGAGTAAGGAATTAACAGGTACTGATAATCTGCATTTAGCTCTGCAGTTTCTACAGAAGGCAGCAATAGGAAAGGAGAAGAAGTATAAAGAGAAAAGAATGCAGATTCCAGGACTCACAAGACATCCAGACATTCAGAGCCTCAGCTTAGTCCTCTGCAGATTGCCTGGCCTTTGTCACCATCCTTGGTCAGCCAGGCAGGAGCCTGTCTCAAAGCCCTCAGCCCCACACCTGGGCCTGCATCTTTTCCCTCAGTCTCCATCAGCCTGAGCCCCAGAAGTGGCCCAGCACAGTCTCTAGCTGTACAACCTCCACTAGACTGGAAAGAGATTTCCCACAGGGCCAGGAAGGCTCTGGTCTCCTAGGCTGGACACTGGACAGCCAACGGGGTGGTGAGCTGCTGCGGTAGGGGCCGCTGCTGCCATGTCATGGCTCTGGCCATCATCTCCACCTCTTCTCTCGCACACCTGGCAGGACCCAAGCACTGTGCTTGGAGCCCATTCCCACACTCTCAGAAGGACTCCAGCGTCAGGTTTTTCTGGGGCTTTCTAAAAATTAGCAACAATTGCTTCAGAGGGTCCTGTTCAATTGTCATAAACCCCTTTGCCTTGGCATCTTCCAGACTGCAGACACCAGGTGGTCCTTCAAGAACCACTGCTTTATTACTTCCTGTGGTCTAAGCAAGCTGTAAATTTGTGATATTTAAAATTCCTTCTCTGAAGAAAGCTCTGGAAAATCTCCCCAGAGAAAAAAACATACTTTTAAAATTTCACATGCATTTTTTTGGGTGGTGGGGGTTGTGCTTTTCTCTCACCCCCAACCCCATCCACGGACCCTAGGAAGGTCCATCAACTCCAGGTTGAGATTCCCTGGTCTATAACCACTTTCCAGAAATCTCTGATTTGTTATTTCAGACTCGGAGGATAGCTTTGGGAAATGCTCAGGATTACAGTACAAATAAGAGACATCGTTGAGACAAGAGGGACCAAAGATTATCAGCCTTCTTTATGTTTTAACCAATTTGTAACTCTGCTCCAACCAAAAATCACACACACACACACACGCACACGCACACACAAACAATACATCACTGAGGCTCAAAAAGACAGCCGCTTTCCTTTCCTGGATGCTCAGAAGGAGTTAAAAAAAATGCTTCAAAAAATGATACAGTTTGGAGTGTTTATTGAACTGTGTAAACCTTTAAAGAAAAAAATGTGTGTGAATGTAAACACAGTATATAAACCAAATTCAGGCTATTTCATAATTATATCTTCTTCTGACTAATCATATTTTTTTTCTATTGAAAAACACTTAACACTCCCTAATACTTCAGAATAAAAATTTGCTTTCAACATGAAGGTGTTGCTGTCACTGACTATTTTTTCTTTCCTTTGTGATTACAAGTGCTGATCACAGCTTAGATAGTTGTGAAAAATAAACCTTGCTATCATAACTTGCATGAATTAGCTCTAAATGTGTGGCCTATTTACAATAGCAAGATGTACATTAGGCATCACAAACACTTAAAATGCCAGATACTGCCACATTTTTATGACAGTCATTAACTGAGTCACAGCAGCAAATATTTAATGTGACAGTTACATGAACGTACAGCTCCTCTGATAAAGAAGCATGTCTTGCAATACGCGTTGCATGAGGCAGTACTGAGCTGTACACCCTGACAGTGACGACCTCTGCTTGGTCCAGAAAGTCCTGAGGAAACACTGAGTTCCCGAATCTTCTCCCATATTGGCAAGTGAAGGGGAAACATTTTCGGCCTGACACTGATTGAACATCGTCTACTTCTGAAAAATCGTTCACCTAGGCCTCCTTGACACATACCTCTGGGTCTAACATAGGACATTTCCTTCAGAACAACTGTAATTTGAACATACTCATTTATTCCATGGCTTTCTTCAAAAAGAAGTGCCAGGACCAGAGAGCTGGCTTGGTGGGAGTAAACACTACTACACAGAAGATTTAAAATATATTCCCCGTCTTCTGGAATATACTAAAAATCAGATATATCGCTTCTTCTGCCTTCCTGCGTCTCATTCCAGAAATGGGAACTTGGCACTCAAGTTCTAGCATGTCCAACTTCTAAAGATATCCCCATAGCTGGATTCCAAATGTCTGGGTTTTTTTTTCCCTCCTGTGGTATTCAAGAAAACTATTATTGCCAGGAGAATTATATTACAAAGTAGTAATTACCAAGAATATCTGTGTTCAGACATATTTTGTGTGATTCTGGAAATACCTTGCTAACTTAGGCTACTCTTTTTGGTACTGTTTCTTGATGATTTCCATCTATAGTAAACACTTTCTGGTAGTAACTACTAGTGATGGATGTGTGGCACACCTGAGGCATAGGAACTGACTTTACTCAGAGACATCAATGTAGCTGAAGGAACATGTCATAAATTAAAACTGGCTGAACAGTATCTCCTTCCACATTATGGTAGAAATATGTATCTCTTTCCATTGTGGCAAAATGTACCGCCTGCCCTCATCAACACTCATCTAAGCATCTCAGCAATGCTTCTATCAGTTTACAGTAAGAACTGCAAATTCAGAAGCCTACCAAGATCAGGCAATAAGACTGCTGAGTGAGGTGGGCCACATGAAGTGGTGGAGACTGGGGAAAATGAAAAGTGAATGAGCAATCTAAACGGGCAGTTCTACATAGTTTAAGAAGATGCTGCCATGTAGGAGAACAAGCCCAGAGTTGTAGATCCTCCGCTTGTTTCCTCTACTATTCATAGGAGCCTTAGATAAGGCCTAAAAGTCCCAACCAGGCGAGCCACCACCTTCCACATACTGGCTTTTATTGCCACCTTAAGAACTGCTACTAGTTCCCAGCTCTGGTCCTACAAATCATTCTGAATCTGAAATGAATTTCAAGAAGCTGAAACTTAAGTTCATGGATCAGTGATCTTTGACCATGTTTTATAGATCATATAATAACAAAAACAATACCTAAAGTTTATTGAACATGATTATAAATGCCTCATGTGTATTGACCAAAAAACAATAACAGCAATCACTTCTGCAGGCCTTATGTGATGCCAGGCCCTGACCTGTATACTTTACATATGTGAACTTATTTAAACCTCAGAACAACCCTATTATTATCACACATACCCTCACCACTTTTTAATAGGAAAATTGAGATTCGAAGAAGTTAAGAGACTTGCCCAAGATGATGTAGTTTAAAAGGGTGAAAGCTAATTTCAAATCCAGTCATTTCCAAGGCCATGTTCTCACCACTATGCCACCCTGCCATTTACCAAGAGGGAAAAAGCAAAAAAACAAAACACCCCCAGAGAAAACCCATGGGCCTCCATTCTAGTTCTAAATACTCTAATATGTACAGAAATGCATGAAGACATAAATTAGCATTAGGAAAAATAAGATATAATCCGTTATCAAGTGATGCTATTATGAGGAAGGGAACTGACATTTATTAAAGACTCTCCACGTGCAACTGATTCACCTACATTAATATCTCATTTAATCTTCACCAAAACATCATGCAAGATATCCTCATTCCATTCTGCACCTGGGGAAACGAACGCTCTCCAGTGGAGGTGAGTCTGGTCAAGGGAGTCCATTAAGGAAAACCACACAGAAGACTCTAGAGATTATTTTGACTGGAAACACATCACTCTATTTAGAACGAGCAATCTTTTCTGATCATGTCAGTATTTTGCTTTGAACCTGTTAATTCCCACTGGGGAAAGATTGGGTAGAAACAGAGAACAGTATATCAGAATCACCAGGGGAGTGTTTCCAAGACACGCTTGACCCCACTTCCCCTGGAAGGTAGGGCAGTACAAGGATAAAGGTTTAGGTCTAAAGACAGTATGCCCCCAGTGAGAAAGGTACTGCCTGCTTTTGTCCAGCTGACTGCATTGAAGGTTCAAATGCAAGAATGTTTCCACTTTGCTCTGCCCTAATTTAGACTGCTGGGACGTCTCATCTCATGCTTCCCGCTTCCATAATGACATCCTAGTTCTCCTAATCCAGCCACATCCCTATACACTTAAAATACTCATCCTCCCATGGTGTTTACACATTTCAAATATTTGTAGCCCATTAAAAAGATATCGAGCACATGGAGAAATAGAGGTCCACATTTGGAAAACATAAATCTGAGGCACTGGGGATTACGGGCTCTCTTTAAAAAAATTTTTTAAAGAAGAGAAAGGTTTTCTTTGATATTAAACAGAACTCTAAACCTAGCAAGCTATGCATTCTTTTTCGGATATTCCTCCCAAAGAGGTTTACCAGCCCTCGAGGAACTTTTTGGATTGAATGCTATGTCTTCTATCTCCCCGACTTTGCCTTACATAAAATGGCACTGGTGCTGCTCCTCCCTTCTCTCTGATGCCAGAAGATGACAGGGACATCTCCTTCCAGGTCAGCGGAAGTATGTGCCTTTCCTGTACCTCCTGTGTTCTCTCCCCCTTTTCCTTCAAGAGGGCTGCATGCAGACACACTGCAGAGAGTGTAAGCAAACCTTGAAAGAGCATGGTACATCCAGGTGATCTATGGGGAAAAGGTCTTGCCATCCCTTATGCCCACCTGGGCCCAGGCACTCTGTTGGGAACAGAAGGTGGGCAAAGGGGTCTGAAAAACCATTTACCTTTAGAGCTCCAGCAATTCACTCTTCCATCCCCAGAAAGAGCCCTTCCTCCCTCCTAACTCACTGTGGTCCTCCCCCTTATCCCTTCCTCAGTTACATTTTTCCCAGAAAAGGAGTTGACTTATTCATACAAAGGCTGGCATGTCTTGCTGTGCCGCCCTTTTTGAGATAGTTACCTTAACAGAAGACAAAGATCCTGACTTAAAGGAGAGATCTAGTTGTGATATTGGGAGGCGGTATTATTAAACTGAATGAATGGGGGAAGTTTTGTAGAAAATTGTAGAATAAATGTGCTTGTTGGACATTCATGAAATCAGCTTCAGACAAAATAAGATGGTTATTCCTTCTGTTCCGCATTAAAAATCACTCCACCACTAAAAAGGGAGTAAAAAATCTCACTCCTTCTTTCTTCCAAATCCTTATTCCCTAAAATGCCCACCTCTGCCCCTACTCTTAGGCTGAACATTTGGTGGGGGTGGGAATGGGGGTGAGGGGAAGATATATATAACACAACCTTACAAAGTTGTGCCATGAAAGGTAAGGTTTTAATCTCACCTGGACTGCCCCCTCCCCCACTCCATTCTGCACAGAGGCTATTTTGAACCTTACCTCACTAACTTTTAGTTGAACTCCTTTCCTTCTCCACAGAGAAATAGAGAAGCTATCAACCCAGAATGAATGCATCTACTTATGCGCAAATACCACCATCCCCACCATTGTCATCATCTTCACCATCACTACCACCAAGACCATCATTTTGCTCCCAAATATCCCCAGAAATAATAGGATACTCTCCCTAGCAGCACACCCCTCCCATCCCACGAGCCAACACACATCCCTTCTCGTACTTGCTCTGACACCTAGTTCCAGAAAGTATCGACTTTTTATACTAAATTTTTTAAATGTGCACATCTCTGGTTCCTCCTCTTCAACTTCACAACATTTATTTCAAAAATACTTTGAAAAACAAGCAAACAAAACCATATCTATTGCCTTAGGGTGGACCCTGACCCTCTGTTGCTTCTGCCTTTGCAGCATCTCCTAATTCATCTCCCCATCTTCAGCCTAACCCCTCAACAACCCAGACTCCATGTGACCAACATAGGGGTCATGAAGACAGCAAATCTGATCATGCCCAAACTCTGAGGAAAATCTTTCGATGGCACTGCAGGAGTTTACTATTGCTGCTTTGACAAATTACCACAAATGTAGTGGCATAAAACAATACGTATTTATTATCTTACAGTTCTGTTTGTTAGACGTCTATCAGAGTCTCACTGGGCTAAAATCCAGGTGTCAGCAAGGCTGTAATCCTTCATGGAGGTTCAAGGGAAGAATCCATTTCCTTGCCTTTTCTACCTTCTAGAAGCCATCTGCATTCTTTGGCTTATTGCCCCTGCCTTTATCTTCAGCAACAATGTGTTGAGTCTCTCTCTGCCTCACTCTGACCTCCTCTGCTGCTTTCCTTTTCCACTTTCAAGAATTCTTATGATTACATGAGTTTCACTTGGATGGTCCAGGTTAATTGCCCCATTTTAAGCTCAGCCGATTGGTAACCCTGATTCCATCTGAAGCATTAATTCCCCTGTACCACACACATAGCACAGGTTCTGGGAATCAAGACATGGACATTTTGGGGTGGTCATTATTCTGTCTACCTCATCAACCTCACCAATTTCAGAATGCAATTCAAGCTCCTTGACCTGGTATTACGTATAGTGGTCCAGGGCACAAACTCTAAGGTGAGATTTCCTGAGTTCAAATCTTGGCTCTGACTCCTGTTGGCCATGTGAATTTTGAATGATTTAATATCTATTTCTTATCTGTAAAATGGTAATAATAATAATAGCAGCACCTTTCAGGTAGAGTTGCTCTGAGGATTAGTTGAGATTAGAGGTAAATCATTTGGAACCGTGATTATACTAAGTGTTCAATAAATATAGCTATTATCATTATTACTTGGTATTAAAATTAGGAATGCATTTTGCCTCAAATAACAAGCAACTGGACCACAGGATTCTTTTTTTGGCATTAAAAAAAAGTACAGAGGTAGGTGGTTCCTGGCACTGCGTCAGCAGCTCAGTGATATCAAGACAGAAGTCTCTGTGATTCTCTTGGCCTTTCCCCCATGGCTACAAAGTAGCTGCTGCACCTCCTCCAGCCCTAACTTCCCCACTCAAAGCAGCAAAAGACTATGCTAAATGCATTATTCCACTTGTATCAGGAAGGCAAACACTTCCTCAGAGTCTTCCCAGCAGCTCTCTGCTTAGGTCATTAGCCAGAAGCTCTTGCTGCAAGGGAGGCTGAAATCCTCTTTATCCTAAATTTTTAAAATGTATTCATCTCCGGCTCTTTCTCTTCAATGTTTTTCTTTTGCAGCTCCTAAGCAGAGGTGCAAAATAAAAGGGGTTGGAAATGTCTGTTGGGTTAGCCATGGGTGTACACAGAAAGAGCACCTGTTTGCCATGCTCTGCCCTTCCTGGTTTATCTTTGTTCCTGTTTATTGCTCATCCTCATCTCCCTTCCGTACTCATTCATTCAACTACTATTTTTTTAGCACGTTCTATGTGCTTGTTTTTAAGGCATAGTACCTGACTCCAAAGGGCTTAGAGTCTGAAACCAATCAGACAAGTAGATAAAGAGGCATTTAAAATAAAATGCCATCAGTATTAGGATACTGGGCAGCATTAAATGCTATGGGTGAACATCTGACTGGTATCGAGACAGTTCGGGATGTCTTCTTAGATGAAGTAACATTTAAAGCAAGGAATGAAGGGTGTGGAGGTCTTCACCAGGTAAGGGGGGGATGAGGTATGTGTGTTGAGAGGATAAGACAGGAAGATTACAAACTGGGGAACACAGGTAGGTGGTTTCTGAAACTGCTCATACTTTATCCTTACCCCACTTTTTATTGTTTCCAAATGAGTCAGCTCTTATTTAAAATGTTCTTCCCTACACTGAATACTTGACAGACTCCTAAACATTCTGAAAGGCCCAACTCAAACACCACCTCTTGTTCTGACTCCCCAGGCCAGGTTAGGGGCCCCACACTCAGGGCTCCTGTCCTGCAGTGTAGACGGCACCTGTCTCCCACTGGCCTGTGAGTTCCCTAAAGATAGGAACCATACTTGTTTTGTTCACGGCTATGTCCCCACCTCATAGAATGTTTGACACACAGAAGACTTTTAATAACTATGTATTGAATAAATGAATAAACATCAAAAACTTAAATGATAATGTGCTAAATAAATATACTTAACAAATACAGGTGTTCAATAGCCCTATGGCATGAAGGCAAAATTAGTATGGCCCTTTGCTGGTTCATACATTTTTCATGACATGATAACTGAATGAATAAGAACGTAGGCTCTGTGGTCAGATGGCCCAGATTCAAATTAGTCATTTACCCTTTGTTAGCATGACTTTAGCTTTACCCCATCAGCCTTGGTTTCATCATGAGGCCAAGAATATTAATACCAATCTGATGCCATTGTTTCAAGAAGTAAATGCAGTGATCTAGGTAAATGATATAGCAATAAGTAAATATTATTGACTATTATTGAGAAGAAACATAGAAGAACTAATGTTCTTGAATGACACAAAGTAATTAAGTTGTCAGTCTCCGCACAAGAATGCCATACACCTGAAAACAGGGATCGGTATTTTCCTCCCTCCTCATGACATGAAACTCGCCATCCTGGACTCAGAAAAGTAAGGTGAGTTAATGGCAAAATCGGCTCTCCTCACCTCACACCAGTAAGGTCTTCTAATGAAAAGACATTACATTCATATTTTTAGAACTCACGTTTCCTCTCCAAAACTATGTCTAGCTATAATCATTAAGAAGTTGGGATATGGAACAAGTTCTATCAAAAGACTCTGGATTTCATTGTAAACCACTTGAGCAAACGGGGTTATAAAAGTTATGTGGCTGCATTTTTATGCTACTATTACTCTCTGGAATTAGTTTCCTACCATGTAGAAAAATGGGCATGTGAACACGAATGAATTCATCCCTTCCTGTTTATTGCTTCTGCTGAACCCAGAGCTGGGCAGCCTGCATCGAAGGCTCTATAAGTTGCATTTTGTGGTTTCGGCCTGTCAGGGAGGTCACTCACTGATGACTCAGATATGCTGGCCTGAAGGTATTTATGTGATCTCCCGAGTTGGCAGAAAGCCTGCCCTCAGAACAAGGCAAATATATCCCTGCTCTTGATGGCTTCAAGCTCTGCAGTGAGGGGCTGACCTGACAGCTGCTTGTCCTGAGGGAGAAATAAAGGAAACTGGTGAAACACATGCTATTTCCATGAATTCCCACTCATCTGCTGTTAGAAAATTCAGCTGAGACCCTGACAATAAAGGTTAGACTTGTAGTGTCACAATAGAAAGGAAAGGAACTTTAACTTGCCTTCAGCATACAAAACAGGCTGCACTTCACAAGATCCGTAACTCGCTGAACAATCTAAGATGCACCACGGAAAAACTATCAATGGCCATTTGTCTGAATTCATATTTATGGCATCTGTTTGACATGCGGTTTTCATTTAGATGGCAATCCAGATACCGCTTTGCATAAAGTTCTGGCTTTTTGAGCTGTCCGTATCAATTGTCTTTTACCAAATATCTAATTTTAAGATGTTTACAGATGTACCAAAAGAATATTTTCAAGTCATTCAAAAGAATAACATCCAAGAAAAAATCTGAACCAAATGCTAATGAAAATTCTTGTGTTTCATGTAGAAAAATGCTCTAAAATGGAAAAAATTATTCCACCCAAATTTACTGCAAGAGAATAATTTGTCTGTCTTTGGGAAATGAGTTATACCATTGCCCTTCTCTCCCCATTCCTAATTTAGGCAAAAGGCCCATATCAAATGCATTAAATCAGAGTTTAATCATTTCTCTAACTAGATGTAGTTAGTGGGGGAAAGCCGTAAAAAAATCCCATACAATGACACAAGCATCTCTGTGCGTCAGCTGTTATTTCAGGGATTTATGATAATTCTCCATCTCAAGGAAAAATGAAGCTAATTGAAACAAACTCCATACTTTATATTAATGCCATTTGAATACAGGGTGCACTGCCAGTTACAAAGTGACATGGAAAATGAGGCCGTTCTCAACAACACCACGGTTTCTCAGTTTTATGTATTTTTTAATTTCCTCTATGGAAAATCTGTTCTTCATAAAAGAACTGTTGGGAAAAATGTGGAAAAAGTTGATTCATTCCATATTTACATTCTTTCTGGTACCTGGAAATGAACCAATTGCAAAAGTATGCCAAAAAAGAAGTTAGTTAAGTCATTTAGAAAACTCATCTTCCCTCAGGCAAAAGGACGAACTGCCTTGGGAACCTCTTGCTTTGATAATATAAAACACCTTCCAGCCTAATGAGATCTGTCTTCCTAACCTTTTACCCAGCCTCAGGGAGGCCAACCTTAAGGAATGGCTGGTTTTCTTTAACACACAACCTACCCTGCAAACTGCCCACCAAGCTGGGAGAGTCAATACTATCCAAATCCCCAAATTCCTCATCTGATATTTGAACAGACTGGGGCACTTAACACAAATGTGTCCAACAGCAAAATAACACCAAGTTTCTCTACAAAGCCAGCTTAAGTCCTCCCAACCTGATCTGCTAATGCTATTTACCAGTTCACTTTGAAGAGCTGGGCAAAATAAAAGCAAGGTGTCAGTCTCACGAAGGAGAGGGCAACCCATTGCACACCTCACAGAGCTGCCAGATGCATTTCCCATTTGGCTTGTCATTAACGACTTCATCTCATTTCATCTACGATAAAAACAATTTAGAAGCATGGAAATGACATTACAGTTAGGTTGCCCTGAAATATCGCAGCAGTGAAAAAAGCCATTACACAATCGCATCTTTCTTTTTGAAAATCCATAATTTTTTTGGGTCACAGAGCAATGGAAATCATGGCTTTCAACTTGTACAGGTGACAAAATTTCTCCCAGAACAAAGCAACCCTTCATAACTTTCACATAAAGGCAAAGTGACCCCTTACCTAAGAAAAGGGGGAGGAATCTGGACTCCAAGATGGTAGCCAATTCATGAAAATCCAAATGGCTGCCTTGGAGGAAGGCGCAGGTGTGAGGGTCGGGGAAAATGGCTTCACTTATCACCACTTGATGGGGAACTCATGCTGGTTGCTCTGGCTAAGCCAGTTTCCTCTACATGTTCTTCCTCGTTCAGTTCTCTTTTCCACCTCCACCCCAGCAGCAATAGAGCAGAAAGGGAACTGGATATAAATTCATAAGGCCTAGCCTTCTGAACCCAACTTGTATCATTACTTACATCTCTTTTCTCTAACTTCAGTATCCTTACTACTCATTGGTAATCTAAGAGACTAGATGGTCCTTGAAGTTCTTTAATTACAAAGAATCCATGACTCTAATTCTTAATTCACTCATTGATACATCTAAACTTACATCTTTATCTTATATGTGCCAAACACAGAGAAGAACCGACTTGTCTTTCAACTATCAGTTTTGATTTTGCCCCTGTCATCTGAATAATCTTAGCCCAGATCTCTCATCCAAGCTCCTGACCAGTATATATCACTACCCATGACACATTTTCATCACACGGCTATCTCACAGAGTTCTCCAACTCAGTGCACTGAAACTGAATTTACCATCTTCCAACTCATGCTTGCTCCTCCTCCTGTTTTTTTCATCTCAGGGGAGAGAAAAATCCTATTTCCCAAGCCAGAAACCCAGGGGTTATCCTTGACTCTTTCTCTCACCTACACCCAGTCACCAAGTATTGCTGATTCTTTTGCACGGATATCTCTCATCTCTATCCCCTTTCTCCCCTGTCCTGGTTACCTAATTCAGGCTCTAATTTATCCTTCTGCATAATAGCAACAGCTATAGGTCTCTTAGTCTCCCCTCCCAATCCTCAAAACTCATTCACCACACTGCATTCAGAATCATTTTTCTAATCGTGTTGCTTCCTTTGTGAAAAATTTTCAATGACTCCCCACTTCTTACAGGACCGCGTCCAAAACCCTAAACATAGCAAACAAGACCTGCCTTCAACCTCACCTCTCCTCACTGTCCACTATCTTTTTGAAAAGCCAGAATGCACTTCTACCAAACTTCTCACACTTTCTTATTTTTAGTGTTTGCACATGTTTCCCACTTCTTGGAAAGTACTTCTCCCTTCAACTTCTATATATAGTTCAAGACTCAATTTGGACACCACTGCCTCTGGGAAGCCCCCAAGTGCCCCTCATGTGTTCCCTTAGAGTTATTGTTAAGATCCCATAATCTCACTCATCACCCTGTAGAATAATTGTCTATATCCTCTTCACTTCCTACACTGGACTCTAAGATTTCTGAAAATAGAAAATGTGTCTTATTCTTTACATATTTCATCGGCAGAGTACCTGACATACAGAGATTGTTCAATAGATAGGTTTTATAATCCAAGCAAATTTAATCCAATGCTTTTTCTTTTACTTGTGCTTTACTCATATTCTGAGTTTTCAAGAAATTCCTTGATTCTTTGTAAACTTCAAAAGGATTTAGAAAATCTATATACTAATACAAATATTTAGAAAAAAATACTAGAAGCTAATTATGAAAATACCACTTTTTAAAATATAATCAAAAAAGAATAGAGTTCATATTATAGTAATCATGTGAAATTTTACAAATTATTGCCCCATTAACTTCTCTTAAAACCCATCATCCCTCTAAGATGCCAGTTCAGCTACAAGGACTATGGAGCCATCACCCTCCAAGTTCCCTTAGTCTCTCTCTCTTTCTCATTCCCTCACCTTAACATCCAAGTCAACAACTGTCATCCACATTATTTTTTTAAAACTCTTTACCTTTTTTTAATCCTCTTTGCTGTTATCTTTGTCCCTCAATTTCCACTTGAGCATTGACACAAGCTTGAGTATTGATGCAGCCTTCTGACTGTTCTCCATATCTTGTCCACTTTCTACCAAAATCCAAGATCATGTAAAGTAGATATTGATCTATTCACTATACTGCATAAACCAATTGCACAGCACCCCTTTGCATAGACTCCAAATACTTAACCTAACTAACGAGCAAGGATCTTCATAATCTGGCCCTTTCTTAACACTCCTGAGTACCAGATCCCCATCCCAGTCATATAAGCGATGAGGTCTGGGCCAGAGCCTGGGATAGTCAGAGGTTGATATTACTTACCTGCAGACTGCCCACAAAAGAACTCAGTGAAAGCAGATCATTTTAAGGAATGCGTGAATCAAAATGCTGGCAGACCTTCATGCTAGCTGTTGTCCCCAGAGCTGGGCAGGAGGAAGGAGCTTGTGTGAAGGCAAAGGAACAAAATTCTGGAAACCCACATAGGAACAAAGGTAGGTTTAAGACATAAAATGAATAGCAGAGACCAGAGTAATTCTGTGAACTGAAAAGCAAGGGACTATCACACTTATTTAGGGAGCGAAAGCTGCAAGCTATCTTCCAAGGCTAAACTTGAGATGACTGCTTAGAACTACAATGGGCTCTAGTCATAAGGTACCACTTATAGTGCTCCAAGATGCCAGGCTCTCATGTAAATATGCTGGGTTTTTTTTCTGCCAGAGTGCTCTCTGACCCCTTATCTGCCTGGCAAAGGCACTCTTCAAGTGTCTCTTCCTCTATGAAGTTATCCCTGAATCTTAAGGTGATATTGAGTCCAGGTGACATTCTGGAATCAACAGAATGTAAAGTATGTATTGCATTTGGTAGAGGACATCCAATTCATCTTAGAACCACAGAAAACCATTAGAAATGACTATAAACAGAGGAAGCCTTTTCTTGTGCTACTTAAAATGGAATTTGCTTTGCTCACTGTGATTCTTGATGTGGTGTGTTGACAAATGTTATAAAGAAACTTTAAAAGGCTAGATCAAGATCAGATGGCATGCTTAGTTGACAAGTTCTGTATGTGAATCAAAAGCCATTGATAAACCAATAAATACTACAAAATGTCTAAAATTATTCTTAAATTTTTTAAATTTAGCTATACTGAATATGATTCTGATTAGTGGTAAAAAAAAAAAAATGTAAGACTATAGCCTACTGGCTCCTCTTACACAGTAACAGATTGAGAGATTTAGGCCTGTAGTTTGCTGAGAAGAAAGTTTTAATTTATAGTTTTGGTGAGATAATCAGAAGCCGATTGGATGACTATAATTCATTGCACTTTATAAAATAGGTTGACTCTTCTCTGTGTCCATTCTACCTTAACCATATCTGAAGAATTATACCAGTTTGGCTACAACTCAGAAAAGGATTAAAACATTTTTATAGCTAAAGAACTCTCCTTATGAAGGCTTTTCTTCAACTAAGGGAAATTAACAAAAGTACTACACTGAGTAGGGCTACCTAGTTCTAAATATGTAAATCTGTGATGTCAGTAACTCAGAAAAAAATATTTATCTCATTATCTAGGGGGTTTTGCTTACATGGTTCCTCTCACAGAAGCCATGGTAGGAATGTCCCAGAACCTACACAGAGCTTACCAAGAAGACTCACTTAGGGACAGTATAAAGAGCAGAGAAAGGGGTTGTAACTATCTTTCTTTAAGCATCTAAGCTGTCCTTATTGTACAGGTAGATAGGAAGTCACTAGTTATTTTGATACCAATAGCCCCTTCAACAGTATTGAAGTTCTTCTGAGACTAACCCCATGGGTTGCTATTTAACGTCTTTCAATTGCAGTTGGAGATTAATTTGATCAAATGTTTTCATCCTTGTCTCAAGAGATTAGCCTTGTGGTGAACCTAACTTTGCAGTTCAAATTTCCCTCAGATGAATCTTTAGATGAACTGAACTCTGCAATTCAGATTCCTAAATGTTTATGTACCTTGGAGAAGTTTCTAAAGTTCTAAAGGATAGAATCAGCCTATGCTTTTAACCATTAGAATTACATTTGTGATGAAATAAAAGTTAAATGAGTGGTCAAATAAAGATGGGGCCCAAAACCTTGAACTTGAAGGGATGAATTCTTGAAAATTCAGCTTTCTTATAAATTAATCATGTTGAAGAATATCAGGAGAATATCAGCATAGGTTGTTGAGCTTCATTCCCCATGCCTCCGTGTTCCATGAAAGAATGTTGAGTCACTATGGACACTGCTCTTTGGGAATCAGGGGGAATACAGGTATTAGCCTCATGAAGTCTCGCACTGCATCTTTCCTATACCTGCTAATTTTACTAACCCTATTTGGGTTGCATAAGCCGAGCATGTTAAGCTGAGATACAGTGCTGCCAACCCCATAAGCTTTTTGGTCCCTCTCCTGTGGAAAAAGGAGAAATTTTAGCAGGAGTAAGCCACAATGCTGACATTTTGTAACAGATGAGAATAGACGGCAGATGGGTCAGCAACCCTGAAACCAGAAAAATGACCTTAGAGAGGATTTGCAGATGAGGAAGAGACTGAACTAGATAGCAAAGGCATATCAAAGACCTACATTTATCACACTGTTGCAACAGCCAGCTTAAGAGAAAACAGTTTATTAAATCCACAATCTCATTCTAGAGATGAACTATTTACCTGAAGCGAGAACATCAATTGCCAATAGATCACTGAGATAACAACCAGCATTCTGTCTCTCCCAGCATATTAAAAATAACGAATAAATTATTCTAAAAGAGTTCAGTGATATTCTATGACCAAATCTATGCTGGTTACCTCTGAGAGCCTACCAGGAATTTATAATCTATTTGAGAAGAGAGCTGCCACACAGGAAGTGTTAGGGAACCATTTAGCACTCACCTGTACCAGAGTAAATACGTAATACTTTCCAGAGAAGGTTTATTGGTTTCCTGTGACTGCTATGACAAATTGCCACAAACTTGATGGCTTAAAACAACAGAAATTTATTTTCTCACAGTTCTAAAAGCCAGTAGTCCAAAATCAAAGTGTAAGCAGGCGGTACTCTCTATGGAGGCTCTAGGGAGAAATCATTCTCTGCCTCTTCCAGCTCCTGGTGGCTTTCTGCATTCCTCGGTTTGTGGCCACATCACTCTAATCTCTGCCTCCCTCCATGTTCACACTGTCTCCTTCTCTTGTGTGTGTCTCAAATATCCCTCTCCTTTTCTCTTAAAAGACGCTGGTGATGGCATTGGTCCCACTCAGATAATCCAGGATAATCTTATCTCAAGATCCTTAATTTAATTGCATCTTCAAAGATCTTTTTCCGAATAAGATTACATTCAGAGGGTCTGGAGATTAGGACATAGACATATCTTTGGGGGGCCATTTTTCAGCCTAACATAGAAGCAAAAGTTCACCATAGGGAGAGGTAGTTAGAGTTTGCTTCGTATCCCTGAGATGATGGGTCTTGAGCAACATCTATAAAGATGGCTAAGATTTAAACTGGCAGACACAAAAAGTTGGGCATTCAATGTGGATGGACCAGCGGGTACAAAGGCCATTATGTGTTTTCAGCAAATGAGGCATGAGACCATATATGGGGCCCATAGTGAGTGATTATCACTGCTTATCAGTCTCTGATAGAGGGCATATAGTAATGAGCTGGGGCAATCGAGATGGGCATTTAGGAGGGAGCCAGATTATGCAAGCTCTTGAAACACAAGTAAAGGTGCCCAAACTTGATATTCAACAGGCAAAAGAGAATCGTGGATTTTTAAATGGGGAAGTACCATGATGGCTCACTTTCTATGATCTTAAACAAATTGCTACATCTTCCCAGCATGTGCTCTTTTATTTATCCTATCTCATTAGCAAAATCGAAGCCAAAATAGTTAATATTTTCCTGTTATCTTTTTTAGAAACAGTAACATGAATTCAGTATAATTCCCACAATGATAGGTTCTGCTACTGGACTAGCCATTTCCATTAGGGAAAAAAACATATATATTATATATTTTACTTAGTTTACAGAAAAGGCTATCTTCATGCACAATTATTTATACATCTGGCTTATAATAAAATCGTATCATGCAAATGAACTGTATTGACTCAAAGATGAAATTCTGATTATAACAATATGGGGCTTTGCAATACTCCATTAGCGAGACAGGAAATGCTAGTCAGCAACCCAACCAGGGAAAACTATTTTGGTCCATAAATTATGCAGGTTTGTGTTTATTCAATTAGGTTAATCCTAAATGAATCCTTCTGTGAAAACTCTAGGTAAACACTGCGATATACAAAAGAAAAGCAACGCTGAAGGGATGCCTGCAAGGAGGGTTGCCGATTGGATCTGCCCCACTGTGGAGTGATTCCATTTGCTCATTCACTTGACTCCACAGACATCTCCAACAGTGTGAGATCAGGTTTAATAAAAACTCCGTCTGGTTTTGGGGCCGTGCAAATCCAGGTGAGGCCTCACAAGTCCTTAAAATTTGATTGTTTGGGGCTGCAGCAACACCAAAATTTGATGGAGGTTTTATTAAATCTGTGAGAGGCCTAAGAAGACATATTTTCAAAGCCAATATGGAGTATTGAGAGGGCTGCCCTCATGGGCGCATGTTGAAAGCTCCATTGTAGTATGAGGATTAGATGGGCAATGGTCCCTTTTCCTGACACCACATTAAGTAAAGCAGGCTAATATTGGAATCCAGGCATCCTCTGCATTTGCTATAGTTCCATATCTATATTAATAATAAATAATTAACTTAGCCGAGTTAAAAATCATATATGAGAGCTGTTACATTACTGGAAAAATCTTACCTCTCTGCAGTTTGTTTTAGTGGCTGGTGTCTTCCTTTAGGCCTTACTGAATCACCTTGAAGCTTACAGTTGCTTTCTACTTGATAGAGAGGCTCTCTAATATAAACTCAGTCTGTTTTTTCTTCTCTTGTGATCTAGTCAACACTAATTCAACTATTTGGTTACATTGAAAAGCAAGTGGTGTCCCAAATAAGAGAAACAAGGAAGAGGTGGTAACAAAACAGCTGGAAGACATTATCTCCCACAAAAAACAACGCTGGTGGTCAGTTAACATTGCAGCATTTCAAGATAACAATAAGTGAAAACCCTTTGTGATGTGCCCCCACCCCATCACCAAAATGTGGGTTATGTTAAAATTCCATACAACTAAGATTTTAATTTGATGCATTTTGAACCATTTCTGAAATGGTATTTATTGTAGTCATTTAAACCCTCTACGCCATCTGGAAGACACAACAATTTGGAAATCACCAATGGTAAACAGGGTATCTTGTTTTTCTTTCTCCCACTGCCATTTAAGCAAGGAAGACTCTTAAAGCCTCTTGCAGATGGTATATTTTTCTTGGAATATTAAAAAAGAAAAGAAAAGAAACAATAAATGCATAATGGTCTCACAGGGAGATAGAGCCAATATTTTTGGATGACTCCTCAAGGTTCCAACCGCCACCGAAATTTGGAAATACCAATGGACAATCTGAAGGTGCTGTGCTGGAGGGCCGCTGAGTTACCAAACTCAGAAAGTATTTCTGGTTTACTTTAAATAGAATGTTGTGTGCAATAGTGAACCTTTAACTAAAGTCTGTGGTTACCATAAAATAACCACATAGTGCCAGAAATTCCGCATCTCAGGTTCACTGTCAGCTCAATATTTTGCTACCACCAATGTCTTATTGCACAAAATAAGTGAACAATAATAGGAACGAATCTGAAGTTTGCTTAAAATAAGGTATTTGTAGGTACATAGCTGTCAGTACATAGCTGTCGGTACATAGCTGTCAGTACATAGCTGGGTATTGAAAATATGCCTTCACCAAGAGGGCACATGCTCCTCATTCAGGTCCTGCATTTAATTCAAAATTCAGAAAGGCAGAATCATTTTACCTGTGTATTAAATGGGCTCTCTTCCCCAGGACAACCTGTGATCTGGAGAATGTGAACACTGACGGGGACCACTCAGAAGGAGTCTCAATGTTGCCCCTCTTGTACCCTATAGCATTTTCAGGGCATAGACAGGGACCGTCCACAAAGGTTCCTTGCTTTTACGAATGTTCTTATGACAAACTTATAAATAAGTAGAAAAAGTTGTCTACAACACTTCATATGTTTATTCATGAAATATCAACGTCCTATCACTGTGCTCTAAACAAGACTGAAGCAAGGATGTATAGACCATGGTGCCAGTCCACAAGGCAAACATCAGTACACGACAAAGAAGCCCAATGAATTGCCTCCTCTGCTTTGCGAATAATGTTATCCTTTATTCCTGCTTAAGTTTTGGCAGAGAACTTGATCCTGTTTGTCTCATGAAAAATAAGACTTCCATGACATACGTGGTTATGACTTCAGTTAGAGAGAAAATTTACAATGAATTCAAGAAAGAGCTATAAACAGCATCATCAGCCCTTATTTTGATTACTACTATTGATTTATTTGACCTGACAATAGCTGGTACAATGTCCATCTCTTTCACCATATTCACCCATAGCTTTATGTTTGATCATTTTATGTGACTCTCATTTAAAATTGGAATAGAAATATTACTAGTGCACCCTTTAAAAGTTCTTTGAGGGCACAGAGCAAGTTTTATTTTCCTTGTATCTTCCCACACCTAATGATGTGCCTTATAGAGAGTAGTGTAAGTAGTTAAACAACTAGTTAAATTTAACAAATAGTTAAACTGACTTGGATATATTTGGTTTTCCAAAATACCTAAACAGTGACTAAAAATAAATTTTAAATCTTAGGAAAAAATCTCTGGTGTAATAAGAAGCCTACTCATTTCTAGTTTAAGAAAAAAAAAACTGGGTAAAATATTTAACCTCATTTGTTGGACCCATTTATAAATAAAACTAATCTTAGACAAAATCATTTATAAACTTAGTTATTTATTCATAAGGTCAACACATTTTTATTGAACATCTAATACGTACTGATCTTTTACTAAGGCATAGAGTTTTCATATGGTCATACAGAAGGATGGCTAAGTTGTCTGACATAAAACCTGTCTCTGTGTGATCTTTGTGCTTCCTGCACTAAAGTGAAACCTTATAGGAGGTCAAATGTCAGGTATAAGACAGAACTGTATATTTAATTACTCTTGCCATTTTCATTGGCCCTATCCCCTTAACTCACACTCAGGTCCTTTTTCTCTAGCTCTGGTATGTCCCCAGAGATTTTTACATTTCATGTTGAAAATGTAAAGAAAGCTAGTCAGTTCATGAAATGTTCATCTTGTTCCAATAAAGTTGCCACCCAATATGTTTGGCATATCAGCTCTGGTTTCTCTCACCCTCTTAGTCTTAGGCTGCCATGACATGAAAGGTTCACAGAAAGATTACTGATGACATGATGGTTACCCCAAATTCTGTTCATCTTTAGACTTCTTAAAAGAGAAAAGGCATTCCACTTATTTTGCCCTATTTTATGCACCTCTACCCTGGCCTTCTTGCTCCAAAGTATCACCATAAAACCTTTCCTTTGGTTCCATCAGTGTGTGTCTCCTAAGTGGTCCTGGGCTCATGAGCCTCTACCACCTGTATCCTCACCTCTCACTCCAGTCTGGATCAATGTTGGTTGGTATGGGCTGAGGTATGAAAATAGGCCATAGCAAATTTATTAATCTCCAAGATGACGCCTCCATTAATTCCTAGTGGCTAATATAAACCTTCTATTCTCTCCTCGGCAGCATCTGAAACCGGTTTGATAAGTTCATGATATAGGCAGCCTTCATGTCCACAACCAGGTCTTCCCCAGGCTAATGATTGTCTCCCATAGGTAATTTTTTTTAGGCTACTGATCATTTGTCTTACTAATCTCTCTATTTGTTCCTGCAGCTAATAGCAGATCCCCAAATACCCTCTGTAATTTTCTAACAAGTAGAATTTCAATTCCCCATAAAGAAATTCTGCTTTAAAGTGTAATTAAAGATCATCTAAGAAAAACAGAGCCAATTTTGAACAGCCTACGAGCAATTTTTTTCCTCTGCCAGGGAACTAGGGTGTTTAGGGGGAATTAAAAATCACTTTGCAAAATTATGAATGGGTTTAATGTAACCATTTTGATCAACAGTCTTGTTATCAAGTAATATATCTAAAATTAAGGTAATGGATTTTAAAAGAAATAGATTGAATAAAAATCATCTGCTGTTCAACAGGCACATCAACAAAGCAATTACTAATTCTGTTTGTAACTACAGCCCTTTACTCTTTAAAAGGGCAATGAAAGCAAAACTTGGTTTGTGAGCTCCTATTAAATTAGCATTGATTTTGTTTTACTGCCAAGCTAAAGAAATATCAACATTAGGAGTTCTTTAACCCTATTTAAAGTATGCACACTTACACGGAATTTAGTCCACAGTTGTTTATCTTGCTACTTACAACCAACTAAAAAAAAAAAAATCAATCCCAGCATTGAAGTATTCATGGTTATAGAAGAAAACACAGCTGTTTTGAGAAATTGTGAGAGAGCAGCACTACACTATTAACTGGAAAACAAGATAGTTTGTGCTGTTTAGATGTAAACTTGTAAACTCACGGAAGTGCAGTCCAATGTTAAATGTTAATAACTGCCTGCTTTTGATACATTACAAAAAGGAAGAGCTTGTTTAAGGCAAATAGTGACATGTGCTAAGGTTATTTTCTCTAGTTTTTACATTTGTAAGTTTTTAGGGTTGTTTCAAGGCAAAATATTTTGAGTTATTTAAAGGCAAATAAAAATAATTCATATATTAAATTAAATAATAAATAAAATACATTTTTCCTGCTTTTTTTTTTTAAAGTCAGTTCAAGTGAGAAATAAAAGCAATCAAATTTTGGAACATAAAAATTCCAAAAGTTATGACAAAATATGGCACACTGCTGACAGAGGTGTCAAAACCATTCAAGGAAGTCAGCACTTGGTACAGCCACTATAGAAAAATGGTGTGGAGATTCCTCAAAATATTAAAAATAGAGCTATGTTATCCAGCAATTCCACTTCTGGGTACATATCCAAAGGAAATAAAATCACTACCTTGAAGAGATATCTGCACTCCTATGGTCATTGCAGCATTATTCGCAGTAGTAAAGACATGGAAACAACCTGTGTCCATTGACAGATGAAAAGATAAAGAAAATGTGCATATATCATGGAATATTATTCAGCCATAAAAAAGGAGGAAATCCCATTTGTGACAACATGGATGGACCTTGAGGGCATTATACTAAGTGAAATAAGTCAGATAGAAAAAGACAAATACTGTATGATCTCACTTTTATGTGGAATCTAAAAGTGTCCAGTCATAGAAATAAAGAATAGATTGATGGTTACGAGAAGCTGGAATGGGAAAAATGAAGAGATGTTGATCAATGTGTGTAAACTTTCAGCTATAAGACGAATACATCCTGAGGACTCAATGTGCAGTACAGTAACTATAATTAACAATACTAAACTGTATACTTAAAAGTTGCTATGAGAGTAGACCTTAAATGTTCTTATTATAAAAAAAATGGTAATTATGCGAGATGAAAGATGTTTTAACTAACCTTATTTTGCTAAACATTTCACAATACATACATGTATCAAATCATCATACTATATACTTTAAACTTACACAATGTTATATGCCAATTATATCTCATTAAAGCTGCAGGGTGGGGCAGAGGGGGAGAATCAGCTTGCGGAGCTAAGTCTTGTCGATGTCTGCAAAGAATTCTTGCACCAGGTTTGTTGCAAATATGATAGCAATGTGTTGAATTTCTTCTCCTTTGCAAGAACCTGATCTTCTTCAGATTATGTGAATCTAAAATTGGTTGAATAGACAGCTATTAGACTTGTGTCAAAAGGCCTTTCCAGAATAGAAACGTTCTAGCCATTTTGAAATTTAATCATAACCTTTCAGAACTTTCTAAGCCCCTAGAAACAATTTCTTTTAAAGTATAGTTTAACTTTAAATGAGTTTTTCATAGTCTAGTTTTCTCTTACATAGTATGTTAAGATATGTTGAGCATCTCAGTAGTTTCTTTTAGATGTAAAAACCAGAATTAGAGAGCGGAAACAAATTCTCTGATCAGGACAACTCAGAACATTCCCAGTCACTTATGGGCTTGTTCCCAAAGCCTGTCTGGGATTCCAAAGGATGTTAGCGTGTGGAAACTGCTAACCTGTCTACCAAATAATACAACTTGTCCTTCACCTAGTGATAGATACAACAGCGGAGCTAAGACAGCTAAAATTTATTGCACTTTTACCACATGGCTGGCATTGTGCTAAGCATGTTTTGTGCATTAATCTGTCCAATCTTCACAACAGTTTCATGCATATTTGCATTTCACAAAGAGGAGACTTACACACATAGAGAACCAACCTTAGGGTCACTTCAGTCAGGCCAAAAAGTAGTATACTTGTCTAGCAGATAGCAAGATCAATAGAAATCCAGAAACATCAGATATCTGAAAATTTTTCCTTACCAGCTATATGAATTTATTATTGTAACAAATAGTCTAATTTTTTAAATTGCACAGTGCTCTCAGGAAAAAAATCATAAAACTTTGTGCATGTACCCATGATACATATATATGTATTATAAATTATAAAATGTATAGTATATACTGCTGCAAATAGCTAATATCCAAAGGCACAGTATCAGCTTATGGCAAGGTGTATGGTTTTAAAATACTAAATATAAATTTAATGTAAGTATTAAATATAAATATAAAAAAGACAAAAGCTTTCCTGATAATTTCGGCTGAACTTATTAGAGTATAATTAACTCAGCATTAATTTTTCTGTGTGAAGTGGCTGCAGAAGAGCCCATCTAGCAGGAAGAGAAGAATTGGCTCTGCAGTTTGCTGGTAAGTCACTTGTTCTGCAATGCTAGCACTAAATTAAACCAATTCCTTTACAGGAATTCTGTTAAACTATCTGTATTTTGTGAGGGTTTTTATTTTTTAAGCAAGATAACATTCATAAATACACTTGACATAAAAAGCAGTACATCTAAAACCAACATAGGAGTCAGGGTCCCCAATACGCCCTGTAGTGCCCTCTACCTGTCCAGCCCCCGGAGTCACGTGATCGTCTGCTACACCAGCCACAGTGAAAACAGGACCAATCCTTGTCTTAGATAATTAGTACTTTGATTTCATTTTTAATGTAAATTCATATAAATGTTAATACTGTATGTCCTTCTACAGTCCAACACCTTGCCTGACTCACCAGTGCCAGCCCTTAATTTGAATACTACTGCTCTAACAAAGAGGGTTAGAAGTCAGCATAGACACATAAACACTGCCTTCAATACAAGATCTTCTGGATTGATTTTTAACTAATTCCCAAGATACATCTGCCTAAATTCTCAAGACAGAATGCAGAGAGAGAAACAATATTAGCAAATGGTTAGAAGCCCCAGCCCTGCCATTTACTAACACAAGTCACTTACCCTATGAGGCATACTTACTTTATCTACTGTTGTGAGGATTCGTAGAGCAACACTTACAAAATATTTAGCTCAGGAGGCACAGAGTGAGCACAACAAATATCAACTGAATTAATACAAAATATTTAGTGCTAAAAAATATTTTAGTGGGCAGTCTCCCAAAGAAAAAAATCTTTCCAGGAATAAGGAAAGTTACATACAATTACCAGATAGTTATTCATATTCTGAGGTACTCTTTCCATAGACAGATGTCTTCTAAGTGTCTTCTATGAAATTTCTTCTAAATGTCTTCTATGAAATCAGACAAAGCCCGATTACAACAATATATTATGCCAATTGAAATCCTAAATCTGTATCCCAGCCCTTGATCTAGTTTCATTAGAAACAAATTTAAACACTAACGATTTGATATTTTAAAAAAAAAATAAATAAATAAACACTAACCAAAAAACACATCCCTTTTATTGAAAGGGAACGGGTTAGAATAAATAAGTGTTCCCCAGACCAGCAGCACAATCATGACCAAGAAGCTTATTAAAAATGCCAATTCTTAAAAAAAATGCAAATTCTCAGCCCAATCCTACACCTTCTATCAGAAACTCTAAAGCTGGGTCTTGTGTATTGATGAGACCTCCAAGTGATTCTGACACATGCTTAAGAGTGAGAACTGCTAGTATAGATTGTACTTGTCGTCTAAAACAAATATTTATAGTTTCAACTAATAGGTGCATTAACTCCATCTATATAATTTCTATCATGAAGTAAGCTCCCCTCCCTTGAGAACATTACAATGTTAAAACAATGATAGGGTAACCATATTTGTTAGATTTAGTTTGAGGTGAGAAAACTGTTCAAAGTTAAATACAAACATTTAGCTGTCATTCAGGATTATTATAAACTCAAGATTGTTGCCGTTCATGAGACATTTTTAAATGAAATTGTATCCAGGGGTTATAATTACCAATACAATTTGGCACAATAAATAAATAAGCTTCAATATCTATTTACTGTTCCTTTTGTTTGTTTGTTTGTTTTTGGTAATAAATGTACTATGACTATCTCATAAACGTTTTCTGAATAAGGAAACAAAAAACTCCTTCTTTCTCTCAATATTATATCTGATACTTTATTAGATAAAAAAAATATAGTTTGTGCTCATTATTTCACCTTTTTCAGTCATTTTAACTCACTGCATGTCATTGTTTTTGGTTCTTTAATTTTTAATTTAGCTAATTTAGTTATTCCAGATAGTTGTTCATTTGCCTTTATTTCATTCTGTCCAATCTATAACAATGCCTACAGATCCATAGACAAATTCTGATCTTAAAAAAGCCACTTGAAAAAAGAGTGAAAGCAGACAAAATCATAATTGTTTCCTCACTTAGGAAGGAAGACCTGTGCATTTTTCAATAATAAAACATCTAGCTAAATAATTCTAGATAAAGTTTTATTTATGCTTTAAATTCAAGTATATACATTTAAAGTTCCCACCAAAATCCAAAACACATAGAAGTGAGTTTTTTATATGAATAACTTTTTCTTAATACATATAACTTTCCTTTCGAATCAACTACCATTTATTAATGAGCTGCTCTCTCATTTACACATATTTGGGGCCTGCTGGAAGAGACTTTTGCCCAATCACATGGTATTACTTATAAGACAGAATGTGGATAATTTCAAGGCTTAGATGGCCTTTCAGGATTAGGACTGACAGATGAAATGTTATAATACATTTGCAAAATTTGATGAAAGAAGAAAAGAACATTCTCAGATAATAACGTATGGCCCAAGTCCAGACAGCCAGCTGTGAACTTGATTCTTTAAAAATGATTTACATGGTCCAATTGTACTGTCTCTGCAATTTTCTCCTTACACATCAATCTGGATCTAGATTATATATATATACATATATGATTTATTTGGTGTTTTTTGTTCATTTTGATTTATTATTACACAATTTGAACTCAACTTTCTCTGAAATGTCTTCTATGAAAAATGATGTAACATTTATTGAATTTATTATACTTAATGATAAACCTTTCAGTAAATTCACCAATATAAAAAATTATCAAAATAACATACGTTTAATTTAATGCAACACATGATTTTACGTTAAGAGATTTTACATGCACAAAAATTCCCAAGATTTTGGCCTTTATCTAGGGCAACTTGCTTTCAGCAGTAGACTAGTTTGAATCAATTCTTTTCTCTTTTAGGTTAAATTAGGGTCAAAATTCTTATGTGAACTTCATGGTTATTTGTGGGACATGACAAAGAAAGACAAAATCTAACCATTATTTCTAGCCAAAAGGTTTAGATACTGTTTCTTATTTGATTCTACCTCTTTTATGTAAGATTTAAGTGTTTTATTTCTCCTACCAAAAGAAAAGAGTTTATAAAATCTAATTCTAAACCAACTTTTTGTGGTCAGATATGCACTTCTAAATGGAATGGAATGCCTTCCTCAATTTCAAATGCTTTCCAAATGCCCAGTCATGTTGTCAGACATGCAGCCCTTAGTTGGAGATGGGTTAAAAGGGTTAACAGATCTTTTCAAGTTAATCTAGATTCAATTTGAACTAATTTCATTCTTTACCCTTGCTTTAATGCTTCCATTTTTTACTACTGACCTGAAAAACATTGATTTTTCATAGATGCCAATGTAGACAAAAACCCTAAAACACGAAAGAACTGGTTTTCATTGCAATGGCTATTTGTTCATCTCATTCAAGCCAGTTGGTAAAGTTCATGTTCTCGTCTAACCCTCCAAATTTTACACTCATGCAATTTTGGCATCTTATTAATGTTGTCATGGAATGCTTAAGTTTATTTTCTTGACCTATTATTAAAATTTTTACTATTTCTCCTATAATTTATTTTGAAACCAAAATGCCCACACTTTCACAAAATTTTTAAGGGGTTGGAAATATGCTACCATGAAATTACCTAATTATATACTTTGCAATCTAACCCACAAAGCAAAAACAATTTAGAGCATTAAAAACAAATAAAGGTGAAGATGTTAATTCAGTTGAGGAGGCATCCTAATTTAAAGTTTTTAAAAGCCCTTACCAAATAAACAATATCATTTGTATCTGATTAAAAAATGTAATAGTTATCCAGAAAAAGATAAATTGTATTTTTAAAGGAAATGAACTTCCCCCTATTTTTGTAACAGAAAACATCACTTAAATTTAACTCCATCCCCAGCATATCACCTTTACTTTGACCTTCACCAGGAAAAGTTAGAACAACTGAGAAATAAATGCTTGTTGGAGGAGGAGCAAGTAGGTGTAAATGGGAGATGGGAGTGGGTGCTGAGGAACCATCACTGGATAAAACACTAAGTTCATACAAATGAACCACTAATCCAAAATAGTTGAGCTCAGAATAGAGGATATTTCACATCAAATGGTCATGTATTGAAGCTGAGTTTTGGTTCAGGCTCTTTTCCTTTCTGTTCCCCTTTGAAAACTGAGAATATTCATATTTGTAATTCTTACAATGAAATGTCAGGGTAATGTTAAATTGTTAATTTATTTTAACTTGGAACATATCGATAATTTATAATTTGTTAACTGCACTATTGGCTTTGTTTTTGTGTATGGACACCTTCATTTTCATGTATCTTACTCATTAGAGAAAATACTATTTCTCATAATTCCAATATTATTGTTATAATGTAACAGAAATTTGCTAAACAGTTACAGTTTAAAATCCCACTCACTCTGCTGGCAGCTGGCCCATTCTAATCGCCAACCACTAAACCTGCATTTGGTCACTAATACACTAAAACATTGTTAATGACATGGAGGTATGACAAGATAAGACCAGCCTCATAATGAATGACTCCACAAAAGCAAAGTGGCAAAAGTAATTATAGAATCACACAGACCGCTGGCCTTGAATTGTCATGGACATCCCATTTCGTGTCCAGCTAAAACAACTCAGAGATAACCTTATGTTCAGCAGAAAGCGGAGGTTGTATCATAGATGTACTTCAACTGACACATGCTTCTGTTTCAAGAATTAATTGTTTTATAGGAAAATATTGTCAATTTCTCTATTACCAAGACAAATTAAACAATTTTCGACATTCAGATCGTATCCTGACTAACAAGCCCCCTGAAAATAGGAGTAAATGATGTTTTAATGTTTCAATAATGCTGTATTGGGTTTTATTAAATACCACTCAGCATCACCAACTTCCCATGCATTCCCATGAAACTTCCCAAGAAGTTTTAACTTACACATGATCTATAACTAGCATAATCACAAAAGAAAAAGTGAAGTACATTTAAATATGTCAAATGTTTAATCTGATATAATAATAATTTAAAAATCTAATCAACAAGCTAAATAAAAGTTGTATATAAATATTGGAAATTACCTAATGTTTTTTTGTTTTTAAAATATATTTCAATGCAAATAAAATGCTATGAGCAAAATAATACAATTAGTTCAGAATTCTGTTAGACTTAATATGGAAAAATGAATTTTTTTTTTTTTAACAAAGCAAGGAAAGGATTGCTTCACTGAGGCAACACTACAAACCCCAGTTGCTTCATCGTAAAATTGAGCCATACAATCCAGGCTGTGATACTGTCATTTTTATCCAGATGGATATTTTTCTCCACAGCCTGTTAATAGACAGTGTCAAAGTGATGATAAACACCAGAATCTAGGCACATATATCAATACACTCCGTGACAGGAGGGGGAAAAATGAAATAACCACAAATTCTAAATAGACTTACTGCTGTGATAATCTCTACAACAAATGCAACACATCAAGGTATTTCTAAACATTAACCATTTGTTTGAATCCTACGTCTAAAGTAGCATCATCCTAATCTTATCAATTTGAGGTTGAGAAAAAAACCATAAAGTCAGGAAAGTGTTTGCTCTTGTAACACATGCAATTCTAATTACTGGCTTGTTACTGAAAAACACTAAATATTACTTTTTCGATAAGGTGAAATTAATAGGAAGTGACAAATGAGACATGTGGTCAGGATAAGAAACTTATAAAGTGCAGTCAGGATAAGAAATTTATAAATAAACGAAAAATATCACCAGGCATGGGAAAAAGAGAAGGGAGGTTCCTAGCATTTTAGAAAATCTTGGCGTAGATGAACTGGATTGTGTGCAGACTGCTTATTGCATGTTTAAAATTTTACACAGACCTCCACTTTAAGCTTTTTCTAGGAAGAATGGTATGATTCTTATTTCCCTTTTTGCCTCAGGTACAAAGCCAAATATGGAGCCCACAGCTGCAAATTGACAAGACCTTATAATATGTTTATTTTACTTTATTTACCTTACTTGGCTTCGTTTTATACTTGCATATTCTACCTACTTATTTTACCTTATTTTATGTACTTTGATAAACTGCTTCAAATTTTTTGAAAAGAAGTGAGAAGAAATGCCCTATTTCATTGAATCTAAGTCCCCCTCTTTGGTAAGATGCACCATTAGTGTATATGCTACTAAGAGGGTGGGGATAAAAATAACGGAACCCACTGCCAATTGAACTTGACACATCATCGATTATTAGATGCATCCTGCTTCAGAGATGATATATGTGAAATGAAAAGTCCATTTTTGAATTAGTAAAATAAGAAACATCATTCTCATTGGTATATTTATAAGTATTTATTGACAGTTCAATTTTTAGGCTGTAGAGGACAAGGCCAAGATCTCGAGTCATGGCAATGTGCAAGACACGGTCCTACCCTCTTGTTTTATAGATGAAAAATAACACAGAGGGGAAGACATCGTCTGAATCTTGAAGAAGCTTATATCATTGCAACTTCAATGATCACATGACAATGTGATGTGCATTGACTGCCCATCAATTACTCAGATAATGGGGTATATTTATCACAAATGTATGTAAGAAGACTGAAACTAAGTAAACTTATAAATCTTTTCTTTTTCTATGAAAAAAGACACACAATACCAACTCTTACATTCTTTTTTTATGCATAATATATTTTCATTTCTGGCATCTCAATTATTATTGAGGAGTTTCTACCATGTGTAAACTCTGTTGCTTTAGTGAAACATTGAAGCAGAAGGTGGGAAAAGCTATCTCATGTAGAAGTGTTTCATGTTGGAAAGAGAATTGGTGTTTCATAACTAGAATGAGGTAAATTTTACATCCATTTGTGAAACTCTAGTACAAAATGAAGAATAAAATTTCTCTTGATTGTATAGTGTTGTGTATGGATATAGGGAAAATGAGTCATTTGAATCAGAAATTTCAATTTTTGTTAAATGGTGGATATGAACAGCTTTTTCACTTTTCTAATTTCTATCATTGAAAGATTACGAAACAGTATTTTTAGCCCTCTAACATTTCTAATTGAATGATAAATCTTACAAACATATCTTCAACCTCAAGCTGCACTCCAGTTACAGTAGAAACAATCCAATATGTACATATATAATTCCATAGTGAAATAAAACCTGATTGTAAGATAATTGGCAATATGAATAGTTGGAAGTTAACAGTGACTTTGCCTGAGCACACAACATTTAAACATTAATGATGGTAGAAAGCTAATTAGTAAAATTTAATTGGATGTATGCAAAATGGCATAATGAGAGAGTTAAAGCATATTTAATATTTAATCCAAACCCAAACTCTGAAGTGGAAAACCAACTAAAGCCAATCATTGTGAAAGGTAGACTGACACATTTTAAAGACTACCCGATTAGCATGCAGAATGAATTGATATCTAAATTTAAACACAGTAATATATTCTCTGGTGCCTTAAAAAACACACACATGTAAAATGTAATTATCTAAACTGCTTAAAGACAAAAATTTGAAATGGAAAGGCGACAAATGTATATGGAAAATAAGATCACAGAATATAGTTTGAATAATGAATTAGATGTTATTATATGCAGATAAGCATCCATAGCAAGCCATTCAGCAGGCCAGAGAAACCTAGAAAGCAGCAAAGGTAAATGGAGACATGTGAAAGATAGTGCCCCGTTTCACTGAATCTGATATCAAAGCAATATGATATGGAAGTCAAAAAGGTCAGTGCTATTTCAGGGAATATCTGTTACGGAGAAGTCGATAGTCCCTCTCTGTACACATGATATTGAAGCCACATCCAGAGCTTAGAGCAAGGGAAAAGGTTCTGTTTAGAATGGATCATAATCCTGGCTGCACATTATGATCATCTGGGGAACTTTAAAATACTGATGCCTAGGCCCCCACACCAGGGATTCCAATTTAATTGATCTGGGGTGGGGCCTGGGCATGAAAAATTTTTCAAGCTGCCCAGGAAATTCTAATGGGCATGCAGCTTTAAGGATGGAGGGACCCAGGTTTGGAAAGACCACAGAGCACTTTTTTCTTGCCCTCAGTTAGTTCTGGCTTTTGCCGATTGGTACGTGTATATCTTGTCCTTGGAAGTGAGTAACTTTTGGTTTTGTTTGATATTCTTCAAAATAGAAATATGATGTTGGCACAAAACATGAGTGAGAGACAATGTCAAAATTGTAAGTCAGAGATATGTCATCTTAAGCACCACAGTCAAGTTTGCAATATTTTTTAATGTCTTCTCTGCATGATAGGCAATTAGGCTAAGCTCTGAGCATTAAAAAAGGCTGGCTTTGTGGCTTCTTAGCAGGGAACTTAAAATACAACAATCAAATATGAGTTGTATTTGTCAGCGTTCTTAGTAGCACAGAAACAACTCTAATTTAGACAGAGAAGAAATCCTTAAAAGGCTACTTTCTAAGCCAAGAATCAGACTTGAGGCTACAAACTAGGAACTACAAACCATACTTCAGCACTGTCCTGTGAGAATCCCACTGCTCTTGGGGCTCGGGCCATGCACCGGAATCTGGCCATGCACCAGCCACTTGCTCTGCTGGCATCCGCAGTGCAAGCTGTAGGACCCTGTACCTAGACCACCCACCCCCACCCACACCAGAATGGAGTCCTAGCAGTCCCCGCTTCTATGTCACTACCCCTGGTTCTCAGAGAGGCTAGCAAAGTCCTCGTCTGGCCTTTTCTGCCCCCATAGTGGAATATGCTCTCTATTTCCACTAAGACTCATAAGGTAAGGAGTTCTTCAAATAGAAAGAGAGTTCCTTCACTGAGCAAGAAGTAAAAAATTTATAAATGGCTTTTACATGAAAATTTTGCTTTTCCTAAATTAAACAAAGCCATAGGAAATTATTTGGTCTGCATTGTACTATATCTGAGACTAGCCCTAACTTCAAGTTCTCAGGTTCATTTTCATGTGTCTTTGATTTATTAGTCTTTCTGACACATGAAGTAAAGCTGCTCAGTTCATATTCAGCATACCAAATTCTGCTGGTTCCTCACATTGTGCTATGGTATGTTCCTATAACTAAAATTTGCCAAGTTTGGGTACATATTACATATTGCAAAATACCCATGCATCCATAATTACATGTGGAATATGAAATAACCATGCCCATTACAGTACTCTGAACATTATCCTAAATTTTTCATTTTATATCACAAGTAGATCTCATTTTTAGAGAGCACATACACCAGGTAGATGCCCAGAATGGTGAGGTTTAACATGTTTCTGTGGCCCCAAGATCCTAACTTGCCCAGAAAAAAAGTTTATGCAGGCTCAAAGACATCTCTAAAATTTCTCCTTCTTGCCTGTGATACTTCGATTATTTCTGAAACGTTTCCTGGTCTTGTAAATTAAAGCTCCTCCTGCCATTGGTTGGCAGACCCTTTGAAAGGAATAGTTAATATATACATTTTCAGAAATAACTGAAGGGTATGATTTCAAACCTACAGTCACCGTTAAGCAGTCTAGCCTTGTTCTGACAGGTGAATCTGAATCTTCTCTTTTGAAATATATTAGGTTATTATCTCAAATACAAAATCCAACGAATCCTCAACCAAAGCTTTCTCAAAGTTCTTACAGTGGGAAACCATTTTTTTTCTCATGAGAAGGAACAAGTTATTTTTCCTCAAATGCAAGTATCAAATCCAAACCAGAAAAATATAAAGCAGTCAATCCCAATATACAGTTAACAGAACTAACTTTGGAGGAAGGACCCCAGTATCCCCATAACCTATCCTCCTAATGCAAAACTCTAAAGTTCCCTTTGGGAAAGTAAAACAAAAGTCAGATTAGATTTGAAACACAGAGAGTATTTCTAAATATGAAGGGTTCCAGCTTTAAACAAAGAATAATTACAAACAGGGCTTTTGTGAGATACCAGATTCTACTAACTCTATGCATTTTTCTATAGAGAAGCTTCATAGCTTTCAACAGAATAATAAAGGAATTCATCTCAAAAAATGTAAGTTAAGAAACAATGCTCTGGAGAATAAGGAGTCCCTTTTCTGTTCCAAAGGTGGGTTCTTCGATCATCATCACTCAGCCATCTAACTAAGACAATGAAAGGTAAAGTTGATTTTCCAAATTCAAAATTTCTCTGGAGTACTAGTTTCCATATTTCTTAGATATGAGGACAAAACTTGCCAACAACCTTATCTTATAGGGATTTTTTTATAAGGGACTGAATTATTCTTCCATTCCTTCAGAAGCAGTGAATCTCGAGTGGGAACTACACATGGTATTTATAGACAATATCGTCCTCACAGTCGTTTAGAGGTGAGCCACCATGTGGTGGCAGGTGAAAGAACTGTTCAAGGAGCAGAGATGTCCCTCTTCAGTAGGAGACCACACTATATAGAAAGAAAGAGTAATTATGAGTGTGGCATTCAAGTCATAAAAATGGCATTTTTTACAGTTTAAAAGTCTAAATGGTATAATAGAACCTCTGATACTTTCCACTGTGTTTCCACAGAATTCATAGGAGATTGTTGTCATCAGAAATGGCTAAATGATTCTTTTTAAAACACTAAAAATATTATTTTATAATCCAGATAACCCAATTCCCATCAGTTTGTGATTATAAAATAAGTCATGATTGAATTAATCATTAGCCTGTTTTTCAGAAATTTGTCTTTCCCAAAGTGTTCTCCATTATTTTTTGGAGTCCCCTACAATCCAGTGTACTTTGTCCGTGATGCCATTACACTGACATTTCCCCAAAGTCTATTCCCTGAAACATTAAAACCAGAAGATGCTCCATGAAGAAAGAGGGATGGGAAATACTTCACCTAGATCCCTCCTTGGTAGGAGGCAATGCACATTCGATCAGTATCAGTGCCAAGAGGCCCCATTTTGCTTTCTTTGATCCAAAGTCACTTAACTCCTCACCTGAAAAGTGAAGCATTCGAGTTTGATGGATATGTTTACTTTCAGTTGTAACATTCTATAACTTTTGTGACTTCATACTTGTGAAGTAGGGCAAATTATCAGCTGCTTCATGTTGGAGATAAGAAAATTGAGGCATGAAAAGGTTAAATGATTTGTTCAGTGTCACCCAGGGTATATATGACAAAGCTGGGACTCAAACCCAAAGCTCTTTCTATTACTCACTGCTTTAGGGCCTCTTAAGAGCCACAAGAGGCTGGGACAGTCATGTGCTATATGCCGCCTAAACACAGAAACACACCTGAGTCTTCAGAGAAGCCAACGTAGGAAAGATTTTCTAGGTCACAGAATTATCCCCAAATTCCTAATCTTATTATCTTATTCTAGTACCTTACCAAGGCCAGGAAATTCTTATTGCCTTCTTTCACCAAACCACACCCAAATTATGTGTCAGCCTTTCTCGGTTTACATCAATTAGTGATGACAAATATCTTGAAAATCTCCTGAAATGCTGAAATTGAATGAATTGGAGAGATAAAATATATGCAAACCTTATACTTAAGGTTTAAAAGGTTTTTAAAAGACCTTTACAAATGTAATGTTACTCATTAATTTATGGAACATGAAATATATCAATTATAATTTGACTTACCCACAAAATCATTAGGTTTCATTATGGTTCAAATAAACCATTCAACGGAATAACTGAATTTACATGTAAATGTATTATATTTTATATAAATGTAACCTTATATTGCCAAAAGTTAAACAATTTAGCTTGTTTTAATATTTTTTAATTTTTGAGAAGCAGGCAAACTCTTGGAAATAAATGAAACATAATGTGTCAGTAAGACACAAGGTTATTATATCTTCTGGGCAGAGCCCTCCAGTGTAGGACAAAAGAGAGATCATAGTTTTTACTAAAAGAGCTCAGAAAAAAAAAACAAAAAACTTTTTGAATGATGAAGCCATCACCACACACAAGTATGTCTGATCAGCCTTTGTTTTCTAGAAACTTCTACAGCATTCTGACCTTGAGACGTTTCCTCTGCATCTTTTGGTGGACTTCCAAAAGTTAGGTTTGTCCTGAATGAGACAAGTGTCTTTTTACCTATTTTCCAACCCAGCTCACTTTTTCCAGCAGAAGTAGCCTCACATAGATGTGCCTGACTCAGCTTCAGGGAAGAGCCCTCCTCGTCCCTGCTCTATGCAAACTTTGGTGCCTCTCTGACACATTTAGGAGACCAAAAAACACTGGCCAGTCCCCTCAGCCTCATCCCCCGCATTTGCTCACCTTCCTCCTGGTGGTTCCTTCTCCTGAAACTGTTCAGCGGCATCATTGCTTAGGTTCTTTATCTCCTCTCACCTAATCCTTACCCCGGAGTTGCCTTTGTTTTTTTAACATAGGTGGTCTTAAGAACAAAATGGATCAAATACTTATGTGTTTAGGAATAATCCAAGTTTATAAAAGTCCGGTTCCCTGCCATCTCATTCATTTATTCAAAAGACTGTTATTAAGAGCCTGCTCTGGCTAGTTTGTTCTAGATGCCAAGGATACAGAAAGTGTTAAAATATGTCGCTTGGCCTAAAAGAGCTCAGTTCAGCAGAAAAGACATTGTATCTAAAATAGATTATGACACCACAAAGTACACACAGCATCAAGTATTGAAGAAACATGGAGAAGGAAACCACTGATTCTACTGAGAGAGTTAGGGAAAGGAGGTGGCCTTCCAGCTAGATCCAGAAAGATGGACAGGAATTTGTCTAAAAATCCAACTATGAGTATACCTGAGGTAATGGCATATTTTAATTGGAATAAATGAGGTGGATATTATAACATATATGCCAATAAACTTTTGGAGGTGCAAATGCTGTCAACCTCAAAAATCCCTGAGAGAGATTTACACTTTCTGACCCAAAGAAGGGACATCAATCAGCTTTTGGCATTCCCTCCACCTTACCTCACTGTCCTGTCAGGAACCGCTCTACACCTTCACCAACGATGATTTAAATAGGTTATCCCTTCTCTCGAGTTCTCAGGCCTACCTGTTAACATCCCCTCCTTCACACCTGATAAATGAACCAGCAATTCATTCTCGTGGAAGTACAGCTGTAAAGGTTCATAAATAATAAATTAAAACTTGCAGTTGCCATCTAGGTTAAAATAACCCTTAGACTGACTATTGGCAGAGCGTTTAGTCATAGCTCATGATGGAATGTAGTGCCACCACATTCAGTTCTAATTTGTGCCTGCAGGGAATTTTCCAGGTAAAGATGGACAGCACAATGCCAAAAATGTCTAAATGTCTGGCATTATGTAGGCGTAATAGGTAACTATAGTTTAAGGGAATATATCCATGATTCTAAGTTTTCCTCATCTCAAAAACAAAAATTTTAAAAATGGACAAAATCTCTACTTCTCTTCTTCTCCATATCTCTTTTATTTGCCTGCCAAACTTTGGATGCAAATGACCACATTTATTTGATCACTGTCCATTCCCTTCTCCCATCCTTCCCCACCCCATGCAGTGAGATCTCTATAAGCTCACTCTAATCTTATTCTACTGATTCTGAATCTTAAAGATCTCTAAAGACCCTCTCAGTGCCTAATATTTTATACCACCTGTGTATTATTCCTGTCCACCACTCCTCCTTCTCAAAGCCACCTTTTTTCTCAGTTCCAGATGCAGTGATTTGTCAAATATCTATTAATGAATCCAAATCTGTACTAGGCACTGGGGTTAGTACCATCCCTGCATTCAAGACATTTATAATCCAATAGAGACAATAGAGACATCAGAAAAGAATCTACAAGTTACAAATAGGCATGGCATGTTAATAGAAGATACACTAGGTATCAGAGACAGATAGCTGGGATCCTTTCACCCAACAAACCAAGCCAGAGAAAATGTCCTGGAGAATGTGAGCTGGGTCCAAAAGTTCAAGTGGAGTTCAGAAAGTCAAAGTTCACAAGGAAGGAAAGCAGGCGGGGAATTCCTGGGAAAAAGAACATCTGTGCTTCTCTAGTCCAGTTTCTGCACCTGTCATTCTGTCCACTTTCCTGTTTTGATGATCGGTTCTCATTCCTCAGTGCTTTCTTTACCAACTTCCACTCATTAACAGATCCTACTTCAGAGTTCAACTACCTGCAATATATGATTATTGTCAAATCTGAGCCTCCTGCCCGGGATCCTCACCCCGCTGTAGCCCAGCCCCACATGAAGAGCATGCCATCTCCTGGTTATCAGTGTTTTCACACCTTGGCTCATTATCAACCCATGAACAGTGGCCCTTGAACTGCTTCAGAATTTCCAGCAATAGAGCCATCCTACTCCCTGGAATTAGAATTCAAAACCTTGAGAATAATCTTTATCTTTTCTCCTCCCTCCCTACTCAGTTTTCCATGTGTTCATGGGTAGATAAATGATACTACTATTCATCATGGTGTTTTCCTTTTCTAAAACCTCTAATGAACTCTCTTTTATCTTCAAAATAAATTCTTAATCTAGGTTTAAGACTCTCCATAATCTGGTCCTTTATCCAATACTATGCATACTAGACTCTCTGATCACACTTATGTAACTCCTGATGGTTTTGAAAGTGTCTCCCCAAAGCATTTTTGCAAACATTATCTCTTTTGATCTATTATAATATCCTGAAGAGATGAGCAAGACAGGCATTATTATTCCTTCTTTTATTAAAAAAAAAAAAGGCAAAAACAAGATTTTAAAAAGCAGATTCAATCAGGTCTTTTCATTTTTAACCCAGTGCTCTTTCCCATTGAGTCAAATCATGTTTCATGTTTTGATTTTTTTTTGCATAAGCACAACATCAATTATTTCATTTGTGGGTCCTATATTTTTGCCAAACTGTAAGCTTCTCTAAAGGGCAGGAAGAGTGTACAAATTTTTTTTTCTCTAACTCCTCAGCTCATAGCATGTAGCACTGCTCTATGCATAGAAAAGACATTCAATAAATGCTTCTTGAATTAATATTGTAAACCAAGTGATTCTGTTTTGGGAAGTCACAGTCCTACTCCCTTGCTTAAAATTCATCACACTCAGCTCTTCTGATTAGAATCTCTTAATCTAAATTTGTGACCACAAGTTCCTCATAATCTTGCCCTGGTCAGCTTCTCTGATTTCATCTTCTCCCTGTCTCCCTCTTGTCCACCAAGCTCCAACCACCCCTGCCTTCTTTCTGTTACTTAAGTTTGCTGATATCATTCCCGCCTTGGGGCTTTGTGTCTGCTGCTCCTCTTGCTGGAATGGTCTGTGGCTGGCTCCTTCTGATAATTCCAGTCACAGCACAAATGCCACCACCTCCGAGAAGCCTTCCCTGACCACTCAACCTAGAGTTAGACACTCATCACTCTTGTCCTGACATGTCACAATCTAAACTTAGTGATTATTTACTTGTGTGTTTTTATTGACTGTTTCCTCACTAGAATGTGAACTTAGTGGCTCAGATACATTATCTCTCTCGTTCCCAATGCCTAGATTAGGACAATTCTATTTGTCAAATGTGTGATTAAATGAATGGTAAAGAAAACTCAGTTTTCCGATCTGTAAAATCATTGAGTTGGAGTAGATAACCTTTAAGGTACCTCTCAACCTGATGTTCTTTAATGAACTAAAGGTCTTATCTTTTCATGGACTTGACCAAGGTTCCTTCATTAAGTCATGTTTTCTTTTCCTCTTGACTTTAGTTCCCTCACTGACGAGATTCCCATGAGTAGAAAAATAATATTGAGGAGAGGCAAGAACAAGTTCGAACAATACAGTTCAGGTAAAGAATACCTTGCTTCATATTCTAATGCAGCTGCCTCTCCTGTCACAGCTTGGTAACAGGCTGCCATTCCCACAATCACATTTGCTATCTACTTTTTGGTTTTTTGATAGTTTGCATTATTCTTCCAATATACTGTTTTGTTTTCTTTGGCCTTGATAAAGATATTCCTAAGATGGTTATTATTTCTGAGTTATCCTCAAGTTACAAAATTATTGACCGAAAACTGATTCTTTTCAAATGGGTAATGTTGACACATGTAATAGAACAAGTGTCTTCAACTGCTGGTGACAATAAAAGTGGAAGTTGTATGTGTGTATCATTCTCTTTATGTGTTGGGCATTCAGTTACTGCTGAATTACAATTATTCATAAGAAATATTATTTTTTAGCTGCTCTGAAAATAGTAGACAGCTAAGATATTGTAATAAAGATTGAAACTAGTCATTTAAAGTGCTCTCTAACCATCAGGAAGCATAACCAGCTACTAAGAGCGGCTCCAAATCACTAACGATTCCTGACCTTTACCTTTGCTTGTCTTGGAAAAACAAAATCTATCACCGGGTACTTCCTTTGTGAAGAGTCTCCAAAAACTGCATTTTTCAACCTGTTCAAAGGGTACTAAATGTTTACCCATCATTTTAGCAACTTAAGATTTTCAATGTTTTCTGACCTCAGTTGTAATTTACTTATGTGGAGATAAATTGAACAGCCATCCTTAAAACCTGACAAGGTTAGATATTCTTATTGTTCACAGTATGAAAGGCCAGAAAATGGCAGAAATCCTCCTTAGAGGTTTCTTCTTTGATTCAAAGTTTGCTCTCAGTAGGCTGTGGCACTGCTTTCTCTACTTTTGTTCAGTTACATCATCAACTTCTGGTTTGTGTTTTTGGCCTGAAGATGCCAGCTGAATCAGAATATAAATCATTTTCTGCCTTTATCCATACATAGCTACCACTGACATCTTAGATTGTTATAGCTAATAAGCACTTACATAATCCAAAATTATATACCAAGCTTAGATAAAAATTTAGGAGTTTATGGTGGCCACTTCTGGCATAATGCACTTGCATTCCTTGCCCCCAGATCAGCTAGTGGGGAAAGGAAGCCACCTGAGGATCGTCACCAAGGAGAAAGTGTTCCCCTCCTCAACTAGACCCCCCTCTTGGAATTCTGCTTAGCATCTGCTTAAACCCCAGTTATTTGATTACAAATATAGACAAATGGATATCCAAGGACTATATCAATTAAGTTAATCATCTAGAATTTCAATGACAAAATTTCCCAAGTCAAAAAATTCAGAACAATGGGATATTTACGGAAAAACTATGTAAACCTGTCTTCCGATGGTGAAGTTTACAAAATAAAGCCACTTCAAATGTGCCATATTTAATTGATGACCATAACTACTGCTACAAAGTACATTATTATTAACTGTCCTTTTCCTTTAAAGGGGCTTGGGAGAAACAATAAAATAACTATCCAGTCAATCTCAAAGTTAAGATGCAAATATCATAATTAATTTTGCTCTAGGCCTTTTTATTTTTCATGAAAGCTTCTCTACTGATAGAGAAATAATTTATGAAAACAGAAGGAATATTCATTGCAGCCTGCTTCATGGTTACTATTGATCATTTAATTTATGGCCTGAATAGTTTATTTTCACCTTTAAGGAAATGATAAGATGTTTTTAAATCTCATTACTACATTTTATTTCATATTATCTAAATATGTAACCCAAAAGAAAAGGCTTAAATTATTCTATCACTAAAAAAAAGAAACCTTATTTCTTGATCATATCTTTATCTTAGGATTAACATATTTTTCCTCTATCATTATTTTATTCATTTAACAATAAATGTGTGTTTCCAAGTATAGCAACAAAGACTCAGGTACGCACCTCCTACTTCCCAATTACTGCTAACTTAACTCAAGGTAAACTTCTTTTTATATGATATAAGATATCACTTCAGCTCTATTATTTATTTGAAACAATAATCAAATGCTAACAACTAAACATAAAAAAAATTGGTGATTATGAATAGATATTGCTTAAACTTATGAGCAACAGGACATAAAAGATCATTTTATATTTATAAAGGAAAAATCCAAAAAATGGATTCAAAAGCGATAACTAGTCTTCTATTTATTATGCTATAAACTCACAAAAGACAACAGTAACCATGTTTTTTTCTCATTCCTCCCTCAAAACTACTGTCTAGTACAAATTTAAAAACATAGAACTTTAAAAGCCGACATTCACAGTTATTTTATAATGGAAAAAACAAAACTGGAAGGGAAATGAGTTGTCTAGATTAATTTTGCTATAGTGGGCAAGCCTCAGCCAGAGTTCAGGGCTCTGTCAGGACCGCTGTACATGTCTCCACAGGTTCGACTACGCAACTCTAGAGAGCACCGTTTGGGTAGAATGCGGGGTTAAATGACATCCCTCAGCATCGGACAGCAGTGCATCACGGTCCAACTGCATGTGGCAGTCCTGTTTTAGTGCTCATTCCTCCCACTGGATCACACTATGCTACTTTTATTCTGCATTCTCCAGCAAATATTTCCAACTGTCATTCCACTTCACCGCTTGTCTTCCCGTTTTTTACTCCTCTGTTATGAAAAAGGAATTCTGGATATTTTTAAGTAAACTAAAACTATCACTTTTTCATCCAATATTCAAAAAAATTATTTTTAAATCTACTAATTAAATTTCATAAGTAAATTTCAGAGAAGATGGTATTTTTCCCCTTAGACTAAGTAGTATGGAGAAAAGAACATGAGATTTAATGTCAAACAGATCTTCCTAAATATGTGACCTTGGATAAGTTTCTTAACTTCTCAGAACCTCAGTTCCTCCTTCTGTAAGATGGAAGATGTAAAAATGACCTTCATATCTTCTTGTAAAAATCAAAATGATATGTATGTGTGTAACCTGTGCTCAGTACACAGAATTAGTTGACAATTTTTATTATCATCATCATCACTTTAAGCAAGGGTCATCATTCTATTGTGGTATCATGTTTTCACATGCTTTCCTCATTTTTTTCAATTCATGACACACTAATGCTCATCCATATCAAAATATAATGAGCCAAGTCTTGGGAGACTTGTGCCTGGCCTCGTCTTCCCATGATGTCTATCAAGAAGCCACTGCCTCTAAGGCATGTGTTATGGACTGAACATTCGGGTTGCGTCCCCCACCAATGCCAAAATTCACAGGTTGAAGCCCTAACCCCTGATGTTAATGACATTTAAAGACTGGGGTTTGGGGGGGTGATCAGGGTAAGATTGGGTCATGAGAGTGGGGCCTCATGATGGAAGTAGTGGCCTTATAAGGAAAGGAAGAGAATTTTTCTGTCTCTCTCCCCATATACACGCACAGAAGAAAGGCCACGTGAGGATATTGCAAGAAGTCAGCTGTCTACAAACCAGGAAGAAAGCTCTCACCAGGAACTGAATCAGCCAGCGCATTGATTTTGGACTCACCAAACTCCAGAACTGTGAGAAATCAATTTTTGTTGTTTAAGTCAAACAGTCTATGATATTTTGTTATGGTAGCTCAAGGTGACTATTACAATATGCTAACAATTTGATGGCACCGCATACTTTGCCTGGGAGCACTGCGTAGGTCTGTGGCATTTTGATGCAGAACATCAAAAAACAAACAAACAAACAAAAACAAAAAAAAAATGTATTAGCAGTAAGAGACCAATGCAGAAATTGATCTTACGAGTTTGAAACTTGACCAGGCAGTCTACACAGAATTTTAAATTCAAGTTAATTCTGCCCAAGGGGCTCACAGTTAGCAAATAAATGGCCTCAGTGTTTGCTTTTCCCCATTCCGTATAAATAGGCCCTTTTTCTGGATGAGCAGTAATTTCCCTGGGTAGAATAACATATTCAGCCTACTTCTGAGGCATGCAAAATCTCTACCTCACCTACAGGAAGAGAGTTGCAAATGATGAAGAAGGTGAGGGATCAGGCGGTTTCATACACATGTGTTTTTCCTATAAAGCGGCATATGTTTTTCAGGTTGATGTTGGCCAGATTAAATTGATCAGGTCTTTGCTTACTGAGAGTAAAAAAATTTTCTGGGCTATCTCAAGTGGAGTGGCAATCAGATAGGCAATAACCCTGCACTGGGAGAATACTAACACTGTAGATATTTCTAGATGGATGATGGGGTATGGTTGTATTTTTTCTGCTAGGATGGGAATATGGCAAAGAAGATTGTTGGATATGCATGATCATTTTATATTCAGAAATGAGATACTAGTGCTATTCAAATAGGGATGGAAAATCTATCACTTCTGAGACAACTCTTGAATGATTGCAGCCCTTTATTCTGAAATGAAGTGTCAGGGACAATCATCCAGGCCTCCTTTCCCTTATTCCTGATGATCAGAAAGAAAGTATAACTCTGGAGCTAAATGCCCTGCAAGTGAGGTCCAGTGTGATGCCGCAATGCAGTTCCCGCAACTAAATATTGGGCACTTTTCCTATGGGAAACCTCAGCTCAAACGAATTGAGCTACTCACCCCAATACTCTTGGCATTTCCTCACCTGTTTACTATGCTGTAGTTTCTGCCTTTCCTCCAAGGCTGGGGAAATGCTACCACTTCCCAAGGCTCAGCTCAAATGCTACCTTCTCCATGAAATTTCTATGCTTCCCTTGCTAAAAGCAATATCTTTGTACCCTTAGATCCCAGAGAACTTCGCTCCTTCATGCTACACTAGGCATACACTACCATGCACTCTTGTATTTCATCCTTTTCCTATCCTGACAGGTCTTGGAGTCAGGAACTGTCTTACCTCACAGTAGGGACTCTATAAATATTTATTGAGTGAATGGCATGTTTTCTTTTAATTTTCTCTCTCAAATGATCAAAGCTGCAATCAACTCAAACCATAAAGGATTTAGGACCAGCTGCACTTCACAGCTCCAGAGGGCTCCATGCTCATTGCCAACAGTGTAAATGGTCCCCTGATGTCACACCACACAGCTACCCCAGAGCCTTGGCCTTTCTATAGGCACAATGACTTTAAAAATTAGAGTTCAAAATAAATTCTGCTGCTAGATGGGTATCTCAGTAATTCCTGACTATTCATTTGCAGGCATAAACATTAATATCGTTTCATATTTTTTCATCTTGCTTTTAAATATGTCTGTATTAAGGTTTGGAGTGGGGGTGGATTTAGTGGCTAAGAGAGTAGGAGAAAAGGTAAAGCAAGAACCAAACAGAAGGGGCACATTTTTGGAAGGCCCATCAGAAAGATGTGCCAGAAGAGGTCGGCTCCCTCCTCTGTCTCACCCAGGCCTTTGGGCCAAGCCAAGGGGACCTGTTTTCACTCTGAAAGATCTTTATTGGTCACAGCTGTACTTCATCCATATGTATGAGCCTGAAGAGGACGCAGGAGCCTAAACCCAGAAGCTGCTCTGAGAAATAATGAAAAACCATATGAAACAGTATATTGTTCTGATATGATCTCTTCCTTTGAATTTAATCAAGTTTATTCTAAGAGGACACCCCAAAACTTGTACCTTCAGAACCAAGGGCATGGGGAAGGGATGGGGGAGGAATAAGGGAAGGAAAGGGTAAGACACAGTTCAGGAAGGCCAAGGGGAACAGTACTTATTGAGGGGAGTGGGATATGAAGAGTCTTCACTTTCCAAATAAGACGCAGGGTATCCAATATAAGAACACCAAGGCCCAGAGAGGTAAAGGGGCTTATTAGTGTAGTGTAGAGAGTTGAATCCCAAGCAATATGTGTTCTGTCAATGGAAACCTAAGTTGTATAAAAGACATTATTATTTCTGAAGGAAATTAAATATTAAGAGACACCACTGAATTGTGTGTGCTTGGGGTCTTTTTAGCAACAAAATATGCATTATGGAGCAGATAATTCCCTAAAGCTTCACACGGTGGGTTGGACGGCCCATTCATGTGTGTAGATAAGTCATGGAATCAAGATCCCAGGAGCTATCCAGGGCCAGTCAACACTTTTCAGCCTAGCATTGCTCTGGCCCTTCATTTGTTTCAAATTTTTCTACCACAAAAGCACTATTAAATTACCTTTTTCCCCTTACAAATAAATACTAATAAAACTTTCAGGCAGAGACAAAAGAGTCCTCCATTCTGTTGAACTGACAGAATTGCAGGTGTGCCTGAAGTTTCCAAGGGTCTAAGACATCTCTTGTAAAGAACGCATGAGAGGCAACCACACAAACACATCTACTATCTTAGCCCTTTGAGAAAAGAAATCTATTGTCATTGGCACGTCAGGACTCTGAGGTCCCTGAAATGCATTTCTCTCCAGTGACCAAATTCTACCCCTTTATGTTCAAAATGCAAATTTGCACCCCTAGGAAAGGGGAACCCACTGAAGCTGGGATCTGTTCACATTCCTTCATTTATTTATTCACCTTGTACAGTTAAATACCAGAAAGTTTATCACATATTCTCTCACTCCAGCTAAATATAGATCAGACTTGCCACATTAGTCTCTGAATTCTTCAACCAGTAAGTTGAAAAACATTTGCTTTTTGATTAGAATACCCATTAAGACTTTAGTCAGAAAATAATTCTCATCCTGGTTTCCTCTCAGAAACAATAGCAAATGACTAACCATTATCTCAGAAAAACTATAGAAGAGAATGTGTCACCTAATCTGCACTCTTTAGAGAAACTGAATGACTCTTGAATTTGAGAACCATACAAGCATCTTCAGGTTGAAAAGAACCCTTGGCATTTTGCAAAACATGAACTGAACCCCTTCTTTGCTTTTCAAGAATTTCATGACTTCACTCAATTACAGAATTCCTCTCCATTTCTGTATTAATAATACTGTCCTAGTAAATTTTATTCTTTGGTACTCATGCTTAATTTCAACGGGATTTCAAAAATTCTAAGTCTGACCTGTGCATTGTACCCCAACACCCAAGAGAACTGAAGGTTGGTTATGGGAGCACACAGGCTTAGGAGTTGTGAAGTATTTCCTTTACCTGGGGACTAACATTTGTACCTAAAAGAATTAAAGTTTTTTCTTATTCCTGCCCGAGAGTAAATTAGGAACAACTGGAATGACTTAGCCAATATAAGTGAAAAAAGAGTGTCCTTTGGGGAAGGGGTGTTCAAATCCTGTGTTGAATGGTAGGAAGGGCCCCAGGAATTAGATGAAATTGTCACCATCTTCTCCACAAAGCTTCAAAGGGGCTGACTTTCCTGGAGCCCAGGACAAAAGCTGAGTCCCAAAGGGGGTCCAGGAAAATCCACATCATGAGAAAGTAACTCTTATAAAGACTGTGGTCAGCTTCCTTGCACATGGAGTAGCATGATTCTTCAGATATTTAACAACCCTCACTCTCCTAGTTAAAGACTCTTTTCTTATAGGTTTCTTAGAGCATGTAGCCCTATGTTTTGCTGGCATCACCTACTCAGGACTCTCTAATGCTGTCAGGACACCTGGGCATCTGCTGGTCTATCTGCCCTCTCTCCATTCCTATCCATTTAAAGCACCCATAGAATTTTGACACATCCTTAGCTGGTAGCATAGAAAGTCTCATAGCTCCCTTCTTGATCTCACCAGTGACTGCTGTTCTTCTAACACTACCTGATGCAGGACTTCCTGGTGGCCCATCATGTGAACAAAAACTCCTTGAGGACCTGCAGTGATTATCAAGGGTGATATTAAATGCCAGGTGATGGGATAAAATTAAAAAGATGCCGGAAGGACTTTCTCCATTTTCAAATAGCAAAAACTTTAAAAATTACTAGCTGATGGAATATAGCAAAAATAATAAATGGAATTGCCATTTAATATATGTGAAGTTGTTAATAATACTGTGACCTGGCTAGTCTCAAGATATGACAGCTATAACCTTAGTTCCTACTGCAATCCTCCAGTTCCTACTAACCCAGCTGAGCTACAATCTTCCGTACAAGGCACTGACTTAGACTCTGGGGGCCCAGAAGAAGCTAAGCCATGGGTCTTATTATTAAGGGTCTCACAAAATGGGAATGAAAGTGGGGTCAGCAAAGAGATCATTACAATACAATGTGACAGAGTAATATCTGGATCACAGCAGGCAATCAATAGTTCATTGTAATACTGCTTCACTTGGTGCATGCCACCAAACCTTTACTTGGCAAGGACCTTCTGAGCCTTCAGCTCTCATCTTGACAGTAATTTCCTCCAGGACTCCTTCGCTTATTGACAAGATACCTAATAGGACTAATGAGACAGAAGAGACAGAAACTGCACCCTCTTGTTCCTCATTGCCCTCCATCCTGGGTCCCAGCACAGTGTCTAACACTGCTTAATTACTATCTATTAAATGAATGGATTAATGAATAAATTAGAGAAAAGACTCCATAAAGGAGGTAGCAGCATTTGAATCAAGGCCCTGAAGGATGGCATAGAACATGCCAAGAGGAGAAAGTGGGAGTGAGAAATGAGATTCACATGCAAGGCATGCAAGGGTCTGGCAACCTCCCACTGTGGTAGGTTCATGTGCAAACACACTCAGTGATGGACAGGGAGGAAGCAACAGGATATCAGGCAGAGATTGGGTTAGAATGAGCATATGAAGAGCCTTGTATGCCAGCACTTTATCCTGGAGGCCACAGGGAATTCACTGATTTTTGTAAATAAGACATAACAAAGTTAGCCTGTTTGATTTTGTTCCAAATGATAACCAGGAACAGTGTGGGAAGTAAATTGAAGGCTGCCTGGGCGCTGGCCAAATACTCCCAACGCCTTCTCCCTCTGCTTTAAACCCAACCCTTGCTCTCTCTTTAATACCCCCCAATGAATATTTTACATTTTCTGGCGAATTTGCTATTATTTTAATTACAGTGTAATGAGTTTTCATGTCATAACCTCCCTCTGAGATCCCGGAATGTATTGCTCTTCCTATATCCTTTCCATCTCATATAATAAAGATTCTAACCAAGGAATGTGACCCGGGACACAGCCTCTTTGTTGGCAGGGGTTTTCTCATCCTTTGCAGGACAAACCCTTGTAAAGACTCCATCATATCAGTCAGGGCTGTGGAACCGAGGTCGGCACGTTTCCACCGGCTTAAGCACGACTACCTGACGAGACACCGACGCCCATGTGTGCTGCACGCCAGGCCTGCACATTTCCCACAGAATGGAAGACAGCTCTGCCACAGAAGTCATTCCAGCTCTAACAGCATCTCCATGGGTGAGCTGGTCTCCTGCCATTCTCTGGGGCTCCTTAGCTTGGGACGACATTGTTATTGGGGCCCCTGCTTCAGTGGATTGGATATAAACAGCCAATCTGCTTACATCAACACCTTCCTCAAATCTTTCCTGCGAAGAGTCTGCAACCCCTGGCTGCGGTTCTGAGTGTGTGCTTTGGAGAACAGTGACAGCATCCCCTTGAAGGAGAAACCAGAAAGAAAGAGTCCAAAACAGCAAGAGAGAAGAGAAAGGTGAGCTGGCCAAGACTTGAAAAAAGCCACAGCTCTGGAAATAACCCTATGAGCTTCAAGATAAAAACCATTTTTGTCTAATAAAGGGATTATTATATAGTATTTATGTATGGATTTATAGTTAAAAGGCAAGAAACCTCCTTCTACTCCATAGGAACTAAACACAGAGTTCCTCTTTGCAGACGAACGGAAAGGACTATAACTGTAAAGAAGCCAAGTGGATTTCAGCACTCACATCCCTGCGTAAGCCCTCGGCCCTGCTGCCCACCTGGGCAGCCCATGCCAAGACCCCCCACACAAACCTGTCTTCCTGCTGCCCCTTCCTACCCACCTCTTCTTCAGCCTTGTCATTCTCCCCTCAACCTGCTTGAGCTTCACCTGCTTCTGCACGTTGCAAAATGCCCTTTGTACCTTAGGCATGCCACCTGCCCTCTCATTTAAACTAAAAAAATCATCTGTCTCTTCTTTATTTTGCTGAGGAAACTCAGACTCAGTCGCTTAAAAATAAGAAAATGGGCATTACAGAATAATACACAGCCCACTGGAACTAAAAGGATTTTGTGGCGGCCTTAATCCAAATCAACTAGGGGCAGCCACTATAAACATAATTTCAGTCCTTAAAAATAAAAACTCCAGCAATGTTTCGAATGTTTACAGGGTACACAACATAGAAAATTGCGCGTGCGCTCTCTCTCTCTCTCTCTCTCTCTCTCCCTCTCTTTTTTTTAGCTTTATTTCATCTTTTTGTACTAATGAAAATTGGGCATTGGAAGTAATGCTGCTTTGTGTTTATAATAAAACCTCATTATATCAGATGCAACTAATTTATAACTTGTGATAATTTTACCACAACAGAGCTGAATTTGCCGATGTGCAATATGTGATTTTGCTAAGCAAATTAATAGTTTAAATCAGATTTTAGAAAGACTATTTAACTTCCCCAAAGAAATTATCCTTAAGGACATTATTAGTAGGTATTTGCATGCAGAAAAAGGAAAATTAAGACTCATTTGTGGTTACATCTCCAGAGTCCCTTCCCTTATCTAAAACTCTGGGATATGGATGGGTTTCAGAATTCAGAATTTTTCAAGTTTTAGGAAGTTAATAAAGTACACACATCATATATTATATTATACCCTGAATAGAGCCTAAGCCAGTACCAGTAATCAAAATGCATGGATATTTACACTAAATGAGATAAAGGCTATATCTAGCCTTATATTACTTCAGGTCAGCTTGTTTCATCAGATAAGTTCTGATGGGATCAGGTTTTACCAACAAATAAATTATGGAAAGAACTACTTTCCAGAGTTCTGGGGTGTCCAAATTGTAGACTTGGACCTGAGGACCTGTGCTGAATTATCCTTTAATGAAAGAAGTGGCATTCTGTTTAATGAACCTGGGGTTGTTGCTCAAAGGACAATTTTGAGAATGATAACATTGTGATGATTCCAATAACTGACATTTTCCTCCTCTCGATCAGCCTTCCCTTCAGAAGGAACATTTCAGCAGTCACCTAACCTGCATATGACAATCCAGATCTAAAGAATCCTCCATTGTGATCCTTCAAAATAGAACAGGACTTAAGCATCACAGACATCTGACTGCCTCCTGAGATGACCACAGCTATGCTGAAAAAGGAAGGTCCCAGTGCCAGAAATAGGCCTCACATTCCACAAACATTTGTCACAAGTGGATAATCCTAAATCACCTCCCATCTTCCAACGTCGGGCTACATGCGCCCAAAGAACTGCTGTCGATTTCGGTCTATACACATGCCTGACCTAATCTTTATAAATTGCAATGAATAATCAGATGAAAGTCAGACTCAACCATCCAATACTCCCCTGACAAGGCTTTTAAAGAGAGGTAGATTAAAGAGTCATCAGAACTAAGTTTCAGGAGAGAAGTTACTCTTGGTCTGACAAGGAAAAGTTGGTGGGAATTTACACCATACCCACCGTTAGGTACGAACTTGAAGGTTGCCTTGAAGTCCTGTCTTTTTGCTTACGATCTTCTTCTTATTGGTTTATCTATCCAACAAACTTCCCAGAACTGAAAAGAATTAAGCTAAATATAAAGTTACGACAAATAATGAATGTTTCTTTCTCTGGAACAGTTTCCTACTGATTCTCTGAAAGGGAGGCTTGTAGAAATTACTTGGTGTATGTTGTTGATCTGTTTATCTATTCCTTTTGGGTTTCCAATTTTAAATTCTGGACTTGCCAGTAAGGCGTCATTTCCTGTGAAATTTTAATCTGTGTGTTTCTTGTGTTTTTTTTTTTTTTAATCATGCTGAGATTTTTTTCAATAACCTGTTCTTAGTGAGTTTCCTCCTTTTAGGTATGTCCTTGTCAAATACCATTCTTTTAAAAACCTTTGGAAACTATTTACTTTATTGCTTTTTTCTTCACTGGCAATATAGTTGTAATCTTAAAATAATTTGTTTAATGTCAGTTTTTAAAGGATCAGAGATTGCACTAGAAATTTTCATAAAACCATGAATTCAGAGCTATTTTATCCTTATTGTCCATGTATATAGATCAACCCTAATTCACCAGTGGAACTGGAGGTCATTATTTCTGAATTTGCACATTAAAAATAACATCTACCCATAAGGGAATATCTTTAAACCACAAATGCCAGAAATAACAATTGTATTAAACTGTATTTCATGAATACATAATAAAGTTCAATTTACCACTATTTATCATGTTACCTAAATTAAATCTATAATGGAAAAGAGATTTAGCTCTGTTTTGAAAATAACAAATTCCTTTATGCCAATTGCACAGGATTTATATTAGCTCCAATGCATCCATGTCAATTTATTTATTTTTTGTTTAATTACTATTGCTTTCTATTGTTGGGATCCTAGGGGACGATTCACATCCTTTCATGTATTTTTTAAAGCTTAAAGAGACACATACACATATATATGTGTATAATACATTAAAATCACTATAATTCAGCTATAAGATCTGAGACTTTTAAATAGCATTGTGGTTCATATTCATATTTGTGTACTTTACTGGGACTTTGACAGTTACCTAAAGTTTCTAGAGAAAGTCTCAATGAATTGTCAGAGCAAATATTTGTGCTGTAGCACACACATTCATATGTGAAGAACTGAAGAAATCCACCAGAAAATTCAAGATAAACACACTCATTTACAACCACCTGCATATCTTGGCAGAGGAAGAAGGCAAGAAAATGCTGAGGCCTTGAATTATCAAGTTATTAGGTATTCTTGAAGAAAAGAGAATTCACGGTTAATGCTATATTGAATTCATTAATATCCTTGATATGCGTTTATCCCATAGTTTTAACATAGCCAAGCCTGTCCCACTGTATCTCCACCTTAGTAAATGGCCCCATTATCTACCCAAACACACAGATCTGAAATCTAGAACTTCTAGATCCTCTCCGCCTGCAACGATTTGGTCACCAAGACGAGACACTAATTTTATTCCATGACATCTCTCCAATCCATCTCCTCCCCTCCTCCCCACACTCTGCAACTACCTAAGGACCAGCTTTCCTGGTCTCTCTCCTGGGCTGGTGCACTGGTCTCTCAATTCATTTCCTAAGTGTCAAGCTGGCTCCCTTCTAATCCATCCTTCATGTTTCTGTCAGAGTTCTCACTCTTAAAGAAAAAAAATGCAAATATAATAGTGAGATCTCCCCTTGCTTAAAATCCACCATCAAGTAGATGAAGTACAAATTTTTATCATAGTTTGTCCCAGGTCTTCTATAATCTCATTCCTGTCTTTGTCTCCAGCTTGATCTCCCACCAAATTCTTCTAAAAATGACTCCAGGTCATTTACCAACCTATGAGCCACCAGCCCTCCTGATGCAGCCCTTCCCAAATGTGATCTTCCTGCGCACCCAACTCTATGCATTTGTTGAGGCTCAGTTCAAGTCTGACACTCCTCCAAATCTTTTCTGGTTCCCCTTTTGCTCCAAATAAAGACTGAGCCCTCTTCATTATACTCTCACTTCCCATGCACACTTCTAACCTAATATCGGATCATTTTTATTATACTCATTTGCTTATGTATTTTTCCCTTCTTGTGTGAAAACCCTTGCAGACAGAGACTGTGACTTATTTATCATTATATCCCCTACACCTAACATGGTTCATAGCATATATTAAATGTTTAATCAATGGTTATATAACAAATTCAGGGGAATATGGCCTATGTGTTTATTCATTACTCAAAGTACGCCCCATGCTAAGACAGGAATCTTTTTTGGTAGTAACAGGCTAGCTGTTGAGGTATACCCTTTAGCACCCCTAAAGTATGTTTTCTAATGAACCTCCTATCTAAAACCTCAAATGCATTTTCTTTAGTGGCACATAATGACAACCTTTTTGCTATGGCATTATCTTGAAAATGTACAGTTACTACTTAGTACTTATCAGGTGGCAGGTTTATCGCCAGCACAGGGCTCAAAAAATTCTTGAAGAAACAGCTTCCCAGCAGCTAATTTCTCCAGTCTCTTTTACACACCAAATGAGGCTACCTGACTCAGCACTTCCGGTAACACTCTCTTCTTCAAATTAATGCTACAGCACACAGTCATTGTTACAGACAGGAGTCTGGAACTAGGGTGTGTTCTGCCCAGAAAGGATGTCAACAATTTGTTTACATGAAGGTAAAGGAAGCTTTCTCTCCCAGGACAGCCATGTGAGGCATCAGGAATCTCCTTAACAAGTGAGAAAATGAGGCACAAAGCACCAAATAAAATGGTCCAGGCTCTTCCATGCTCACATTAAGATGGGGAAAGCAAGCTTAGAATACAGTGCCCATATATTCAGAATCCAAACTCAAAATATCTACTATATAAATATACAGTGGGAGATAATCAAGCTAAATATTTTCATCGGTAATATTAGACATCCATGATACAGAGAATTAAGAATAAATAAAACTATAATTGTCTTTGGAAAGACATGATCCTCTTCACAGGACATGCCCAAGGAAAAAAAAATGAGGAAGAATAATAGTAGAGAAATCATATTTGAATTAGATTGTACTATGAACCAAACACAGAAGGAAAATCCTAAACCACAGATTTTCCTTCTCAGAGCCCACATTTTAACAAACATCAAGAAAGAAATTGCTGCATATTATATGCTTGGTTTTAAAATCATTATAACTAAATTAGACTTTTCTCCTCAACAAAACAAGCAGAAAACTAGACTTATTAGGTAAAGCTTTCTTGGGCACAGAAAAACCTATTTAAATCTGTAAAGTATAATCGGAAAAGGAAAACAGATATAAATTATCTTCTTAGAGTCCAGAATATTCACATAAATTTGGCATAAAGAGGGTTGAACACGTTAGCTGTAAGTGCTACTCAATTTTTATTAAGCAAATATATCTTCTTCTTTGAAATAAATACTCAGCAGCCTACTTTCTCACCTCAAGGGTGAAACTCAATGGCAGGTTTCAAGATAGCTTTGACACGAACTTGTGTATCAGAGCAGTAAAGAAATACCACTATAATCATGTTTAATCCTTTAAAACTGTGATTGAGAAGTGGCATTTGGACAGGATTTAAACTTGAGTTTGGCCAGAAAAAGATTAAACCAACTCTGGTTCTCTCCCAGCCTCATTTTTTTCTCATTAGTTAGATGTCAAATAGGAAATGAAATTATTATAAACATATTTAACTTGTTTAAACAACTTTAAAAACATAACTTATAATCACTGGGTTTCAAAATTCAATAAATCCTCTCACTTATTAGTTACAGAATATAGATGCATTTAACCTAATAAACCTTAAAAATGGCTTTAAGGAATATTCTTTCTTGGCAAGAATTAAATTGGCTTGGCTAATTTACATTGTTTTAAATTTAGAGAGCACTGTGTATTGACTCATGATTACAATACATAAACCATTTCCATGAAATGGTCTGAATTAACCTCCATGCTATTTATATAAATAGCACATATCATTGCATGCATGGCAGTCTACTTAGATGAAAATTTTTTTTAAATAAGTAAATTAAGCTTGTAATTTAATCCTTAACTAAATATGAGAATAAGGGGGGTTTAGGATTTCATTATGTTCTAAATGATAGGAGCTCATTGTTTCTATGTTTTAATATACCAAAAGCAGTTGTTAGTGTCTAAAGTTAATGCAAAATAACATTTGAATGTATATTTATAAAACTTATGTAATAAATTCAAAGGCAGCTAAACTGTAGATAAAGTTAATGACTGTCAAATTAGTTCATTGATACATGTAATGTAGGAGTTGGGCTCCAAATCTTCCTGAGCCTATTGCTTAGAAGGGTTCAGTGATAACATTTGCCCTAAAGACCAAAATGAAGATAGAACTACTCTTAAATTTTCAACTGTCTATTAGAAACTACATCTTAATATATTTAGTAGTCATTTTCTATCTAGTCATGAGAAATCTGTATCAACTCAAAATAAAATAAAAATATTCATGATTAAATTAGTTAATAAAATATGACAACAATAAAAGTCTTGAAGAATAGGTATATGAAATTAAGCAGGAAAAAACATTGAAAGGATCAATGACTACACTTCTAAAAGAAGATATATTCTCTTTAATCAAACCTCTGGTAATAACATGACAATTTGACTTTAAAATCTCTTTATACTCCCCCAAAATCAAAGAGATTCTTAACTGCACATTTTATTTGGCAAGTCTAAATTATGTCTTAAAGTGGATTCTTATATACCTAAGTTATTTGCTTATTCACATAGTCTGCACCCTAAATCTCGCCTTCTACTGCAGATAGATTTGGCAAAAGTACTACATTTAGTCACTGATATGTTTGGCCCATAGCATTCCAAAGATAACTGGATCAAAACAAAGCATTTGCTTATTACTACTTAGTCTTCCATCATTTGAAATGGTACCACCATCCACCTAGCCAATCAAGCCAAACATTTAGAAATCATTATTGGGTCTTTTTTTCCCCACTTCCTAAATTTCAGTTCATCATCAAACCCTATCTCCAACTTGTGTCCTGAGCCTCCACTTCTCACGTCTCTCCCATGACCACTCTAGGTCTAGCTCGTAGCTCCTCTGCTGAACCACTTCCACAGAGTTCTTTTTGGTGTCCTTGATTACACACCTGCCCCACTACCATCCATTCTTCTAATTCTTTTCTCACTAGAACAAAAACTATTCTTGTTTGGCTCAAGAAGTCCGTGGAAGTAGAAAGAATGTAAAGTAGCCGGATCATCTGTATATCTTCATGGCTTCACTTTTCACTGCAAACAAAAACAAAAATTATTGTACATAGCTATTCAAAAGAAAATGAAATCTACATTTTTTAAATTAAAAAAGTAATTGAAAACAAATCTAAACAAAGTAACTTTATCAAATAAGGAATGACATTTTAATGTATTTACACTTCCAAAGAACATTGATCAAAACAATAATAATAGCTAAATTTATTCAGTTTTTTTATGTCAGGTACTAACATAAGCATATTCCTTGTTTTAAATCATTTAATTATTGCAAAAACTCTATATAATGGGCACTATTATCCTCACTTTATAGAGTAAAAAAAAAAATTAAAGCACAGAGAGTTGTCACTTGTCCAACGTCACACAGTAAGTTTGACCAGAATTCAAATCCAGGTATCCAAACTCTTACCATTGCACTATATCGCTTCTTTAGGTTAGAGATATCACATAGGAGTAGAGATAATGTAAATTAAATTCCTATCACTAAATCTAGAACATAACAATTACTTGATAATGCCCTTAGCAATATTTATTTCTACATCATCTGAGAAAAGGAGATTTAGAGGACACTAGCCCCTACCAGGGGACAGGCATCAAGTCCTTGATCCTGAGCTTGTTAGGAAGAATTTTTCAGAGCTGAAGTCAGGCTATCAGCTTGGAGTCAAGAACTCAGAGGTCAAGATTGAGGAAGCAACTGAATTAGCAAGCAAGAAGTAAAATAAAGAATGTAAGAGATGAGAAGTACATTGTCAAATCAACATCAGGTACACTGTAAACCTGATAGATAAAGTCAATGTCAGGAATAACAGAAATCAGGGTGTGTTGATAAAGAAAGCTGCTGAAATCAATGGTATTAAAAAGGCAAAATAAGACCAGAGAAAGAGGAAGATGAGCTTTTATACTCAGTTGACCCCTGTCAGAATTTCCTCCCACTCCTCACTCTGGCTTACATGCTAACTCCATGTTTTTAGAACCCTCTGCATCCCCACAGGTCCTCACAATGCCATTTCATAGTAGAAGAAATAGATTTGTGTATGTAGATAATGTCTATAACTTTTCAGAGTACCTACTTATAGTAAGTGATAGAAATGAAATTTATACTTAGGTGTTTTTCTGAGAAAAATCTAAGATGACCAAGAGAACCATATCAACACAGAAATCACCTCTTCTATTGCCTTTCCTTCATATTTTCCTTTCTGATCAAAAGGTAAGCCTTAAGGACAAGAATGAAAGGGAAAAAGCCAAGAATGGGGTGCATAGTATCTGTTTCATCCCAATCCTGATGATCAGTGGCTGAGAGTGAGTTTTTCTTCTCATCAGCAATGTCTCAGCTACATCTGGCTGGTCCCAAGGGGAGAAGAAAATGACTTTCGTCAAAGTTCTGTGAGAGCCAAGAACATAAGCTTCCAGGTATATTTTTAATAAGGAGTCAGAAGTAGAAATCAGAAAATTAGTCTTTCTTAAATATAATCTGAAACTACCTCAGAAGAATAAGTCTATATGATTTTAATATAAAAGTAAAAAATAGTTTTCACCTAAAGATCATTATTTTGAATATTGTCAGAAGGCATTTCTCTGGAAGAACAATTATAAGAGGATGCATCAGAAGCAACAATTCTTTTGATTCACTTCTTGTGTCCCATTGTTTACAAAGGGACATAAAGAAACAGAAAGAACATGAAATCATTTCTAAGTTCAACATGAAGAGGAAGAAGGTATGGAAAGCCCTTCTTTTTAAACTGGGGGGTTATTTTTCAGAAATGACCAAAAAGCGAGTCAATGATGCCAGACTTCTAAACAACATAAAAATTTTCTGAATTGTGAATCTAATTTTATATTTTCCCTTCACTTCTTCTGGAATACGCTTCCAATTTAGAGTTTCATCCATAAAGTAATAGAAATTGCCTACGTATAGGCACTAAGAGAAGGGAATTTCCTGGTATGCCAATCTGGTACCTCATTATCTGGTGAAAAATGTCTACATTTTCAAGATTATGAATGTCACTAATACATCTAAAATCAGCACATGTCAGTCATCAATATTCATATTGCTCAAACAAAACAGCTTATACTGTAGCTGCTCATAAATCTGGCAGAAATAGGGAGGGGAGAAAGAAAAGGAAGAAGTGAAGAGATAAAGAAAGAAAGAGCTCAGAGATATATTGAACACAAGAGGGGTCTCCATTCATTCAGTCTAACATCTGCTCAGCCTGAAGTGGAACCACCTGTTAGTTTATTAAATTGTAGAATTAATTTATGTGGAAATAAGAGAGGAGGGGAAAAGGAGGCTTTAATTCATACCACAAATATATATATATATATATATATATTTAGAGAGAGAGAGAAAGAAAGAGAGAGAGAGAGAGAGAGAGAGAGAGAGAGAGAGAGAGAGAGAGAGAGAGACTGAGACTATTCGTTCCCATCTAATTAAAAAAAAAAAAGCCTTTTATGGGCATAATCAGTGCCATGAGTAGCTAGCTTCATTATATAATTAATTGAAGAAATGAAATGTTTCCCATGACTGTTATGTAGGCATATTGCCTGTAATGTATTCATCGGCTATTTCTTTGGTCCTCCTTGAAGAAAAGACCACTGGTATCTGCTTCGCAATTCTGTAACAGCAGCAGCAGTAAATCAAGCAAAGAGGTTTCATAAGGATTTTAGTAACACCAAGGAAGGTCTTACCTTCTAAACAGTCGTCTATTTACTCAAGTTTGTGGGGGATATTTTCATTTCTCCTCAGCAGAGCAGATGAGAACAATATAGCTGCAGCTAAGGGATCATAAGAAACCTGGCACTGAGTAATGCAGAAGTCTCCATTAACCTCTCTGCCTCCCTTAATGAAAGACATACTGCTTTGCTTCCTCCAATAGGCTCAAATCTCAGGATCTCAAATTTGCAGAATTAAAGTGATGGATATTATATCTACAGTTGATTTCCTCCCAAGTTTGCCAAGAATGTCAGATGGTCATCAAGGAGCACAACTGTGAAAGGAGATTAAAGAGCTAAATAAACTGTTATATGAATGTACATAGATATTTTCCAGTACCTCCCACATGTCAATAAGTCATTTTTGTCTTTTTATAATCTGTGGACTGATATCTTAGGCACAGTTTATAACAGCCTCTCCCAAGGTTTGTTTACCAGCTACATTCAGGATTTTCTTCTTCTTTTTTTTTTTTTTGGTGGGGGGAAGATTTCTCTTTGAGTTACAGTTTACCATTTATTCAAACAATGCTGTCCTTTTCTAAAGACCCTTATGTAGCTAGACCTCAGGAGGCAACTTTCTTAAGCTGGTCTTTTTGTATTCTAAGGTTCATAGACTTCCTTGGGTTAAAAAAAGAGAAGAGATTATTTCAAGTTGCATCATTTTTATCTCTTGAAAAAGTTACTCAAAAATTGAGGCCAACTTTCCATAAAACTTTCTGTATAAAATGCAGTGGAAAAGCCAGCTTTCCCTGGAAATTTATCCAATTACAGGGGCTGCGTGGTCTCACCCTAAGAGAGAGGAACATTCAAAATTGTGTTTTTTCTGATCATGGCAGTGAGTGTAAAGAGAGAAATCTAAGAAATTCATTTATCTCCCTAGGTGTCACTCAGCTTTGGGACTAATATAATTGGCTATAAATAATATGAGTATATTTCAGGCAGAACTACTATGGTTTCATTACAAGCTCTGTGGGTTTCATTTCCCCTTGCCACTGAGATGCTAACAATTGGGCTTGCCATGTGGATTAGTTGGGGTTGCAATTGCAAAGAGGTTACTTTATCAACCACTGGTTTTCCTTATTTTCATAGTCTTCTTTACATATTTTAATTGACATCCCCAATGTAACATTTTATGCATGTATTGCCTTTTCAACAAACACCAAAGTGACCTTTTAAAGTAATGACTTAAAAGCCCAAAGCAATGCTTGATTGCCAACTCAGTACCAGATAACATAACTTTTCTCTTTTTCAGTGCTCCTGACATTGAATGGAATTCTACAATAGCAGAAGATATAGATAGGAATGGCTGATGTAAGAATTGTAATTCCCCAAAGGACCATGGCTAGTGGCCCATGCTGACTTTGTCTGTATGGGGATTTCCCGTGACCACAGTCCAGCAGAGTCTTCCCAGCTGTGAAATGGGGAAAACTGTGGTTGTCTACTTTACTGATTGCACATAATAGGCAATCAATAAAATTTGTTGACTTTATTCTAATTAAGCCTTTTAAAAACTAAAGCATGTTGATAGAATGTTTGAATAGTGCCACAAAGGATGAGGGTTTTGTAACCATGCCCACATTTCAAAGTCGTCCAATATTCCAAAGAGTTTTTCGAATGTTTTGAGTTTAACCAAATCCTAAACACATTGTGCCAAGTACTATTTTCCTTTAAGTCTCAAACCCATGTGAATTTTAAGGGAAATTAGATCCACATGTTTCTGATTCATTTTTACTTAAATCATTAAAATGCTGTTTTGGATGAGCCATTTGACTTCCAAAAAGCTTTTCTTCACAAGCTCTTTTACGCCTTTTTGGTGTGCGGTCAAAAGCAGGAAGTTGTACTTTGACAATGATAAATTAATTGTGACATCAAACACTGCAAATCCAAACTCTAGCACCCTAACAATACTTCAGCAGTTGACAAGTTCATTTTCCTAATTTTCTATAGGAAATGCTTTCATTTTTTCCTTACTTTGCCAACACGATCTAAGAAACAAAATGACTCACCTTCAAGCACAACATCACTAAGAATCCAGATTTGGGGTTTTACCGCTTTTGTCAAAGTGGGCAACAGCACCATTCACAGCTCTTTTTGATTTGGGCAATCTTACCAAAGGAAAGGTTAGAAAATTTGTGCAAAATTCTTCCCGCTTCATCCAAACTTCGTTATCCTGAGCAAGGTGTCTTGTAAATGTGATGCAAAGCCTGACAGGACATTCCAAGGCAAATAGTTATCACATTATGGGTCCCATCTCTCGATTGATTTCATAGTTCACATTCAGGCCCCCTCTCTACATTTCACTCTTAAACACCCTAAATTTCTCCCCATTATCTCTAACTTCAAACTTTCACAAGACTTCCCCATCTTTCAGAAGAAAGAAAAAGAAACACTTGACCTGGTTGCTACCTTACTCCAGCCATCTTCCTGCACCATTCCTTCTTTCCACTCCCAAATTTCTAAAACTCCATCTCACTAACCATTCTCTCCCTACCACCAACTGTTTCCTTAGCTTCTTAGTGATAATGTTTAAATCTACATTTTTAGTCTTAATCTTGAATAGTTTACTGGACAATCTCACATGGACATCTTGCCACCATTTCAAAATCAAGTTGATAAAAATTTAACCAGAACTCACTCCCTGCTGCTGACCTCCCCATTTCTGTAACTAGTACTGAGCTTAAAACCATTTTGTCACATATTCAGTCAGTAATCAATTTTTTTTTCAATTTGGCCTGAAAATGCACCTTGTATTCTCACCATCCTTTTTATTTCCACTACTCAGCCCTTTACTACCTCATAATTTTGCCTGCTAAATGACCTCTTTATCTCTAATTTCCCACTCTCTCCCTCCCCTGTCATTCCAGGCTATATTTGGCCCATATATTAATCTAGTTTACATATCACCTTGCTGATTTTACTCCTCTAGTTGAAAACTTCACTGGTTCCTCCCTACCAAAAGAACAAAATTTAAACTCCTTAACCTTGCACATTTCAAGTAGTCAAATGCTCTTTATAATCTATTTTTAACCTAAATTTTCATGAATTCTCCCTTCTAGGCCAATCGATCAATAAATGTTCCCTAAGCAATTTGTCTCCTTTGTCAACTCCACCTTCCCTCAATTCCACCCCTAAATCTTCCCTATCCAATAAGATCCAGCTCTCATCCATCCTCATCTAGGAGCCTTTCCCAGATTAGGCTTTACCAGCCAAAAAACCTCCCCTCCTTCACAGTCATAGCCTTTCTCTTCCCTATAATAATGATTTACCTTGCTGTACTTTTTGTAAAGTTCTGAAAGTGTTCTTTTCTCATGGTTATGACTTGGGTCTTAACTACATTTTAAACTCCTTAAAGACAGGGACCATCTATTGTTCACATGTTTCAATAGCTATTTGATTAAGTAGTTGGGCTACTGATAGCAAAGAAATAATATTAGGAATCAGCTTTAAAATAAAATAGTCACTAATTTCAAGCCTTTTAAATGTGCCTAGATGCTTTAGTGATTGCTTTATATATATTTTGGCACTATAAACTGTAATGTCATATTTCAGTATCATAAAATAATAAACTGAAAAAGGAAAATGACTTTGGTCACACCATAATCTGAAATGCTGAAACTGATAGGTGACTTCAATACATTTGAAAAGTGCAGGTACACAAAAACAGCTAAAGATGGAGGAAATTTATATGATAAAGTGCGACAAGTCAATGACAATGGTCCACATCTAGTAATTTAACAGCCACTGAGTACAGGGAATTTACTGTATTACGGGCTCTGTGCTAATCTTTTTACATATCTCACTTAATATTCACAATAACCCTATAATGTAGGTATTATTACCCCATTTTACCCATGAAGAAAGACTAAGGCCTAGAGAGGGTAAATGACTTGCTCAAAGTCATAGAATCTGTAAATAAAAAAGCCAGGTTAAAGCTCAGCACTAGAAGCATCCAAAGCCAGAGATTTAACACTCAACTACGTCTATCTGGAGTATATGTCAGGTATGGTTCAGTTTGCATTCACCAAAGATTAATCTTTCACTTTTAATTTTATTTCATTATAGCCTCCTGACTAGAAGATAGAGGGTGGGTGGATAGATAGATAGATAGATAGATAGATAGATAGATAGATAGGCAGGCAAGCAGACATTCCTGAGACCCAACAATATTTTATGATGTCTTAAAACTAAGGCCAAAAAAATCATCTGAAAATGATCTGAAAAACTATATATTACTGGTTTGAATACCACTTGCAGAAGACTAATTATATTATGTTATAATGAAATACATCCTAGATAAAAAATCTGAAGAGATATAATTTCACATTGCATCATTTACACAGATTACTCACTGGGCCAAGGCACATGGCCTCTCAAGGCCTCTCCTTCTTCTGTAGAATGGACTAGGTGATCTCTAATAATTCCTTTCAAGTTTACAATTCTGTGAGACAACCAATATTCACAAGTCTGAAATGATGAGGAATACCAAACATTTTCTGGATATATTTCAAACTCTCAATAGCATTATATCTAAAATTCAAACTCTGATTTCAGTTCCCTTACCAGTATAATCGTGCTGGTTCATACACGGGAACTCTGAGTCACAATCATTCATTACTTGTGGGAGTCCCTAACTAGACAATAGACTCCTTGAAGAAAGAGACTGAGTGAATTTAATTCTATATCCTCAGTTCCTGACATACAGGTGCCACACACACTGCCTGAATGAATAAGTGGAAGTTGGGGCATCTATTGAAAATACAAGTAACCAGTAACCTGTGCTAATCCAGGAAAGGAAGAACAGCAACAATAGTGCAAAATAAAATTTTTTCCAGAATCAAGAATAATTGCACAATAGCTATAAATTGTGTCTTTCTGTACTAGTAGTTCTCAAATATGGGCTGCATATGATTGGCGATGTGTGAAGGTATACTATATCCAATCAGCAAGGTGTACCATATCCAGTCAAAAATCAGGAAGCTTGTGTTTGTTATCTACCACAAAAGTAGCACTGCTCTTTGACAAGTCAGCAGTTGAGGGAGCAATTGTCATTCTTAATCTTGACATATTTCTCTTCCAAAATATTTTAAATCAAAATTTTGGGTATCACACATCATTAAAATACAAAAATTTGTTGGTGCTACAACAGATTCAAACAACATATACTAAATCAAAGAAAATCAACTGTATTTAGTATTAGTAAGGGAGGTAATTAAGGTGACCAGAAACAAAATTAATATATAGAAATAATTCCTACATAGAAGTTAAAAATGCTTTAGAAAATATAATGGAAGATAGAATACCATTTTCAATAGCAGCCAGTTGTATGCCATAAAGCACTCTGGCATAAAATATTCAAGAAATGAAAGTACTATATGGAGAAAATTTATAAACTTTATTAAAGAATATAAGAGAATATTTTATTAACTGGAAAAGTATACCTAATCTCCAAATAGAATGGTCCAATATTTTATAAGTATAAATTCTTTACTCAAATTAATATATACACTTAATGCAATCCAATCAAAACCCTGATAGTAAAATTTTCTGGAATTTGACAAGCTGATTCTAAATTAATATAGAAAATGCCAAAAATATTTGACAAAGAACAATGTGGTGGCGCTTGCCCTACCAGATATCAAAATATTGGTGGTGGGGGTGGGGAGACTACACTAATTAAAAAAAATATTATGTCAATGCAGAAATAGACTGAGTTAAGTGGAATAGACTAAAGATTCTTAAGATAGATGTAGATACATAAGAATATGTTTTGCTATAAATAGAGCAGTACAAATACAAAAGGCAGTATGGTGACAAAAATACTACTTAATAATTACTACTTAAGAATTAAAAAGTATGAAAGAAGAGTTTTTAAATATTGAGGCAGTAAAGGCCTTCCAACACAAAATACAATATTTACAAACCATAAAAAATATTATATTTGAGTACCTAAAACTTTTAAACATCTGTATGAAGAAAGATGTCATAAACAAAGTTAAAATATAAGCAACATTCTTCGAAATACACAGTAAGTAAAGAGAAAAATCACAAAGTGGAAGATATTTGCAGCACATATTTGTAACAAAGAACTCATATCTAGGTTATGTAAATAATTCTACAGATCAATATTGTAAAAGCAGATAATCCGATAGAGAAAAATGATTGAGAAATTTAAACCATGTGCCTAATGTGAGCTATTTCACATGAAAAATATCCAAATAATCAATAAACACATGAAAGAATGTTCAACCTCATCAATCATCAGGGCACTGCTAACTAAAGCAACACTGAGATCACTACATATCCACCAGAATGGCTGAAATGGAAGACAGACAATACTAAGTGTTGGTAAGGATATGGAACAGGTGAAACTCTCATACACTCCTGGCATGAATGTAAAATAGGTACAATCTCTTTTATCTATTAAAATCAAACATATACACACTCTATGAACCTACACACTTTCCCCAGTGTATTTCCCAACAAAAATGCAATTCACCATAAACCAAACTACAGTGAGATTTTTCTTTTCTCTTTTTGTGTGTGTGTCTAAGTTCTTCTACTCCTATGTTTGATTTTGTGATTGGCCCCAAACCACATTCTGGACCCTAATCCTAATTTTGTGTAAGAGACAATGGATAGAGAGGGTATGATGAATAATGGCGTTCATTTCCAAGGGATCATCTTCAAGATAAAAAGTTAAACTGGCCTCATCAGACCCTGAAGGAGGGCTGTTTAATCTGGAGAGCAAGGGAGCTTTCATGGGAGATGGGGACTCAGCATGGTCCAAGTCTTCTGAAACCTATCTATCCTGATTCCAGTTCTCCAACTTTTACTTTTTCTTGATTGATTACTTAACTTTCACATAAAAATCCCAAGGAAGCTGTGAATTCAATTGATGGTGTAAGTTTGGCAGCTCGCAGAATCGAATCTTGATTTGATACTGAGCTATATTTGTCTTGGGGTTTTAAGAAATTAAAAGAATCTTTTAACCTAATTCTATTGAGTCCTCAGGTTTCAATCAAATGCTTTGAGTCAAAAAGTTAAAAACTTAAACTTGTTATTCCTTTCCTTTAAGCTGCCCAGGGTCCTAGAGCAACTATCTTACTTATGACCTTGGATTCCCCATGCCCTTTCATACTGTCTTATGGCAATAACAAAATGATTTTCCACATTTTTTTTTTCCTACTTAAGATGAGGAAAAATGTGGGTTTTTTCCCCACTTAAGTGGTTTTATTTTTATCAAAGTTAAAAAAAATTGTAACAAGACAAAGAATAAAGTGGACAAGAATGTTATAATCTGACTAAAACTCTCTCCATTCTTGGTAGATCACTAAAATATAACAAAAGATCATTTTCTGTTAATTTTAAGGTCATCAGGTTAAACCATTATTTGATATCCTTTCAAAAGACCTCTTAAGGATTTATAGTTTCTCCTAAGAAACATTCACATATTATACAGGAAACATTCATAGTTTACTTGAGAAACATTCATATTTTATACAGAACTTATAAATTTGGGAGAAGGCAATTGTAGCTGCAACGCTATTCTAACTGCATTGGGATGATCAGTCAGCTGTCCATTATACAGAAGTTAATTTTAATAGTGTTATTTATAGAAGGGCTAGAAGTCCCACAATAGACACTGTCTATCCTCAATAGACACTTCATTTCAGGTCACCACAAGCAAGAATTTAAATAATTTTACATAATAATAATTGTTTAACCATCTCTTGCCAGGGACTGCTAAATTCAAATATTTGAATATCAATAAGGTTTTCATTGCCTTCAGCCCCATTCATGCTACATAACCAATTCCAGATCCTCCTCATTTCCTTGAAAGTCTTTGGACTGTGATCTACTCTTCTGTTGATTACTATAATTTCTGGTGCATTTTGCTGCTATCAATAGAAATCATCTCTGGCTAACTTCTACAAAAGGAATTTTGGGGAAGGCCAGCAGGTATCTTATCATATTAATGGGAAGATTGGGACCTGAGCAGGAACAAAGGGAGATTAGGCAATAGGAAAAGGGCCAAGGTCCCACCACAGAAAGCCTGGTGAGGACAGGGCTACTGGCACTACCAGTAGTGCCATGGGCAATTAACCGACTGTCCCTGTGGTTTTGAATTACTTACTCAACCTTCAGTGACTTAGGCAAAAGCAACCAATTGGCCAGGCTAGGGTGCTTAGAGGTTTCAATGACAAATAAAAAGATAAATGTCTATTAAATATCCTAATAGAAAAATGATCAACGTATATGAATAATTACTTTACACAAAGATAAACAAATGGCCAGTTAACATACAAAAACTACTTTAGCTCACTATGAAAATGCAAATTATAAACATAAGAAATAATTTATCATCAAAAAACTGACAGAAAAAGTAAAAGACTAAAAATATCCTGTTTGTGAATGTGGAAGAAAACAGGCACATTCTATAATATACATATTCTATGGTAGCATAGATTAGTACAGTCTTTTGATGGAAAATTTTTCATTACTATCAAAATTTACAACATACATATCATCCACCCCAGAAATTTGACTTCTAAAACTACAACCTAGAGAAATGTTCACATATGTTTACAAAGATAGATATACACAGATGTTCACTGCAGCATTGATTGTAATTGTACAGTTGGAAACACCTCAAATGCCCAAAAGTAAGAGGCAGGTTAAATAAATTATACAATGTTCCTACACTGGAAGTTTTCAAAGTCTTATAAAGAAATAGATGATGGATTTAAGATACCATTTTAAATCTCTTAGATATACTCTTAAAGAAAAGAGACATGTCACAGAATAAAATTTATCAACCCGTTTTATGTAAAGTAAAAAATAATGTGTATATATCTATGTATGCAAAGGCAAGGGTGTAAAAAAACTATACACCAGACTTAACAGTTGCTACACTCAGGGGTCTAAGAGTTGGGGGCTGCCAAGACAGGGGCTCTCACATTTTGTTCTTGAATGTATTATGTATTGTACGAACTTTTACAACACGACGGTCCATCTTTTACTTCTACATTAAAAAATGTGAGGCACACAAGGCTGGTAGATGAAACTGAAAAAGGAGATGAGGTTTGAGTAGTGGATGTGCTAGCCTGGAAGTCATCTTTTCCTGGCACTATCTTTGTTCCAAAGGAGCCCTGATAACTAGTTGGGACTTGAGTCCAAATCTTTCCTGCTTCCCAGTTGTGGGTTAGCAGAAAAGTTACTTAGTCTCTCTGAGCTTCAGTTTTTCCATCTGTTTATAAAATGAGAATAAAAATAGTATCTTTCACAGAGAGGTTGTGAGGATTAAATAAAATAATGAAAATGCTCAGCCCTGTGTCCAACCCATTGTATGAAAGTAATGAATGGTGACTTTTTCTTTTTCTTTTTTCATAAAATGAAGGAACTATAAAGCATCACCCTGTTTTGATCAAATCTTCTTTTCAAGGATCCCACTATATAAGAAACAAGTTACATAGAGGATTTTTCTTTTTGTTGTTGTTGTTATTGTTGTTATACCTTTAGTTTTCAATTCACTCAGAGGAGGGCAGGACTGTAAGAGTGATCCACTTTCTCAGATGAAGGAACTAAGCCCCCAAAAGACCAAATGCCTGGTCTAGGTCATAAGCCCCACCTCTGAAGAGTGAACTCCCAGCTTCCACACCCGTTCCAGCTCCTCAAGCCCCATACCTTTTCTAATCAGACCTTAATACGTACTGCATGTGGCTGAACACCTTCAGGGGAAGAAAAACCTAAACATGTGTTTGAAATATTTCCACACAGAAAATCACACATAGCTTTGGGTTTTACTCTCAAAAGCATCTTTTTTTTTTTTTTTAAGAGCCCAAATCTGATCAATAGCAAGGAAGCTGTAATACTGATTGAACCCTTTCACCAGAGAAATTTACAACCCAGTAGGGCATTAGAGCCAAGATTTTCACAGCAATGAAAACAACGTGGCCAGAGAAGGGGTGTAAGGAAAGGCTGCTGTGATAACATCCCTGGGATATCTCTGAGCTCCATTACACTATCCGAAAGAAATATAATAGGATTTGAGGCCCAATTATTATTTCCTCCATCTAACCCGCTTCATTTAACATATCATTAGTATTTTTAGACAAGTCCCTCGGGGCTCTCACACTTTCGTAGGTGAGTCAGACAGCAAGAGCCGTGGCAGCGATCCAAGGAAACTGATCCCTCTTTTAATGCTCCTTTCTGGTTACCTGTTATAATGCAATTATCATGTACTGAAGCAATTTTCGGGAAAATGACTTGACAAGAACTCTGTCATTTTGTAAACAAGAACAAATGTTGTAATTGGATCTTAATTACACAATGTTCTGAGAGGTTATTTTTATTTCTTTGTTTGTTAATGCAATTATTTAGCTTCCCTATTTTAGCCTTGACCTTGCAGGAAGAGGGTATTTTCCAGTCAGCATAATGCTTTATCTTTGAAAGCTACAATCAATAAGGATAATTAATGATGCCGGCTGCAATGATAGCCTCAGCAATCATTATCCCACATTAATCCCTGCAGTCAGACTGGGGTCAAGGCCATCTAAATCATTCACCTAGGGGTGGAGAAATTCAAATCATTTACCAATTTAAATCCTTGCAAACAAATCCTGCTTTATTTTCAAAGCAGTCTGAATGCTGCCCGGGTTTGTTTTGAGTATTTTCACTAGGCGCTTTTTTTTTTTTTTTTTTAATGACAGAATATATGCTTTATATTAGCATTGCAGTTTTGCTGTTTGTGTTTTGATAAATTAATGTAAAAACATGCAGCACATTAAATACCGATGAGCCTGGTGGTACATGGTACATTTAGCATTTCACACATTGTCCACGGTTTTAAAAAGAGAAAGGAGGGGAGGAAGAGGAAGAGGAAAAGAAGGGGAGGAGAAAGAAAGAAAAGTGGATGGAGGGCTGAGTAAGTGAGAGCTGGTGGCCTCAGGCTGGCAGAGACTTGCAGAAGGTTGAAAACTACCAGCTGGAAAATCTTTGAGATGGAACTGCAGGCTTACTCAGCATTATTGTAAAAGGCTGTTGGATGTGAAATTTCATGCTAGATCTTGCAAAACAGCCTCTGCAGAGGTCTTTTTCTCTCTCCTTTTTGTCTTTTTTCCCTGTCTTTCCCTAACACGCAAGTTGGATGACTTGATGTATGCTTCTAATTGTCTGCTATAGATCACACTCTGTTATAAAGAATTCCACTGGGCTCCCAGATATTTTTCAATGATTTCATTTTAATTAGTGTTTTGCTATAAATCATATTCTTAGTCGGTATATGCTGGAGATAATATCAAATTGATGTCTGGTCTCTCTCTCTCTCTCCCCTCCCCTCACCCCTCTCTCTCTTTCCAGAATTAATTTACAAATGAAGAGAAGTCTGTAGTGCATTGGGTCTCAATAAAAATTTTTGATAGTATATAGCCAACTTTACTTCAATCTCTTTTTTTTTTTCAAGTTATGTAACATATGGGAAGAAACTATAGCAATTATAGAACTTTCCTGGCACAGTAATTAGGCATGGGGATATTTATGGGTGTTTGGGGATAATGGAAGACAACTAAGAGATAGCTTCTAGAAGGAAAGTAAAAGATCTGTAAAACACTCAGCCAAAGTCCCTCTCTCCTCTCACTGTGAGAAGTTCTCTGCAAAGACTGTGTTGAAAGCTGCCGAGAATTTATCACCCGTTGCTTTTTCATTATGAACAGTGACTGCTAAAGAGAAAGCACTTAACATGTCTGAGCATAGTTATTATATTCAGAATAAGGAACTCTTTCTAATGAGATTTTATCACTATTTTGCCATTTCCCAAATGTAGATAGATCCTTGTTTCATCCTGGCAAAAGAAAACAGAAGATATTTTGGGGGTTTGGAATAGATCTGAGAGGAGGAAAAAATGAAGTAAAACTGAATTAAGAACAGTGAACCATGTATTTGAACATGGAAAAGCACATGTCATTCTGGGTTGGACTATGAAATAGCATGTTGCCTTCTAGCTCCCAGCTGTCTAATAGTCTACCATCTGTCGTTCTAGGATTGTGATTTTTGATGAAGAGCCCAGTCTTTGCTGAAACTGTCTTCTTCCATCTTCACTCTATCCTCTCTGGCCTCTTCACCCTGCAGTTTCTCAATAGCATTTTTTTTTTTTTTTTTTTTTTTTTGTGGAGCATCTCCAAGAAGGGCTAGAGACATAATGTGTGGGCATAGTGCAAAATGAAAATGTACGGCCTCACCCAGGGCAACAAAGTCAATCACCCCTCCCCATGGGCCCAATCCTCAGTGGAAGGGCACCCTCTCCAATGGCTTGCAACCTTTGCTCTGAATGCACAAGTTCCTGGATGAGTAGTAAGATCTAGAGAGGCCCCTACTGAGACACCTGCCCAGTGCACCATGGAGCTGCCAGCCTGGAGAAGGAATGGTCACTACTTGCCCCACTGACATACCATGAGCACACGCGCAATTCAAACCCTCCCCACGCTCATATCCAAGCCCCCTCTGGGGGCTCAAAGTGACAATGCAATGTAAGCAAATGCCCTCCCTCTCCATCTCAACAGTGTGACCTGGTCATCACCTTCCAGCAGAGGGCAGCAGCAGTCTTGGAGGAAGCAAGCAAGGGGATACTAGGTAAGGCAGGGCACCAGTAGGCAGGCAGCAGGCAGCTGAAAAGCCAACCTTGAGGGGTGAGGGGGTGATGTGAGCCCAGGCTCCAAGCCCTCTGACACACACTCCATCGTCTCACAACACTTCACTTATATAAACTCCAAAATAAATTCAAAGCTAAAATTATTACGAATTTCAAGACAGCAACTATAGAACATTAAACCCCAAGCACAGGACCTTTCTGAGCAAGAGGTCCTATTCAGCTGCACTGGTCACATGCCCATGTAGCCAGCCTTCCTATAATGTACCTGGGGAGACCCAAAAACAAATAAGACTCAATTCCCTGGCCTTTAGGAGCTCATTGTCTAGTAGAAGACATAGGCAGGTTAAAAAAATAAAAGTTACATCACAATGTGATGTGGTTCATTGAGCACCAACAGTGTGCCAGGCATTCTGCTGAATATCTTACATGTATCATCAAGGTAATCCTCACAATGACCCCATGAGGTGAGACCTCTTATTATCCCTGTCTTTTTAAATAATGAAACTGAAGCTTAAGAAGTTAAGCAAGGTTATATAGCTAAAAAGAGGCAGAGCCAGGATTTAAATGCAAGCTAGACACTCCTAAACTTGGTACCCTGCTGCTCCCCTTGTTAGAGAGATTTGTGCAAACTATTCTATAAAACATCCAGAGGTCATGAGCATTGCCCTATAGGAGTTGAGAAAGGCATTACAAAGGTGATGAATTTGAGCTAGGTTTTGAAAAATGAGCTGAAATTTGCCCATCAAAGAAGCAAGAATGCTATATATATATAGTCAAGGAAGGACTTGGAAATTCAGGAAGTTCTGATTATGAAGTAAGGGATACATGGCAGAGAGCAGAAGGGAATCAAGCCAAAGAAGCAGGGTGGGACCTGTGTAAGAAGTATATCCTGTTAAGGCCTTGGGCTTTATTCTGTAGGCAGTGGGAACTCAACAGTGACCACTAAACTGAATGGTAACATGATCAGATTTCTAAGCCCCAAGAAGTCAGGCCAAATTTATAAGGAACACCAAAAAAAAAAAACAAAAAAAAAAACAAAAAAAAAAACCCCACAGCAAAATGACTATAATCTTTTGGAAACCATTCTCAACTATGTCAAGAATTTTGCAAAGGCTCTTGACAGTGAAGTCATTCTTCCAGAACAGCTGCCAACTCAGCAGAAGAGGCCAAAGAATAAGCGAAGGCATACTAGTGAATGAGAAAGGCCCCTAAACAGAAGAAAACCTCAGGTGATCAAAAATGTGGATTCATTCCCATGGCAGCAGAAGAGATGGGCTGTGGAATACGACTCCTTTGGTAACTATGGTAATCATATACTGTTACTTTCTGAACCAGTGTTTGAAATGGACTAGTATAATGCAGACAAGTACGGGAGTCCAAAAGAGTTATTTTGTTTATAATCAATCAGGGGCCCCAAACTGGAGTCAGGTGATGTTACATTTAATGTTGGTTCTGCTTCTAATGAGCTCTGCATTCTTGGGCCTGAATAGTTACTTACCTTGAAACATTTTCCCAGGAGACACATGGGTGAGACCATGTGAGCATGTGCTGTAGAATTAGAGAAGTCTGGGTTCAAATCTCAGCTCTGTCACTTGTCGGCTATAAGACCTTGTGTGAGTTACTACTCTTCCATGAGGCTTGATCTCCTGAACAGTACTGGAGATAACAATTTTAACCACAAAAGCATATTAGGAGTATGGAATGGCATGACAAAGAGATATGTGACTGGAATAGTGCATACGGTGTATACCAAGAAATGTCAGTTCCCCTTACCTGTTCTAGTCTTCAGTCTTCTCAAGTGTAGTGTGAGAAAGTATTAGATGAGTCCCAAATAGCCTTTTAGCTTCACCTTTCCTTGACTTAATACCTTCCTTAATTTTCCCCTCTGAGCATATTTTAAATGTCATATATGTCCTGAGGATATAATGGTGAACACTGTCCTTGCCCTCAAGAAGTTTATTATTCTAGCAAAGAAGCACTTTTATAGCAACCATATATGAGCAATAAGCAAGAATGAGTTGCCTGACAGTAGTCTTTATGTGAGGAATGGGTGGTTAAGTTTCCCATCTCAAAATGTCTCCCTGAAAACCTGAAAATTCCCTATTTGAGAATCAATCTTTCGAAATTTGAATTATTAAATGAGAGAGAAAATTCTTAAGCCACTCTTAGCTAATGCTTTGGAGAGATTAGTTACTTGCGAAGAGCTAGAAGGGATTGAGGAATAGAGGAATAAATGCCTAGACAAATGGCAGGGGTGGGAAGGCATCAGAGACAAGATGAACTACAGTAAATACTGGACTCCATGACTATAATATTTGTGCTAGGGAAGACTCTCCTCTGCCCAGTACTCACCTAATGATTAACCTATGTGGGCCAACTCCCAGAATACAATTTTGGGTTCTAGAAGATTCCTCAAGAGGAAAAGGTCGAATATGTGGCATACCCCAGTATTCTAGATTTTCCATGATTCTTACTTTAAAACAAGCTCTATAACTTAAGTAATTTTAAGTTCCAGTTTTATCTGGCTTTATATTGACTTCATTAAATCCCAAATAAAACTTAGAGGCTGAGCATATACTTAATTTTCTTCACTCTTTTATTTAAAAAAAAAATTTTAGTTCATCGAAAGACTTTTTTTCCTTTATAATTATACCCTTTCCTCATACTCAAATCCATCAGATCCATGGAATGTGAGCATGGCTGTGGTGAAAGCTGGAAATTGTTGGGATTTTCTTGTCTTAAGAAGTTCACAGGAGGTGCTCAGGAATGAATCTCCTGTATCAAAAAGTGAGCAGTGATAACCAAATGAAATTAGTCCAGGAGCTACATCCAAATCCACATGTTCATTCTTTTTCAGTGTTTGCTATTTGAGGGATACGATGTCTTGACATCTCTCTGTGAGAAATAAAGAGACCTCCCTCACACTGTTTTGTCCTAAATATGAGATCTGGGATTTTGCCAGCCTCTCAATCACTTCCTGATGACTCTCTCAATGCTGAATTGGCATTTCTTTGGCCTTGGGAAGAGATGAGAGAGAGGATTGGCTGCTTTCCAAAGAGACCAGGAATAGAAGAAAGGGAAGGGGAGGATGCTCCCCTTAGCACCAAAATTTTAAGAAGACAGTGAATGTTGTATCTCATGCATTCTAGACTCCCCTGCTAAATCTTTCTGAAGCATGACCTGGTCTGTGAGTGGTAGCTTTACTCCTGATATTACATACGTGGTCACTTAATTGAGAAAATTCAGGCACACACCAAAAAGAGAGAAAACATTTCTATTCTGAAGGCCTTCCAATGGCCCAAGGGAGGATAGATGAAGGACTTGGATGTCTTATTCCCTCAGCTGGGCTCAGGTTTCATGAGCTTCCATTGTGTGAGTATCTCCCCATACTGAATGAATTCTCTGGTGCTGCAAGTAATTCTGTCCCCTAAATGCGAGCCAGTCTCAGTTCCTCACCTGATGCAAGAGAAAATCTACCATGAGATTTGCGTGAGGCAATTTTGACCATATATAATCCTTGTCTTATCTACTACCTTTGAAGTCTAACTCCTTTATGAGCAGTACCTCTATTATTCTCTACCCAAACTCAAGTTTGTGTTGCCACATGCACCAAGGAACAGAAAGTGGCATCAATTCTTAAAATATTCTGCTTGGAAAAAAAATTTAAAGAGCATAGATTCTAGTCTTAACCCTTTGGCTTCATAGAGGAAGACACTAAGGTCTTGCAAGTGTCTTACCCAAGGTCTTACTTGAAAAACTGAGATAGAATTTTGAGCTGTGATGCTGTTGTTGCATTTGAGAAAAGGAAGCACTTTGTGTTTCATTTGTATGAGGCACTCTTCAACTCTGCCCTGTGATGTCTATAGTAGATTACAACAGTTATCAAATTTGGAGTGACCATCATCAACTGAATAACAAAAAGAAAATCAATGAAGCTCCTATTCAAGGTTTCATGTGATGTATTTTTACACATTAGCTTAAGATACCCTTCTCCTACTAACGATAAGTCTCTGAAGACACAGTACTATGCTTTAGGGAGTATATTCAAAATTAATCAATCAGCCAATATATAGATGTATTGAGCATCTCTGATATTTTCTACAAAATATAATGCTCATTGTTGTGATGGAGAAACATTAAAATGTTAAATGAGATTTCTGTTATTTTAGGGTAGAAATTGGTAAATACATATGCATATATGTGTCTGTATACTCAGGTATATGAAATAAAAATGAGCAATAAAAATCTTCCTATAATTACGTCTTATGGGAGATCAAGAGTCAAAGATATTATTGTAGGTTGTGAGAGGATTTCTGAAAGAACAACTTGAGATCTGTTAGAATAGAATAGGTTAAGGTAGAGAAAAAAGGAAGGAAAGAACAGTCTAGGTAAAGGTGAGGAGGTGGAAATATATATGGTAGGTTCAATAATAGTGTACAATCTGACTAATTGATGGGTCTTGTAAGCAATAATGAAATATAAGAATTTAAATGTGTGGTGAATTTTAAATGTCCTATAAATAATGGATATTTATTTACAGTTTAATCAAATGAATGAATTGTTACAAATGTGTTTTGAGTACATATGACTTCAGAATATGGAGTAGGATGTAAGCAGAAAAGAAAAGAGATTAAGAAACTAATAGGAAGTTACTGCAATAGCATAGCCTGAAAGGACAGGAGACAGAGGATGGTACATGTGTGAACAAAAATAATGGGATGGATGTGAGCTGCATTGAATGTGAAAAAGCCTGACAGATTTAGGCTCTGGCTTATATATGAGTGACAAGGGAAAAACAAAACAATAACCACCCTGATGACAGAAATGGAGCCACCTAGTGAAGGAAGCTGGTTTGGGGAACAGAGAGGAAAGCCTGTGTTAAGCATATTAAGGTTCACATGATGGTAGGACATGCTAATGAAAATGGCCTACAGCAAGTGAGATATCTGACACTGGAGTTCAGAAGTTGAATCAGGCCTAGGAAATGTTGGTGTTGGGAGTGACCCTCAAAGCAGTGCGGACTGAAGTGGAATGGCTTTCTAAGAATGTGAAGGGACAGAGAGATGGGCAGATGAGACTGATTGTACATTAACAGAGGAATGTGCTGCAGTGGTTCCCTACCCATGATCACCCTCTATAAGAGTCCTTAGGCCTGACCATTCAATTTTCACCTCCAAACCAAGTGATACCAACATTAGAATCATCTGGGAGCATTATGAAAATACCAGTGCCTAGGTCCCACCCCTAGATATTCAGATTTAAATAGTCTGGGGTTCGGGCATTTGGAATTCTCCTAAATCTCCCTGGGTGGTGATGGTATTGTGGTTTTGTTCAAAAAATAGAGTCTTCATCTTTTATGGACACAAAATGAAATATTTATAGACGAAATGCTATTATGTCTGGGATTTACTTCAAAATAATAGTCAGGCGCCCAGAGTGGATAAGGTATAGACAAAACAAGATCAGCAATGAGTTGATAATAGTTGAAGTCGCTTGACGGGTATATGGAAGTTCAGTGTGCTTTTCTTTCTACTTTCATATCTGCTTGAAAGTTTACATAATAAGAAGTTAAAAAATAAATCAATATGGAAACTTTCTAGGCAATTCCACAGTGTACCATATTGAGCACTCCTGAGATACAAGGTTCTTTGTAAGTAGAGCTCTTCTCCTGGCCCCTCAATTCCATCAGCTATCACCGTCAGACTTCCATGAAGATTCCCTCCCAAGCGAAGAGCAAAGCTTTCTTGCTTCTTCTAATTCTTCTAACATAGAGCTAAAGGCCCTAATAGCAATGTACACTCTCATCTTAAATTCTCTAACAATAAAATTGACAGTTCCAGAGGAATTGCTCATGGAGATGACAGAATTACCCACAGCAATTATGCTGCATTTCTTAATCCCTGATTACAGATAACAGACAGCATGCCTGATGCATGTATTCTAAAATCCTTTGATTGAAAAATAACAAAAACATTGCTTGCAAAAATTGTTCTACTTTAGACACATGCTTCCAAAAGAGATGAACTGGGATTCTCCTCAATTCACTCATACTAGGGAAAAGAAGAGGAGGCAACTCACAAACAATTAAAATTCTGAAAAAATTCAGATCACTTTTATAAATATCACTTTTTTACAATTCAGTTCCATTTTTCCCATGAAGCTTTCCTTAGATCGACATTTCAAACAGTAAATTGAGCTCCTTTCATTAATCAAGAGCAGTTGGTGGGTCAGGAGCACTGACTTAAAAAAAAATGAAATAGAACAGAATAGAAATATAGGGTACATCACATGTGCTAGTAGTATTGTGTGTGTGTGTGTGTGTGTGTGTGTGCACGCACACGTGTGTGTGTGAACATTAGTTTCAGTAATTATATATGTGTGTGTGTGTGTGTGTTTAATTGGTCTTAATGTAAAATAGTCAAAATCATTTAAAATCTACTGTCTTCTAATTTCATGTTTTATGCTCAATTCCACAAAAACAAACAAACAAACAAACAAAAAACAACCTTTCCCTTCATATGAGGGTGAATCAGGGAGGTCTAGAGCTTGGAACAGGCCATGAGTAACTGAAGAAGTCAAAAGTCTGAAAGATGAATAAGATCAAGACTTAGCAACAGGCAGCTGGAGGAGGAAAAATAAGTAGCAAAGCTGGACCAGCAAGCAGAGTAGGTCAAACCAGGCACTGAGGAAGCCAGGCAAATCCAGGTGCAGGACTAGGTGACATGGCTCTGGAATCCCTACATTAGCCTGATCTCAGGAATGGTGATCTCACTGGAAGAGCTGTTGGGGCTTAAAGCTATATGTGATGGTAAACTTGTACTGTATCTTTTAGGGGTGGATCTAATGGATTCTGATGGAAATTATGGAGAAACTAAAGCCTTCCCAGCCTGTACCACCAAGTAACCCTCTGAATCGCCAACTGCTTTTGATTGATGAAAGGGGCTCAATTTACTCTTTGAAATGTCAATCTAAGAAAGCTTCATGGGAAAAATGGAACAATTAATAAGACTAAGGAAGCAGAAGTTAGTTTAAGTCAAAATGGATTCTGAGACCTGGGCTGCAGATGGAATTTACTCTAGCCCTGTAAAACCACCCCACAAACAGGGGGCCTTATAGCCTCAGAGGAGGCCTGCTGGCAATACCCACAAGGGGCGAGATCTAACAACCACTTGAAATAGGTCAATAAACAAAAGGTGGAATAACAAAGATTTTTAATTTGCTACAAGTTGGAGGGTGGTAAAAGAAAAGGAGCATTCCGGGTCAAGATGGCAGGCTAGTTAAAAGCAAGATTTGCCCCCTCCTAGGACCACATTAAAATTATAACCAAATTATAAAACAATCATCTTGGAAAACCACCTAAAGTCTAGCTGATCACAAACACATACATCTGAGGATATAAAGAAAAGGCTACATTGAGACCGGTAGGAGGGGCAGAGACGCGAAGCAGGCTGGTCCCACACTCGCGAGTGGAGGTTGAGCACCAGGAGAGAAAGCGTGGCTATAGAGGCCCTCCTGAAGGAGTAAAGGGCCCTAGCCCCACATAGGGTCTCCCAGCCCAGGTTCTAGTCCTGGAAAGAGGAGTTCCCACAATATCTGACTAAAAATCAGTGGGAGTTTTGGCCATTTGAGTGAGATGGAAGGAACCTGAAAACCCAGATGTCACCTCAAAGGGCCCACGTACAGATTCACTTACTCACAGACACTCACCTTCGATTCTAGCAGAGGGTCAACAGCTTGGAAGGAGCAAGAGATATATAGGGAGGGACTGAGTTTTGTGGCACCAGAGCAAGGTCTGGAAGGAGAGCCACCACTGTTCCTTTGTCAGCTCCCTCTAGGACAGTCTGCAGATGTGAGTGCTATCTTGTGCATGTTGACCCCTACTCCTACACAGCCAATTCTGAGGCTGCATTGGCCCAGGGAGACTGGCCAGCTCCACCCCCTGTCTCCCTGAGACTCTGCCCCACCTAACCAATAAATAATCAGTGATGGGCCCATTGTTGGGCAGATGGCCCTGCCTAGTGTCTCCCCAGGGCCAGTGCATTTATCACAGGTAGTGAACCTTCAGCTCATGCGGCCTACACATTTCGAAGGAAACCTCTGGTGACTCCAGCACGAGATGCACTGTCTCTTAAGCAAATCGCCAAGTGTCTATGGGCCCAACACAGATGGAAACTGGTCTCACTATGATCTGTGACTTTTGTGGGAGCCTGTGGGTTCAGCACTGGCAAAAATTCTGTACCCGCATTGGACAAGAACTGCTCACTCCACCACATGTCTCCCTGAGACCCCACACCACCCAACCCACAAATTACACAAAGCAAGCCCATTCTCAGGCAACCAGCCCCACTCTGTACTTTGCCTAGGCTGAGAATTCTGCAGCAAACAACAGCCTTCAGCTGGGAGAGAATTTCGGTGGTGGGCCATAAGCTTCGCCCTGAGCTACAGTATTTCTTGAACAGATCTCAGGTGTCTGTAGGCCCAAGGTAAGCATTAACTGGCCTTGCTTAATCTGAAACTTTTACAGGAAGCCACAGATTCAGCATAACACAAAAACTGACTCTGCACTGGCCAAGTGAAATCTACTAACTTTACCCCCCAGTGACTCCCTGGGTCCCCACACCACCCAACTCATGTTTCACCCAAAGGCTCTTTCAGCTGTGGAGTCTTATGGGCAGCTGGGCAGGCAGCCTCAGGCCTTGAGATGCACTGGTCCTTTTGCTAAGCTGCCCCAGACTCGATACTAGGGGTAACCAGACTTTAGCTTTCAGTGTGGTCTCTCCCATTTGCCTCCAGATCCAGCATAGGCAGCAACCATCTGTGGATCATTTTGTAGCTTCTACCAGGTAGTCCCGAGCAATCAAAGGCTGTGGCTAACCTTGGCCTACACAGGGGCCCCTCTCAAGGGGCCACAGAACCAACATACCTGGAGGCTGGCATCAGACTGCAACAGAGCACAATCTGACTAGCTTCATAAGTGGTATGGCCAAAGGGTGGTCTCAGCAGGTACAAGAGCTTGCTGGGGTGAATTCCACTCTGAAGGGTCAATCCCAACACCATAATTCATACTCTGTGGGTGTGGCTAATCCCCATAGCCAGTCAGCCTGAGAGTCAATCCCATCCACTGATGAGCTAATAGCAATCAAGACTTAGCTACAACAGTAGAACACACACAACCCACACAAGTAACACGCCCAGAGCCCCCAGCACAGGTGATCAGGGTGACTGCACCACCGAGCCACTCAGCACAGCTATTACATAAGGCCAAGACTGGGAGATGTAACATTCATAATACATAGAAATGCACACAGAGAGGCAACTAAAATGGAAAAAAAAAAACCACTAAGAAAAGTGTAACAAATGAAAGAATAAGAAAAACCTCCAGGAAAAAAAAACCTAAACAAAATAAAGGCAAATAATCTACCAGAGACAGAGTTCAAAACGTTGTTTATAAGGCTGCTAAACAAACTTAGGGGGAGAATTGATCTAAGTTAGGATTTCAACAGAGAAAGTGTAAGCATAAAAAGTCAGAAACAAAGAATACAATAACTGAAATGAAGAATATATTAGAAGGAACCAACAGTAGATTAGATGAAGCAGTAGATCAAATCAGTGAGTTATAAGATAAGGTAGCAGAAAACAACCAATGGGAACAGCAAAAAGAAAAAAGAATTTTAAGAAATGAGGAAAGTTTAAGAGACCTCTGGACAACATCCAGTATACCAACATGTTCATGCTAGGGGTACCAAAAGGAGAAAAAGAGAGCGCAAGGATTTGAGAACCTATTTGTAGTAATAATGACAGAAAACTTCCCTAACCTGGCAAAGGAAATAGACATACAAATCCAAGAAGTGCAGAGAGTCACAAACAAGAGAAATCCAAACAGATCCACACCAAGACAAATCATAATTAAAATGCCAAAACTCAAAGACAAAGAGAGAATCTCAAAAGCAACAAGAAAAAAGCAACTAGTTACTTACAAGGGTACTCACATAAGACTGTCAGCTGATTTTTCAACAGAAACTTTGCAGGTCAAAAGAGATTGGCAAGAAATATTCAAAGTGATGAAAAGCAAGAACCTTCAATCAAGACTACTCTACCCAGCAAGACTATCAATTAAAATGGAAGGTGATATAAAGAGTTTCCCAGACAGGAAAAAGCTAAAGGAATCTATCACCAAGTTAGTTTTACAAGAAATGCTAAGGATAATTCTTTAAACAAAAATCCATAAATATAAATAATAAAATGTCAATAACTATGTACCTATCAATAATCATTTTAAATGTAAATGGATTAAATGCTCCAATAAAGGCATAGGGTAGCCAAATGGATAAGAAAACATATGCTGTCTACAAGAGACCCACTTCAGATCAAATGACACACACAAACTGAAAATAAAGGGATGGAAAAAGATATTTCATGCAAATGGAAATTTTTAAAGAGCTGGGGTAGAAATACTTATATAGACAAAATAGACTTTGACCCAAAGGCTATAATAAGAAACAAAGAAGGGCATTACATAATAATAAAGATATCAATATGACAAGAGGACATAACCCTAGTAAACATGTATGTACCTAACACAGGAGCACCTACATATATTAAGCAATTATTGACCAACATAAAGGGAGAGATCAACAGCAATACAGTCAGAGTAGGAGAATTTAACACCCCACCAAGAGCAATGGGCAGATCTTCCAGACAGAAAATCAACAAGGAAATAGTAGCCTTAAATGGCGCACTAGACCAGATGGATTTTATTGATATTTCAGAGCGTTTCACCCCAAAGAAGCAGAATATACATTCCTCTCAAGTGCACATGGAATGTTTTCCAGGATAGATCACATGTTAGGCTACTAAACAAATAATAATAAATTTAAGAAGATTAAATCATATCAAGCATCTTCTCAGATCACACTGTTGGTGGGATTGCAAAGTGGTACAGCCACTATGGAAAACAGCTTAGGGATTCCTCAAAAAATTAAAAATAAAACTGTCATTTGAACTAGGAATTGTGCTTCTAAGTATTTATCCAATCAAAACCAAAGCACTAATTCACAAAAATCTATGCACCCCTATATTCATGACAGCACTGTTCACAATAGCCAAGATGTGGAAGCAACCTAAGTGCCCAACAATAGAAAATTGGATAAAGAAGTTGTAGTACATATTTTCAATGGAATATTACTCAGCCATTAAAAAAATGAAATGTTACCATTTGCAATAACATGCATTGACCAAGAGGGTCTTATGCTGAGTAAAATAAGTCAGAGAAAGATAAATACCACATGATTTCACTTATATACAGAATCTAAGGAACAAACTAAATGAACACAGACTCACAGATACAGAGGACAATTTGGTGACTGCCAGAGGGTAGGGGAGTTGGGGGCTGGGTGAAAAAGTTGAAAGGATGAAGTAGTACAAATTAGTAGTTACAAAACAGTCACAGGGATGTAGAGTACAGCATAGGGAATATAGTCAATAGTAATGTAATGGCTGTGCATAGAGACAGATGGGTGCTAGAGTAATTGGGGGATCACTTCATAAACTATATAAATGTCTAACCAATGTACTGACTATATACCTGAAACTAACATAAAGTTAAAATATATGTATAAAGAATCATCAATGAATACTAAAACTAGTGGGTGAAAGTTTAATAATCAAAATTTTTACATGGTCTCAAAAACAAAAAAAAAAGAAAAGAAAAGGAGCACTCTGAGGTGGCTTTGCATTTTGGAGCCTCAGTTACTGGGTGGTCTTTCCTTTGGGCAGTCTGTGCCCCAAGGTCACAGGGCTACATTAAGTTACTCGCCCAGAAACAGCCCGAGTGAGTCTATTAGAAACAACTCGGGAAGACATAATGAGATTGTAGATCTCCACTGTGAGGGTCAAAGAACTAGAGCCCAGAATTTGCTTCACAATAATCAGACTATTAGGACAGTCACACTACATAATAATAATAAAATCCAAACCCTACACTTGACCAGATGAGAAAAGGTCTATAAATATACTCAGTATGCAATTCATTAGCAGAGGTTTTGTCAATGTTAGTCTCATTTACAGTGTATTGTTTTTCCCAAACATGGACTTCTTTCCAATTGAGTCTCACAACCATGTAAGAAAAGTAAAAGGATGCTGTTAACTCTACTTTAGAGATTATAAAACTAAGACTTTTAAGGGATTTTTCACAAACCCAGTAGGAGGGTTTTGCTTATAACTTAAGTCTTCTACTCCCTCACCTTATGGAAAACCAGAACAGGGAGTTTGTGACAATACTCAGGACTGAGGGAATGAGCTTGAGTTCCTGAGAAATAAGAAAGAATCAGAGCAGCTAAATTCAAGTAAGCAGCTCCATGTAGTGACTAAGTAAACAAAGGATTATTTAAACACTTAGACATTGCTTACCAGCTGCTAATAAACTCAAGGGCTAGAAGCCCTGAAAGGGGACAATATAAAGGGAATATGGTCTGGTAAATATAATTAAATTTTTTTGAAAAGCATATCTTTTGAACTCAGGAATGTTTTATATATATATATAAATATAAATATATATATATAGTATGTAATTTATATCTATATAAAATTTTATTTATGTAACATATATATACATATATATTTGGTATTGCATTATTCCCTATTTCCTATTTAAATTTACAGTGAAAATAAAATTAAATAATCTATATTCCATTATTGCAAATACAGAAGGTTTTAAGTCCCCTAAAATAGAGATGTCAGAAGTAGTGAGGGACAAAAGCTCTATTATAACTTTAACTTGAAAAATAAATGAAACCAAATTATGAAAATAAGTTTTATACTATACTTAAGAAAGTGTAAATCATAATTGCAACTAATTGCTAATTCTTAGAAGGAGCAAAGTATATGTCAAGTATTGATAGCTTTGTTTGGATTTCATCTAACTTTTTCAATTAAATTAATGGCAAAATAACAGTCTTCACTTTCTACAAGTCAAGAATATCCTAGGGAGCATCATTTTCACAAATAGATCCAAGAGCTTCAGAAATTTTTCCAAGAAAAAATTGACATTGCAATAATTCTCTTTTGAATGTACACAGTGAAGCCATCTCCTTGATTTATTAATTGTTGGCCCCAACAGATCCTTATTTGGCAATGATTTTACATGTGATTGAAGTAGTCTCCAACCTCACTTTCATAAAAAAATATCATAAAATATTTCACCTTTTGCAAAATTTCCCATTTCCCTCTGCAATCAATTTAGCTTATGTTTGCACTTTATTGTCAGATGTTTGCCACCTCAGAAACCCTGCAGGAGCCAGCTGACAAGGATGATGATGCCATGAACAGAAATGAACACTAATGGTGAGTGGGGGCTAATGTTATAGGAGGTTACATTATTAATGTCTTATGATATAGTTATGTTCACTCGAAATAAGGAAACTTAGATATTGAATATTCAGATGATGAAAATCTCCTGTAATCACTTTTTCTTACATTCACATGCTAAGTGTGGAATGATACAGCTCATTTCTGAAGAATCTAAGTTATCTATGCCCAAAGGCTGCCTCTTCTCACCACCACCATCTACCCCCTCTGCACCAGAAGTCTCAACTTGCACCACCTGGGGACAGCCCCAAGGTAAAGACATGAGGGGTATGCTCAATAGCCCCATTAAGAAGTCCCTAACATCCCAAATCATTTGAGAAATACCACGGTCTCAGTGCCAACTTGAACCATTCACACTAGTCTCCATCTTGGGACATTGGCCTTGTTCCTTGGGCCTGCTCTGGTTGCCGCTCCTCCTAGTGCTGTCCCTCGTAGACACAAAACCTGGCTTCTCTTAGCAGCTGGGCAAAAATGGAAGATAGTAGCTCATAGGAATTAGCAGATCAGAGGAAGAAAAACTACTAGTCCCATCTGCTATGATCCATAAATAGAGACAGACTTACATGTGTGTCTATGGAAGGCAGCTTAGGGGAAAGGAATGTACATCTTAAGATAAGGCCAATTGCATTAGCAATGCTGCTGGTATTCTTGACAACCAGAGATGTCAATAGAATTAGAGCTCTAGGCCTTGAGGTCAGGAAGTAATTACTTGGATAAAGGTCTTCCTTTTGGCCACCACATCAGCAATAGTCTCTCCTGTGACTCTTTTACTCAAGAAAAGATTCTAGTTAAATGAGTCATCTTCTTTCTAGGCCAAGAAATAAAATTTTTGAAATCCTTAGGGTAACACTTTGGAGAAGTGGTTCAGAACTGAAAACTTGTGATTTTAGCCAATCACATTCTCTGCAAGGCTCAAAGAGACCAAGTTTTCCACTTGATAAATATGGTGAGAGCTTAAAATAGACAGTGCTCTGGAGGTAATGAAATCTCTCACACTCATATGTAGCATTTTCAATTGATTCTAAAAATGGCAAGGATGCAAAAACAAGAGTCTATTTTTAGGACAGGTAGATGTAGGGAGAAGCCTACCCAATGTTGGATGTATGTAAACTAACTTTTGGTTCCTACATACTGGACAGCATTATCACGAGAAGAGCAAAATAGTATTTATTGATAGTGAACAGGAGTGATGCAAATTCTAAATGGGATATGTACTTGAATGTAGAAGAAATATTATCTGAAATAAAAGTAAATAAATAAGAATCTATGTGGAAAGTGAGAACAGCTAACTTCAGGGTAGGCCACTGCTACTAAGTGTAAGTCCACTAACTAGATGCCTAATCTAACTGCAGAGAGGCTGGGAAATATAAGTCAGTACATGGAATATTTGGTCATCATTTACCAAATCTGCCACAATCCACTCTTCTCATCACCAGATATTTCTTTGTTTCCTTCTTTCTACACAGAATATTCTTCAATCCTCTATGAGGAAGATAAGCTGAAGCTCCAATGGCTGCTGCATCCAACTCAAAGTTCATCCTTCTGGGTGATGTACGGTTGTATCTCCATGAAATTCAGTTAGATATGACTTTTCAGGTACTGAAGTCTTGATCCAAAAAAAAGACAAGTTATTTACTCACTCTCACATATATGCATGTGCGTGCATACCCACCCATTAAGGTATGTGTAAATACTTCCATTTGGAAAGAGAAGAATGGGAGAAACTCAGCAGCCCCTGAGCTGTAGCAATTCTGGAAGCCAGGCAGGCACTAAGAAGACCTCCTACCCTCATGATGGGAGGCTCCTTAGTTAGGCTGTGATCTGCTCTCTAACAACAGCTCCCCCTTTTTCATTCTTCTCCTGGCTATTAGATTTACGCTCTAGGAGATTCTTCTTTTGGCTTATTCTTTGGCCACATCTGAAGTGAGCTTTAAGGAAGTTAGACTGCTCAGGCACTTCCTGGCTTTCTCAACTGGCCTCCTACTCATTGACTAACTCATTGACTATTAAGGGCTTTAGGGTTGTTTTAAATTCTAAACATTCAGATACCTTTTCATGATTGCTTAGTTATGTAGTTCCCTAAACTTTGCTTCTCTTGTCATTGAGTGGTAGGCACACTCAAAGGACTTTTCAGCATGTGGTTCTCAGTTCTGTTTAATTTCTTTGCTTCCTCACCTCCATACCTCCTCTCAACTTCATGGTGGCTACTGAAATTAGGTTATTAGGCATGAATGGGAAGGCCACCTCTTGAGGAATGTTTGCCTTGAGGTCTATTAATCAACTGAGAGGTAGTCTTCCTCTCCAAGTCTTTTTCAAATACCATCTCTTACTGTAAGAGTTCTAGAAAGAGTTAACTCTTACAAATTTCTAGGCCTTGAATTTTGAACTTTCTCTGTACCTTTTCTTCCCTGCTGTATAAACACTCCTTAGTTCATCTCTTTCTGTAATATCTTGCCAAATATAGCCAATAATATGAAACAGTCTTAAAGTCCTGATTTTCATTCTCTTCTCTTAGCACTGCAAATTCATTAGGTAAGTGATCTGCTTCTCTAGTTATTAGAAGCAATATTTTACCTAAATATTTTGTCACGACATAACATGGATCATCATCTTTCTAGATTCCAATATTAGTTTTTTCACAACCCACCTCTGATGGCTAAAGCAATGCCATGTATTTTAGGTTTTTCTAATAGAAATACCCCACTTCAAGACAACAATTTCTATATTGTCACAAGTTGACATAATAGGCCAATCCCCACATCTTAGTCATTTAGCTCATAAACTCATTATTTGTTTCCATAAAGTCTTATACAAAACAGCAGGAGCTGCCTTTCGTTCAGTGACTGAGAAGTCTTCCTCCATCTGTCACTAGAGCTTGATCAACCATAAGCCAGCTTATAAAATCTAAGTACTGAACTTGTAAAGGTGAGGGTAGCCCTTCGGCACATGGTGACAATTAAGAAATAGAAGCCCAGCCTCAGTGGACAGGCCCCTTCTGTCTCTTTATGTCACCTTTGCAGAGGAAACATATGCTTTTGTACCTACAGCTTTTTAAAGTATTGCTTTGTAAGCTTTTGTGGGTCATAATTAGGGTGACCAACTATCTCAGTCCACTCAGGACTGAGAGGGCTCCCAGGTCATGGGACTTTCATTTCTAAAACTAGGAGAGTTCCAGACAATCCAGAACAAGTTGATCACCTTAGCCATTGGTTTCTTTAAACATCAGGTAAAAACCAAAAGATGGCCATTTCTGAAGAAATTGCCTTGAAAGTCAATAGGGTATCATCATCTTCATCTTCCTTCTACTGTGAACTGACATTGCCTACTTTCCAAAAGAAGACACAAGCTCCTGGATAAACAGCCTGGCCTACATTTTTGTGTGACTCTGATTAAGTATGAAAGCTTTGTTGTGCTCTTTTAAAATTTGAAATATGTGCAGACCCCTCCCTCAATACAAAGCATGTAGAGAACGTCATAACGGGATTTAAAGAGGAAAATATTTAACTGAACATCCACAGGCAAAACTTCTCTCCCCCAAAAGAGAGCAGGGTCATGATCTTTGCATTCAGCAAGAGTTCATTGTGAGCCTGAAGAAAAACCTGCTTAGGGCTCTGGAGTTATGATGGAGTAGGTCAATTTTCAAAATAAACGTTCATTATATTTTATCCTTTGAAGAAAAATGCTGCTTGGCCTTAAACAAATTAAGAGTGCTCAGGCTTTTTATTTGGGGTGTTTTTTAGTTGAATATTATTAAAAATAATTACAGGCTGTGGATTTAATCTAAAACACAATCAGCAACCCCAAAGTCCCCCACAGTGAGTTAAAGCATCCTCCTTCTCAAAATTCAAAATTAAGTGGAAATTCAGATTAGTTTTGATTTATAACCACATTATGAACTATTTAATATTTTCAAGAAGTCATTCCCTGTGCCCATATTAAATTAATTTACAACAGAATATTATATAATTTATATATGCATACATATAATAAATTATAGCCCGACTATATAATTCTACATGTATAATTAATTACATTAACCATCCACATTTTAAGCCTACAATTAGATAACCCTAAAAGACAACCCCGTTAGCATTTTTTAATAAATACTTGTGTTTGGAGCTGTTTAACAGAGCACCTGATAGCTGATAGAGCAGTGTTAACATCTGTTCCATTATTTCCAGAGGACGTTTGTTGAACGCAATACTATTCACATAAAATATGCATTTGTTCTTGACTGTCAAGTACCTCTATTATTTTATTAAAAAGTCAAAAAAGAATATAATCAGACTTCATAATTTATGTGTGACATTTTCATTACAGAAAACTTTATGCAAAATTGAATTCTAAAATTTAATTTCCTGTGATGTTTAAATTACTTACTATCTGGCTCCTCTCCAAACATCGTGATCATTGAAGGCCCCATATGAATTCTATTAAGGATACATTTTGCTGCTGCCAGAATATACAGGGCATTTTTCTAAGTAACTCTAAGAATATGCTTCTTAAATATATTTTGTGCCAGTTTAAATAGTTTTTCTCACACAGGAAAGAAAAGCAGAAACTTTTCTTTCTTTAAAAAAAAAAAAAAAAACCACAGACAGATTTTCTCTGCCTCTCCCCTTCCCACCTTGCCTGTGACCTCTTACTCACAATACTTTAACCCAAAAGAAGCCAGTCTTGTCCAGCCTTGTCAATTAGGGTTCGCCACATCATGGGACGATAACCAGGTTCCCTCTGGCTTTCTTCTTTCAGGAAGCGCCAAAAAAGAGGCTTTCTCCAGGGTAGAGCCCACAGTAGGAATGTCTGTCCCTCTCTCTTTGTCACCCACTTGATGAGATGGTGAGGAACACCTTCCACCACTGCTGCCACAGGGAGCAACCTGACTTAGCATGATCATTCCCAATGTGCTTTGAGAAACCTGAAAATGTCATCATACCTCACAGCTGCTGGAGGAACTAGGACTGCTAATCATGAGCAATACTTTAGATGAGCCTTTGAGGGAAGGTTACTACAAGCAGAGTTGCCTTAATAGATTCCATGGAAGAGAACAGATTTCCAAAATGAGAAAAACATGGAACTGTCAGTGGCAAAGGGGAAGGGAAAGTGTGAGCAGCTGTCAATCAGCCGAGGTGTGGCAGGATTCCCTGCTCAAGGCTCCCACACACGGTCAGCCAGCAATTCTCCAATTCATCCAGGCCAGCTCCTCCAAAGGGAGCCTCCACGCCCAGGCACCATAAAATGGGTGTGGAATACAGTGAGGAACAAGACAGGATTCTTACCTTAGAGTTCATAGTTCAGTAGAAGGGTAACTTTTTACATTTGTGTAAACCTCTACATTTTACAAAGTGATTTGACATGTTTCATTTGATGGTCATTTCCCTGTCAGGCAGAAGGCCAGGTATAATTCCACTAATGAATGTGGAAACGAAGCCCCACTTGAGTAATTTTCCAGAGGTTGCACCACATATAAGTTGAGTGGCCAGGCCTCCCAGAGACCAGGTAGTCTGCTTCACTCAAATCCTAAGCTGAACTTCAATGGAGGAAGTCAGGAAGCCATGATATGTGTACATCCTGACACCAGGCATGGGGGAGGACCAGCTCATGTTCTCACCAGCACTTTCCATGGCCTTCTGCAATCAAAGCAGTAACCTCAGCTAAGAAATCCATCCTTGCAGATCTTTTCATCTGTCTGCTACTACAAATGTCTGTCTAGTCTGATTTGGGGAGTCTTGAGGAGGTCACCCCACCAATCCCATTCCCCCAGGCTGTTACCCTACTTCCAGAAATTCCAGCACTATGAGTCCTTTTTTCCTCTTCAGGCATTCTTTTTTAAAAAGAGAGCTAATAGAGCTAAGCTATAATGAGACAGTAAGATTCTGCTGGTGATGAATTTATCTGATATCTTTCTTTCAACCCCAAAACACCCTCTGAACCATAAATGGGGCACTGCAAACACTCCACCAGGCTTTGGGAAAGTGTCTCCAGGATAGTTGCTGCATTCCTACCTGCTCCCGTTCCTACTTACAGTACTGCTTATTGTCCTTTAGACTTGGCTTTCTCATCTGGTCTCTCCCAATCATTGCCTTCAACTTCTCAGTGTGAGCTCTGCTCAGGCCTACATTTCCCACAACCAATCTGCCTAGCCGTCAGTGTGTCAGGTAAACCATCAGCAATTTGGGCCCCAACCTACCATCCAGTGCTCTAAGGCACCAAAAGAAGGAGGCTTGATTTAAGGCAAGTGAGGGAGAGAGCCTTTGGGAGTGGCGTGGTACATGATGAAGCCTATGCTCATGGGCCCTAAGCAAATGGCCTGTGGTTTGAATGGGAAAGGAAGAGTGGAAGGAGGGGAGGGAAGAGTGGAAAAGAACATTTCTAGATCTGGCTTCACTATAAAGTCAACTGATCCATTCCCCTGCCTTAGCAATACAGGAATTTAGAGGAAGGCCCTTAGAAAAGGCAATGTCGGGGAATGTACTCAGCAGAATAACTGATACTTATGGTTGCTCAATAAATAGAATCGATCAATAATAGTAACAATTTGCAAATACCTTTCTGTTTCTATTAATTTGACAAGAGTTTACATTTTTGTTCACCAGGTGGTGGAAGAGGATGAGAAAGTGAGGAGAGGCAAAAGTAAGTATTCTAGCGAGACACATGGAGGCCTCACATGGAATAGTGATGGTGTGTAGGGGAGGTACAATCAGTTCAGGTTTGTCATATCAAAAAGTGTAAAGTGTAAATGAAAAGAAAGAGGCTAGGGAAACTTTCAGAGGCAACTTTTTTAGTAAGGGCTAAACTTTGGCCTTTAGCAGCACGGAGCAAAAAGATGGTAACACTGACCAATAGGCAAACTTTCAATTGCTACCTAACAGTAGCCAAGAGCACCAAAGGGCTAAATTAAGGGAATGTGGTCACTCAACTAGTCTTCTCGAAGACTAATCATCTGCTTTGTCTGGGCTCAGACATCACCTCTGGAAACCTTCCCTGGCCTATTTGATGAACCCCATTAGCACCTTAGTGTGGCTACCACAGCCTCTTAGTGCTCCCTTTGCAGGACTTACATGCTGAATCCTCATGGTCAATGGGTTTGATTGGCCACCAGCACCATGGTGGGAATCATGAGGGCAGGAATGGTGACTGGCCTACAGTAGGAGCTCAACATTTGCTAAAGAATACTTTCCCTTGGCTTCAACTCTTTCATCTACTATTCAATGAGTCTCCTTTGCTTTACAGCAAAACTTCTTGAAAAGAGCTGTCCATACTCACTGTTTCCATTTCTCATTCCACTTTCTTCTCATGCTTTCTTTAAAACCACTTCAGTAAGGCTCCCTCCTCTTCTCTACAATGACACTGCTTTTGTTAGGATCACTAACGACCTCCACATTGCCAAATTCAGTGGGGATTTGTCAGTGTTTCTCTTAATCCCAGCAATACGCTGGACCACCTCCTCATGCTTAAACATCTTCCTTTGCCTTCTAAGACATCTTTCTCTCTTGGTTCTCCTACCACACTCAGCAGCAGCACTTCTCAGGCCCCTCTAATGGTTCCTCCACATCTCCTTTGCCTATAAATGTCAGAATTCCCCACAGCAAAAGCCACAGCCTTCTCCCTCCTCACTCACTCCTTGGGTGGCCTTACTTGGTCCCATAACTTGAAATAGTCATCTTTATGCCGGCAGCCTCCAAATCATTAAGTCTAGTCTAAAACTCTCCCTTGAATTCCAGACTCTTTTTTCTAATTTTCTACTCAATATCTTTATGTGGAAGTCTATAGGCATCTCAAACCTAACATGTCTAAAACCAGACAACCTACACAAAAATATTCTGCTATCCTTCATTTTCCTCGTGTCAATAAATGACATTTACATTTGGCCAGGTGTTTAAGCTAAACACCCAGCAACATCCTTGCCTCCTTTCTTTCTCGCATATCTAATTCATCAGCAAACCTTGTCAACTCTACCTTTGAAATAATATCCAGGATCCAATCACTCTTTACCACCTCCACCAAATCACAGTCTCCAAGCTGCCATCACCTCTCACCTAGATTATTGCGATAGCCTCCTATTCAGTTCCACACTTACCCTTCCACCTTTAACCCCACACAATAGTTGGAGGGAACATTTTTAAGCATAAGAAAGTTCATATCACCCACTTGCTCAAAACCTCCCAAAGATACAATATCCTCCTCTCTAACCACACCTTCTCACACTCTCCCTCCTCTGCTCACTCTGGCTTCCTTACTGGTCCTCAATATGCTAAGATGCTCCCATCTTACCATCTCTTACCTTACCCTTTCCTCTGCCTAGAACATTCTTCCCTTAAACAACCACAGCAATCACTCCCTTCATCCTTCAGGCCTCTGCTTAAATGTCATCCCTTCAGAGAGGCCTTCCCTGACCTTTGTAAAATAGCTTTCCCCATCACTTTTTGCCTCTCTTACTTTCCTTCGGTCTTCTTTATAGTGCTTATCATGACGTGGCATATTTGTTTCTTTTTTAAAATTGTTTTTCTCTATGAGAACAAGAATTCTGTTTTGTTGTTTCTTTCACTACTGAATCCTCAGCACCTAAAGTTCAATAAATGTATGAATGAAAGAATGAATTGGGGTGGGGAGGTATCTTTAAACAAGGTAGGAAGACGCTAACATAAGGGCAGTATTTCAGAAATGGGAAAAATAGTTTTCTTAATGAAGCCTGGTGACTTTTTGTTGTGGTAATGGTGGTGGCTTCTTTTCATTTATAATCTTTGTATTAAACTCAGAACTACTCACTAACCCTGCCAGCAAATACGAGTTTCCCATACTGGTGCTGTGATCAGTGTGGTAGCATCAACCAGGAAATGAAATCTTAATCATAGCATCTGCCACACACCCTTCACTTACAAGCCCACAAATGAAACTCCAGCTAGGCAATCTCATTTCACTAAAATGTGGTTGGACCCAATAACTGGAGGCTGGCGCTCACAGCACATCGTTCTACCCAATACTGCCTAATCTTGACAAGCTTCAAGGTTTATAGCACCCTAACCTTTAACTTAAACAGAAAAGCATGTGCTGGCCTACTTATTAGCAACCCACAAGCATTTGAGTTATATAAGTCTGCCTGAGGGCTTTTTTAGTGTTACTGCCTCAGTTCCTTGCCAGACAAAAGGTGAAAAGATTTTTAAAATCTTTTGGGACTTATGATTACCGCTGTCATTACAAGTTTACAACCTAATGGCACTTAATGTTGGTAGAGAGAAAAAAGGGGACAAGTCATGTGGGATCCAGCTTGACCTACCCATGAACACATGAACAGGAGAACAAGAGAGAGAGGGGAAACTTTCTTCATTTCCCAGAGGACTGGGCAGGAGGAACCACAGAACACTGGGAACTTGGAGGGAACAACACTCAATCAGATGACTGTATGTCAACGACAGCCCACGGTTGTCTCAGAGCTCCTGACCTGCTTCCTGTTCCAACCTAAGAGGCCTGCGGTGTGATTTCCAGGTACCTGACTTGGGCCAGGCCATCCAAATGTTGAGCCCTGTGAGAAGCGATTAACATTCCAGAGCAAATGTGTTACCCGCAAGAAAGGCCACTTCCAGGAGCACCTGGCCCCTGAGCCAGGTGCAGTTTGGTCCTTGTGACCTCGGGGAGTCACTTACAGATCAGATGTCAACATGTGAGAGCAGCAGTCACTGGGGCAGGCAACTTTATTGATAGAATTGGGTTTGCAGATTACCCTCAAAATACACTAAAGTGAAATGTTAAATTTGCCATTCCCTGGTGGACTCTTTCTGGATTTGAAAGAAGGAAAGGCAGAACACCACCTTTCCTAATATCCCTATCCCCACTACAGTAATACCTGTTATGAAGTAGACTGAGGGTTTTCAGAATCAACTGATTGTAAAGATTTGCTGGACAGATGCAATCTAAAAATAGATCAAATAGCTCGATCAAATAAAATCAAGTGATTACTACAAGCTGGAAGACTCCAAAAAGTATCTATAGGCTGGTCCCTAGTATGCTGGAAACTACTCTTAATGAATAAGAACCAGCTATACTTTAGAAACCACAACACTACCAGTATCTTTCAACATCAACATTTGGTGGTAATTTGGGGTAGGGGTGCTTCCTTTGATCTCAGAGGGAGCAACTGTCCCTAAATGGGCTTGAATCCTTGAATGATGGGCTACAAACAATGGCCCTCAACTGGATGCACATTAGGATGACCAATTGCATATCCCAGTCTCTACAGATGGGGTCCAGGCAATAATATTTGTAAAGATCCCCTTGATGATTCAGTGGAGCCAAGAATGAGAAACGTTGTGCAAAAAGAAGAGAACTTGGGGCTCATCTAGTCCAGGGTTTCTCAAATGTGTCTGGTCATAAGAATCACTGGGTGACTCATGGTATACTTCAGACTCCAAGACACCTTGCCCTGGAGAATCTGATTCAGTGGGATTAGGGCAGGACCCTGGAATCTGTATGTTTTTACAAGCACCCCACAGGATTGTTAATGATCAAGCAAATTTGTGAAACTGATTTAATGCACCCTCATTTTACAGGGGCAGTCTGGTGTGCATCCTAAGTGGAAGAGCCTCATGGGCAGAGTTACTCCAGACACATCTTAGTATTGTCCTCAGAGCTTCACACACACAGCAAATGATCAATTAATAATTTTTGAATTAATAAATGGAATAATGGAAAAAAGCAGCCAACCTGGTTTCAGAGTTCTGATTTTGTCTCTTAATGATCACATACCCTTGTCCAAGACTCAAGACTTTGATTCTTCATCTATTAAATGAAGATAATAAGACTAATTCTATCCACAGCCATGGGGATCAGATAAGATACTGTTTTCAAATTATTTTCATATAAAATTTTAGACATAAATTAAGTATTGTCAATATAAATGTAGAATTTAAGGGCCAGAAGTGAGAACAACTCCCACTTCACAGAGTTAATTAATGGCAGAGCTAGACCTAACCCAAAGTTCCCTAACTCCCCTCCAAGTCTAGCCATCATTCTGCCACTGGCTATGGAATTTTCTGACAAGTGGCCCAGCTGAAATATTTCATCCAAACTAGTATAGTAGCACTATCCCTCTTTAAAGAAGACATTTTTCTTCAAGTATCTCAGCAGCCTATAGTTCTCAAAATTGTGAACTTGAAGCCCCTTGGTGAGAAAGCAAGAGCCACCCCAATGGAACATCAAGTTTCCTGCATTTCTCTACTGGAACAGGACCCAGGAGGGGGAAATAGGGTTGTGTACCTGCTGCTGCCTGTATGCAGATGAGCCCAGCCAGGAGAGAGGGAACACCAAGAGAGTGGGTGGCCTCTGAACTGATGATTCTGTCCTTGTACCCTCTCTTAGATGATGAAAAAAATACACTGTGACAGGAATTAGAATGATCAAGGCAACTTCAAGTACTCTGATTAGTCTTTTTATTTATAGAATAATCTTTCAACACATGTATGCTAAATGTACATATACGGCAAACTGAGTCATGGAAAATGTCATATTAATTAGTTTGTTGGGAAAGAACCTGAGACCAAGCAAGGCTCTGTCCTGAAGATCTACTATGGCAGCCTTACTAATATCTAAGGCAGCTGAAAAGTGTTTTGGGTTTGCTAGATCTATCCCATCTACTTTTTTAAAGGGAAAAGAAAAGATACAAACTACAGAGTCAGACTAGGGCATAGTATGTCTTTAGATTCCCCATGAAGCTTGGAACACTGTTGCAAAGTCTCTGAGATATCCATAAAAAGTTGACACCTTTAAAAGGTTAGTCCACATACTCTCAACCCAGAACATAGATGCTGACCTAGCTCCTAAGAGTGATAAGAGAGCATAATGTCAGTTCAGGGCTGACTTTGATGAGCTGAAAGAGTCCAGATAGTGCAAAGCCATCATTCTTGCACTTCATGGGACTACAGTACTGGCAGAGAGCTGGTATCAGGCTAAGTTCACTTTTCTCTCCTTTAATGATCCCATTATTTTTAGAAATGTTAATATGTCAAACTCAAGGAGAATGTAATACTTGGAGATTTTTTAAAAATTGGTCCATGTTTGCAAAATGCATTAACTAATGACCGTGATAAGACACTAGGCAGGCCTCAGTGCATTGTTCCGAGTTCTGTTCTATTGTTTGGCTTTCATCTTGCATACAGGTAGGGGTGTTTACAACTGGCAGAGGGAGGCTGAGGAGTGGGGGGATGGCAAATTGGCCTTCCTCCACTGAGAAATGTAGTGGAGCTCAATCCAGTTAGCAGCTACTGTTTCATGTCGGAGGTCTAGAATCAACTCATGATCCGGATGTGATCTTTGCTTTCATTTTACTGGGTTAGTAGGTAAAATACCAGCTTAAAATATGTGATCATATCCTTTGCCTGCTTATTAATCTCACTGCCTAGGAAAGAGCTTTAAAAGCTCTCTAGCCTCGAACATAAGGCCCTGGCTTCATGCCTCATATTCTCTCTGTTTCAAATAGTTTTACCCTCTTTTTTTTTGGGGGGGGTGACTTTTAACTCCTCCTTCAAGATCCAGATTGAATTTTATTTTCAATGTAGCCCTTTCTCCTGGTTCCCATTTAAACAGGCTTCTTTCTGTGGGATTCATAAGAGGCAGTGTGACATAGAGGGGTGAAAATCCATTTTAGAAACAGTGACAGCTCTGCAATTCACCTAGGGAAAATTATCAACCTTTTTGAATATCAGTTTGCTGTAATCTAGTTAAGTGATCTATGAAAAAGTATAAAGATTTTTACCTGGGAAGATGGTGATAGTTAAATGAGATAATGTTATAAAGAACCTAGCGTAGTCTCTAATACATACTAAGGTATCAATAAAAGTTTAGTTTCTTATGACTGGCATAAAATAAACATGCAATGTTTATAGAATGAAGAAATTCCCATCTGTACCCAGAGCACAACTCTAAAATTTTTAATAGTCATATTCCAAATGGCTATGAGAGATCATTTTACTCTTCAATGTTTACCAGCCTCTCTCTTCCTCTACATTTCCTTCTCTCTCTTTATCCTCTTTCTCTCTCAAGCTTAAGATATTATAGGAACTGAAATAGGGCGTGAATGACACATGTATTGCATATCTGACGTAAACCACAAGGCCATTCACAATAAGGCTGAAAACACAAAGTTCTCACTTTGCATATTATGCAGGTCATAGTGATCTTTCCTTTTCTCTCAGTGCTAGCAAACTATGAATTAGTAACCTACCTTGGATCAATGTCAGATGTGATGGTCCAGATTTTATAGACTCCTCCTCTTCCCCTTGATTTCCCCAAAATGCAAGGAACCTTAGGACAAGCAATATGTGTGGATAAATCCTACATTTGACCCACACAAATCGAAAGCTGAGGCTATATGAAAGCTATAATATAGAAAAGCTTTGATAAAGTCCAAGCATATTTCATATGAAACACTGATTATTTATCAAAACCTATTTTCAATTTAATATCCTAGAAAGACACATACTGAGGAGATTAATATACTCTCTACCCGAGATTCATAGATATTCAATGATGCCTAAGGTGGAGCCCTAATATATTTAATATTTTCACTGAAGTGTGAGTCTGACATTTGAAATCACGGTTGGCCCCATACTGGTGAAGAATAATTTCAAAATAGTAAAAGAAGCACCAGATAGCTACTTGGCTCTAGTTTTGGGTCTTCTAATGTGATGAACATTTAATACACATTTGGGCTGTCCAGTACCACTTCTGACTGGGGAATTTTCTACTTAGGAGGTCTATCTTGCCAAGGTAGAAGCCAGAAACTGATTTTTCTGGATTCTCCTGATGCTAGGCCCAGGCCTATGGGACAATTAGGCTTGGGACAATTATATACCCTGATCAAATGAGGTATATTTCAAATAGAAAGAGAGAGATGAGAAGAAAGAAATTTCCATGTGGATCCCATACTGGCAATGTATAGAGCATGGTAGAAAGTCATCCATCTCCCAGAGATGGTAGTAGGACAGGCCCAGTACTAGGGTCCTGTGTGGTGAGCTGTAATGCTTGCACCCAGTAGCAGTAGCATCTGGGTCTTTAGTGGAGCCTCCACTAGTGCAATTTGGGAATTACTCCTGGTAGTAATGCTTCTAAGTGTCTCGCCCTTCTGGAGACTCTACCTACCACCTACTGTTATTTAGAAAAATTCTTTTCTATTTAAACTACCTAATGGTAATCCTACCATTTGCAGCTAGGTACTCTAACTGATTAACAGATATAACCAAACTTGGGCAAGTCATTCACCTCTCTGACTCTGAATTTTCTCAGCCAAAAGTAAGGGCTATTGTCTAAACCAGCTCTAAAGTGCTTTCCAGTCCTGAAAATCTGTGTTTATTTAACACCAAGCTGATTTTTCAGGGTGACTTTTCAGGTCAATTCACAGACAAGCCTTCAGAAGTCTTGCAATTTGGAGAAGAAAACCAGCACACACTATGTTTCAAAGAAGATTTTTTTACCTGCTAGAAATGATTGTGTTTCCATGGCATCATGCTCCCTCTTACTTAGCAGGCATTATCAACAGTGTTTTAGGCCAAAATTGCCCCCATGGAGTAAGGACACCGAATCACTACAGGAGACAAATGAGATAGGGGGAAATTGATATTTTTGAATACCCATGAAAGAAGCAGTGGATTAGGCACTGTCATACTTATAAATTCTCTCATTTTAATCTTCAGAGTAACCCAGGGATGAAAATTATAATTTTCATTTTACAGATAAGAAAACTGAGACTCAAAGCATTCAGACATTTGTCCAAGTTCATGCAGCAAGTAGTAGAGCAAAGATTCAATCTAGGTCTTCATTCTGCAAGTTTATTAACACCTAGAATAAAATTTGTCGGAAGAAGGGTCCATCTTCACCCTCATTACCAAGTCTACTGAGTCAAAGTAGACTTGACATGTGAAATTGTCTGTTTTAAAGTTAGGCACAAATTGATTTTACCTGAATAACCTAGAAAATTCCTAATAAGGCTCATGATGAACTTCCCAAGAGAATAGTATCTAAAAGAGAATTTCAAAGATGGGAAGAAAGTCAGATGCATACCAAGAATACAAAGACTCAATAAGGAAAAAAAATTCTTGTTTCCCCACACCTTCCCCCCACCCCCGCTTTTTTTTTTTTTTTTAATAATCTCTCCTATTAACCCAATTCGTATACTAAAAACAGAAAACAAAATGAAAGCCTAGCATCTTAATGTATGTGATGCTCTTACAGGAAACTACTAAATGTTTATTAAGGCCATACCATACATGAAAGCAAAGAGAGAAAGCATAGAGCCTGTTTCACATATTGTTACAAATCTGTAATGTTAGAATAAAAGGGAAAACTGATTCCTACCAATTATGAAAATGTACAGGATTAAATCAATGACTCTGCCAGATCTGACCAGCATCTGGTCTGCAGCAGGGGCCAAATAGATCTCATTTGGGATATTTATGAAAAGTAACTTCTAAAACATAAATCAGGACTATAAAATCATCATCTGATTACCAAAAATTTTAAAAGCAGAGAAGAAAGCATATTCAAGTGTGAAATATGGTTTTGGAGAAGGGAGGAGGCAGGCAGCTTTAGCACAGACAAGAATCAAAACTCAAAGAGCAAGAAGAGGAAGGGATGAATGTCTCACAGAGAAAATTTAGGCTGTGCCTTTCTGGATACGGTGCAAGGTGAGGAGTCAAGCAATTAGTCGTTTTACTTCAGCCCTTCTTACAACTCAGCATTTTGTTTCAAATGATGTTTTAGGCCAGACGAAAGAAGGCTTGGGGCCTTACTTATCCAAATAATCATTTTAATTTGTTTCTTTAAGATGTGATCTTAAACCCAAGGAAACACTAATGAAGAATTTATGAACCCAAGTATAAAAGGAAGAAAAGGTTGGTATATTTATAAGTAAATAGGATGTACTGACATAGAGGTTTGATTTAGACAGTTTTAATTTTTAGCACAAAAATAAACGAAAAGTTCTGGTCTGCTGAAACTGCCCTGAGGATCTATATCAGGAAGAGTATGTGAGTTCTTGAAGCCTTCATGCTCCTCATCCTCTGTCCCATAATAGACAAATTCAAGTCATAGCCAAGTCCCATTTGCTCAGTTTCAAGGAATGCAGAATTTTAGACTTGACCTAGATAGATTTCTATGATTATATGATTTTTTAATTAGATAATTTCAAAATTCTGTTCTTTATCTCTTTCCAAATCATGAAGAGGTCTACAACAATCTTTTCATTAGCAGGATGGGCAGGGTCTGAAAGAGGGAAAAAAATCACTGAAAATAATTGCTTTTGCAGAAATTGTTTTACTAGCTGGACATATGAATCAGTAAAACTATTGTTTATTTTTTTAATTTTAATATGCAAAAGTAAATGGAGAAATTAATTTACTTGAGAAACATTTTTAGCACTTACTATATGTCATATTCATATACTGTGGTAGAAGTGAAGGACATAGAATGAGAAAGATAATGTTATCATCTTTGGGGGGCTATAGAGGTTAGTCAGGAGGATAAAGACTATGAAGAGGTTATTTCAATATATTGTAGTAATAGATATGGGAGACTTATGCTCAGAGAGCCGTGGGGGCACAGAAAAAGTGAGAGATCAAGAAAAACTCCCCGGGAGAAGTGATACCTAAACTAAGACAGAAGAGTAACCCAGAGTAAGCCAGGGAAAGAAAGGGGCCTGTGGTGGGAAAGTGGGCTTGTAGACAAGGGAAACAGCCTGAGCAAAGACGGAGAGGTTACAGCAGCAGGGCAGGCAGGGAGAACCAAATGTGGTTCGGTGCTTCTGAAATGTACTAAGAAGTGGGAAATAACAGCAGATAATTCCAGGAGGTCCAGATCAGAGAGAACCTTCTATTCCATGTTAAGGGAGAGGCATATCTTCTCTAAGAGAAGTTTATTCAACAAACAAAGGAAAAAACAGAACCATTTTTGGGAAGTCTAGAAAAAGCTAGAAGACTCAATTTTCCCCAAGCAAGTATAGCAAGGCAGGGACAATAATACTTATAATGCTTATCGACTTAGATGTAGCTACAGACCGAAGTACTTATAAGGCACCCTGAGTCCAAAAGGGCCTAAGACACCTGTAAATGATGCTGAAAGAGAAGACAGAAAGTAGAAGATGAAATTTGTCCTGGTAGTGGAAAATGGTGTTACAAAGTGGGCCCAAATCATAAGAGGCAGCCACTCAAGATCATCTTCTTTCCTCTGTAGAAAGCTGCTGATGTTTGTTGGTTTGTTACTGGTTGGTTGGTTTGAATTAACATAAGATAGAGCAGTGGTCCCCAACCTTTTTGGCATCAGGGACCAATGTTCCTATGGGAATCTAATGCCTGATGATCTGAGGTGGAGCTGAGGTGGTGATGCTAGCACTGGAGAGCAACTGCAAATACAGATGAAGCTTTGCTTGCACATCAGCCACTCACCTCCTGCTGTTTATCCCAGTTCCTAACAGGTCTGTGGCCCAGGGGTTGGGGACCCCTGATAGAGAATCATTCTGAAATATCTAATCAGCCATTGCTTCTTTACCTTAACAAATCAATATTTATAAATTTAATGCCTCTTGGTTATGTAGCAATTTCTTATTCTCAAACATATTCATAAACTTTTCATTTGCCTTTGCAAGGGAGATAGATGACAATCAGTAGTGCTACTTTTCAGGTGAGAACACTAAAGGTCCCCTCCAGAAAAGATGACTACCTTGTCTATCTAAGTCACCCAGCCAACCACTGGTGGGTATAGCAAGTGTTGAATCCTGCCTTCCAACCCAAATCTAGGCACTCTTCAGTGATAGTACCTGAAAGTCTGAAATAATAAGTGACTTCTAAACAGAAAGACAGAATGGTGTTGGCTTAATTATTTTGTCTGATTTCAGGAACTTAGAGCTCACACCTCAGACCTAACTTCTGAGTGCAGAACTGTATTTTGGAGATTCTAGAGATTCAACACAAAAAGATCTGAGAAAAGAAAGCAGCTTTAGAGTCACTTAGGCCAGATTTTAAAACTCCATTATCTACTAGCTGCATGACTTTAGACAAGTTACTTAATACCTTTAGGTCTTCGTTTTTTCATCTGTAAATTGGGAATAATAAAATTAATAGAAGAAAATCATTTTAGTGGAGTGTCTGGTATTGAGTAGGTATTAGTCAATGGTCACTGTCACAAATATGACCATAATTCTGCACCAGTTTGCATCCTTTGTTTTAAAGCATGAGGCTAAAACTTTTTCAGCAAATCTACAGAGTTTTGCTCTGTATACACTAAAAAAGGTTGCAAAATGTCAAAAGCTCACTTTTGGTTGCACAGTGATGCATCTGCATTCTCTGAGCACCCAGTAAGTAACCAATTGGAGTGATGAACGAAATCCTCTGTGAACTAGTTTATTATTAATTTCCCTCTGCTGATCAAGACAAAGAATACAAATCATTGATCGCTGGCAATTGTTTTTCCATGCTTGAGATCTGATTAAATGTTCTGCAATGTTGAAAAAGAGATGATTAAGGGGAGAAAAGTGATAAAACAGATGTTGAATAAAAAAAATACAATTTCCCATTGAATAAAGTAGTAGTTGTACCCATGAGAATTAGCTACACAATACGCATTGTTCCCTCAGGGGCTTGAGAGGCATTCTGTTCCTGTTCATTTGCCCCCTGGAAAAAAAGCCCAGCCCCTTCGGGGAGTCATGAATTATTCTGTTTATTACCCTAGTCTGTAAAGTACTCTATATCTTAAGTGTACAGACTTTAAGGTTAAAATCCAGTATATTTCTTAATGCTTACTTCAGTCTAGGCATCTAACAAGTGGCACTGCACCTTTCATGAACTTTAATGACAACTTCAGCAAGCTGGTTTGCTCTCACACTCAAAAGAACCAAGAGTGAAATGTAATATTGCCATGTAAAACTTTCTGTTGCTGTAGTTTCAAGGAAAGGTACCAAGAACTCTTTTTAAATGGCCTTTTGCTAGAGATTATCTATAGCCTAGTAACCAGAAGAGGACCTCAGAGTTTATCAACATTTTCCTTCCTGGGGGTAAAATTAAATAAAATAAAGGGGAATGGAAAGATGAATGGGTAAAAATAAAATCAGAGACCTGAAATAACACTGTGTTACCCAAATGATCTAAAGCATTCCAAGTTGAAAGAAAGAAATTTAAATATCACCCATGTGACCAGAAACCAAAAGAAGACACAGAACAAATTGTTTGCTATTGGGTTTCTGTTTAATATTCATAAGACTTTAAACAGGTCCCTCATTACACACCCCAACCCTTCAAAATATAAAGATGCTGAGTTCCAGCACCTCAGGTTATTAGGTTTCCCTTTTATGATTCTGCATGGAAAGGCATTAAGATATTTTGGGTAGAAAAAAATGAAGCATGAATGATGATTAGGACACAGAAAGGAACACTTTGTAAGGAGAGCCTTCTCATACCTTACCTATTGAGTACTATTTCTAAGTTAAGCTTCTCATTGTCAGCAGTTAACATTCTGAAGCATTTAGATTCCAGCCAGAAAAATTTTAAGTAATTTTATATGAAGCTGTCTGCCTTTTTCTTTCGAAGTAAGCTATAATCATTAGTCTATATATCAAACATTTTAACCTAACTTCTGAGCACATGGTAGGATTGTACTTCCTGGCTCCCTTGTGTTGAGTGGCTGGTTCTGATCAATAACTTCTGAGCAGAAATTACATATGTCGCCTCTGAGTTGTGTGTTTAATTCCTGGAATCATTCCCCAGAGATTTCATTTTCCTTCTGCTATAATAACTGACAATATTCCAGATGATTGCTCTGTCATCCTGGGTCCAGAAATGAGGATAACCATGAGAAAGAACAACTTGCTAAGTGAGATTGGCCATGTAACATATAAGAGAATAAATATCTGTTGTTTTAGGTCGCTGAAATTTGGCCATTTTATTATAGCAGCATAGCCTAACCCATGCTGATTGATACATTTTACTTTCATAATTGTGCAAGCTCTAATTTGCTGAGGTAACTTCCCTCATTCAGGACCACTGTTCCCTCTCACACCTTGTCTCTTTTCTACTATTAATTCAGCCATTGCACTAATTCAATCTATGGCCAGTATCTTAATTTATTTATTGGGCACATTATTAACCTACACTCTTTGTAGCCTGTGCATTTTTAATGGGTTTATAGTGGGATTATTCATTTATCCCTGTGTGTAAATGGGTTCTTCATAATTCACCTGTGGCATTACCAGACATTAATTATCAGTATCAGGATCTCACTAATTGTGAGATCACTAATTGTGAAGATAAAATATGCTCTCTTGTACCTTGCAAAATCCTTTGCCATTTCTAGTAACAGTAGCACATTTTATTAAATTTAGGTTACTGGGCTTAAATCTAATTTAGATCACTAACTTGGCTAGCACTTTACCAGTATAAGCATGGGATAGGTGGGAAGAATATGATTATGAATAAATAAATGTTTTATTCCTCCCAATGATAAAATAATTTAAAGATGTATTTGTCCAGAATATTCAGTGTTCTAGAAACAAAATTTAAATGCCTATTTTAGGCTATTCTCAGATTACGCATATATCGAAGTTCTTTGATTGCAAGCAACAGAGTTCATCTTTGGACAACAAGAAAAAATGGATGTTATTGTGATGATATGGAAAAGCTAACAGGAACTAAAAGAAGGCCAAATAACATAGCTAAAAATGTGCAGGAATCAAGAAGTTCTAATGTGCCTTGGCAAAAAAAAAAAAAAAAAAAAATGGCTAGGCAGCCTCACAGGGACACTTCTGATGAAAGAAATGATTGGGTCTTTAGTCATTCTCTCCAAGGTTTAAAGTCCAAAGAGTAAATCTGATTGCCAATTGCTAAGCTTAGGTCACATTCCCATACTTGGTCTGTACCAGGTACCGAGAGGAAAAATCTAGGAGAAAGAAACTCCTGAGTTTCCTTTAGCTTACAGAGTAGAAGAACAGAACCCCTAATTTACCATCCTACAAAATGGCATACAGTGGAAGAATGTTTATTCCCCAAAAGGAAGTCAAAGTACTGTTAATAAGAGAAATGTCATCTGGGTAGCTGAAAAAAACATCAAGTATCTATTATAATCTACATAAGAATATGTTACAAAGGCTTTACTGAAGGCTTCCATAAATTGACATGTACTAAGACATGTTATCTATTTAATTCTGTAGTGTATCAGTCTGAATTCTATCAGTGAAAAGAAATCACTGGTTCAAGCAAAAAGGACTTAATTCAGGCAATTAAAGGCTTACTAAACCATTGACATGGTTTAATAAGGAAGTATAGAAATCAAGAAGTGCAGAATGCAAGAAACTACCACCCAAAATATCAGCCTATACCTCCAAAGTGGGTGATTTACAAGAGGTATCTGCAATCCAATGGCAAAACTTCCATGTCTGACATATGCCACAAGAGCAATAGTGGCTTCTGCATATCTTCTGCCTTCTAAATCTCATATCTCTAAGACTATGCCACTCTGAGCAAGCTCAATTCCATATGATCTTGAAAGCTAAGTGGAGTCGGATCTGGTTAGTATTTGGATGGGAGACCACCTAGGAAGACCAGGTGCTGCAGGCATAAAAAAATAAAATAAAAAATAAAAGATTGTAAGATGACAAGATCCTTGCAATCTGTGAGGTCAACCAAGGGTTGCCTCGCCAAATAAATAAATAAATAAATAAATAAATAAATAAATAAATAACTCTCATATCTCTCTTTGGTGAACTAGTAACCTGGAACCCGGTTGCAATGATTCTGGAAAGAGCAATTCTCAGAATTTCAGCTCCTGCAATTCAGAAAAGAGTACAGAAAAGGGGAAAATGGTGTTAAGTTTCCAACAGACAATCCAGATTGCAAATTTAATAAATAACTTATCATTTGATCATTTTTTCCTTTCACGTGGCCACAAAATTCATGTAAAATTGGGACTTGAAGGTTATTAATACCACTTTTCCACTTTTAAGTAGGGCTATATAATTCAAGATTATTTTCTTTTATCTACTACTTCTCTCATCAATTCAATAAATATTGGATATCTACCATGTGCCAAGCATTTAATTAATACATGCATTGGTGATATAAATTAAAAAGTATATGGTTTCTTCCCTCAGGAATCTTATAGCCTAGACAGATGATTAAAGCAAATATGCATATGTATACAACGTACAATGGAAATATAGGGAAGAAAGGACAACTTTCCAAAGCAGATGACCTCTGAGCTAAAAATCTGAAAGATGACTAGGCTATTTTTAAGCAGTTAAGAGTAGAGAAGGTATTTTAAGTGTTTCTCTTCAGTATTGTAGTTCTGTTCACTTTTCCTGGCACCAGTATCTCACTATTTTGAGTACTGTAATTTTATATCTTCATATCCAGTAGATCAAGTTTTACTTCATACAATTCTTCTGCAAATGTTTACTTATTTTTCCACACTCATTTTTATAAACGTTAAAGTTGTTTTTTCAATGTGCAAGGAGATTTCAATTAAGCTTGGATTATATTTTATTAGATGGCAATTTAATCTCCAAAGCTCAAAAATTAAACCAAGGATTTAGCAGAACTATTAGACATCATCTAGTCAGAACTTACACAATGTCTTTTGTATATTTCTCTCTTTTTATTTAAACCTGGTTCTCCATATGATTCTTTATCCCTGAATGGTGGTAAGTTCACTATAAGTTTTTAGTATAGAATGTTTTGTATTAGCTTTCCCTGGAACATACTATGCTCTTTGATTTACTGATTTATGCCTTCATTTAGTTAGGGAAAGTTTTCTGCTGTTATATTGTTGAACATGTTTTCTGTACCAATTCTTTCCTCTCTTTTAAGAATAGCAATTTTGTATATGTTGAATTTCCTTTGTACCTTTATTGAATTTCCATCTATCATTTTCTCTAGAATAGATTTTATACTTACTTCCTTTGCAGTTCATTCTCTCAAGCCTATACATAATGTTACTCTATTTTTGGTCAATTTTATTCTTCGTTATGTGGCATGTAATAAAATATTCATCCCATAATTTTTTCTATTTTTCTTTGTTTATATTGCTAGTTTTCTTTTCATCTCCTTCCATTGATATGGCTCATAATCTCTTCTGTCAATCCCTATATCACTTTTTATAACTTATTTTTTTAAAGATCTTATTTTCTTTTGCAGATTTTTATACATGGTTCCTATCTTTTTGTTTATTTTTGAAAAGAGTTACCACCTGCTTAAGAATATCAGTTTATTGGAAGACAGAAGAAGAAACTGGGGAATTTAGAGTCCTTAATTAATTTTATGGTTGTATTAGTTTACTATCACAGCATTAATGTTTAACAAGCCACCCCAAAACTCATGTCTTACAAAACATTAACTCATGTGTTCATGAGTTGGCTGGAAAAGCTCTGCTTTAGCTGGGCTTGACTCTATGCTTTTTGTAAGGTTAATGTCTTCTCCATCTCACTCTGGAGGCAGATGAAAAGGAAGTAGCTACCTGGAGCATGTTCTTCTTATGGCAATCACAGGAGTACAAGAGGGTTAGCCAAACTAAGCAAGCACATTTCAAGCCTCTGTTTACATGTTTGCTAATATCTCATTGGCCAAAGCAAGTCACAAGACCAAGCCCAAAGTTAAAGAACAAGAAATATACTCAATGTCACCATGAGCCATGGAAGAGCATGGATATATCATTCCACTGAAGGAAGAAGTAAATAATACCACAGCTCCTTCAACAAACTGATTGTAAATTATGTCTTCAACAAAGTTTACCAAATCTATTATTTCTGCTGTCCTGGGGACATTCCTTCTCACTGTTTTGGACATTAACTAGTCAGTGAGATTCATAGTAAAACCATTACATGATAAACTCTTTGGGTTCTGATTTGAAATTACTCATTTCTTCTCTTACCTTCTTTTACCCTTCACTCTTCACATCCAGTATTTTCTATCTCAGTGAACTATGTCATGATAGACTGTAGAAACAGAACGTCAGCAAGGTTTCTGCTTCAAACTTACCTTCCCACATTTCTGTGGATGAAATGAGGTCTTTCCAGAGGCATTTTCAACCTCTCCTTTGACCTGTCTTTGCCCCCAGAAGCATTGTTGTCCATATCCATCAAATTTACAGCACATCAATCCTAGATCCTAAACCAAGGATGATCCAGTGGTCCATATTTCCACTATCAGCAAGCTCCCACATCTCAGGCCGGAAGCCTCAGCCTTTGCTATGTGTGCTTCTTGCTTTGTGGAGTAGGTTGTGTCATTTTTCTTAGGTTTCATTGAATAAAGAGATTTTTTCCCTCTGTCTTTTTTTTTCCTTTGAAGTTCTGAGTGGGTTTTGAGGGTTAAAATGTTTTACTTTGCCATTTTTAAATGGAAGCCACAAGATTATATATTGAATGTACAATAAAATTAGAAACCTCAGGATTCTTTTATATTTGGTTCTACTCAGTAATGTCATCTGATACTATAGTTATACTGTTGAATTTCTGGATTTAAGAGCATAAGTTTAAATTTATCCCTGTTAAGTGATGTCTTGTTAAATTCAGTCTTGTATGAAATTTTAAAGGATCCTGATCATGGCATTTAGTATATTTATTCATTTCTTCTATCTTCACATCATTCATAAATTCATTCAACTTACTGTTAATGTGTTCATCCAATCACTACTAAAATTGTTGAATCAGATGAAGCTAAAAGTCATCATCCCTACCTCCCTCACAGTCTGTCAGTTACCATGACTCATTTAACCTACATTTAATCTGTCTTGTGTCCAAAGATAATGTGATGCATTTTATCAAATGGCTACTGAAATTCAGACTTTTTTTTTGTCTGCAAAATTCTCTGGTCACCTAGAGTAAGGAGTTGCTATGCTCTGAATGTGTCTCCCCCAAAATTTATTTGTTGAAATCCTAATGCCTATTGTAATGGTATTAGGTGGTAGGGCCTTCAGGAGGTGATGAAGCCATGAGAGTGAAGCCCTCATGGATGGGATCAGTGCCCTTATAAAAGAGGCATGACAGAGTTCCCTAGCCCCTTTCATCATGTGGGGACAAAATAAGTCATCTGCAATGTGGAAAAGGCCCTCAACCAACAAAGCTGGCACCCTCATCTCAGACTTTCAGCCTCTGGAGCTGTGAAAAATAAATTTTGTTGTCTATAAGTTACCCAATCTGTGATATTTTGTTATAGCAGCCAAACAGACATAGATAGGAACTAATAATTTTAGAAGATCAAGACAACAATGACAAAGAAGAAGCAGAATAAAGAATAGGAGGAGTAGAGAAAAAAGAAAAAGGAAGAGGAGAGAAAATATAGAAATTTGGTAAAAATAGTTTGGTTAGAGACTAAAGAAGAAAAATGAAAAGAATGGAGAAACTGATAATAATATAACGCAGTCATGGAACAAAAAGAACTGTAAAATAATTTTAATCCCATTTCCTATATTCAGAGAAGTAAATCTCTAAACCAGAGTTAGCAATGCTATGTTCTATGGGACAGAATATTTAAAAGTGTCACACTACAGAACAGATGCTTTAACTAAAGGCTCTCTCAGAGCCTTTGCATGCTAATGGATATTGTTAATCTCCAAAGTGGCTACAGTATCTAGGATTGAACAGAAGCGTTTGATCAGAAACCCCTTTTCCACTAGCCATCTCTCAGGATTAGGGTTACCAGACCACATTTTGTTAAATGCTAGTATAAACAATCCATTTTATTGTCTGACCTGCTTGGTGAGCACATGGAAATGATTGCCAAACTTACCTTGACTTTACAAAGAGGAATTGCTTTAGTTTACGTTTTTCAACAGAAAAAAAGGGAAGGCAAAGCCTTGCTTTGTGATGTTTGGCTCCAGAGACTAGAGTCAAAATGAAATTCACATAGAAAACAAGACCTGAGTTAGAGGAAGACTGCAGGGAAAAGACAAAAAAAAAAATTAAAATTGAAGGCAAACCCATGCTCCACCACTACTAACCAGAAAACATTGTTTGAGCAAAGAATGTCTTCTGTGTTTCAGTTTTCTCCTCTGTAAAATGAGGACAATACTTACCCTTCCTACATCATAGTGCTGTTATGGGTGAAATGAGATAATGTCTATGAAAACATATTATAGATGTAAAGCATTTTACAATTGTAAATGTATATTACTCAGGGAATACTAACAGCTATAACAAGAAAATCTCAGTAGCTTAACTTAACAAAGATCTAGTTCATGCTCAGTCACAGTCCACAGAAGGTTATTGAAGTGGGTGCTTGTGTTGGTGTGCTCTACTTAGTCATTCAGAGACCCCATTTCCATCTGGTTGTGCTATCATCTTCATCATGTGATTTCCAAGGTACTGGAAGGGATGAGAGTACATGGAAGCCTCAATGGGCCATCCCATTAGACAGAATAGACATGTGAGCCCAACATACCAGCCAGTGGCTGGAAAAGGCATGTTCCTAGGAAGGGAGGAGAAGTATATGTATTGGCATTCACTGACACAATGTATTGCTAGTAAATGACTAAAAGTAAATGGAAAAAAATATATTGTGCCTTGCACACTACCAGCCCAAGGGCTGTTCTCTCTGAACCATCTAAATCTATGATCTGACTTAACTAATTCAAAAGGAGGATTTCACATTTCAAGCTGATAAAGTGTAATTTAAATCCATTCACTCTAAATAAAAAGAATTTTTGAGTATTGAAAACCAGATGAGATCCTCATTATAACTTTCTAATAATTAAGTAAAAGCTAATGCTGTCAGAAAAAAAAAATCCCCTGTCTTCCTCACAGTATGAGGTGCAGTGTGCCTTCAGGTACTACTTCATTTGCAGAAAAGCTAAATAAGAATCCCATTAATTATTTTTAATAATATTTTATCTTGTTACAGAGGTAATAAATGTTCATTATAGAAATGTTTAATATAGATAAGCAGCCATTACTAAAAAATAATCACTATTAACATTTTCCTTTAACTATTTTATATCATGTGAAGGTTAAAAATTTGAAGACTGCTTCTCCATAAAGAAAAATATAAATGAAATGTGCCTTCTCTTATTCCTTGCCTTCTGCATAATTTAATTCTTATTCATTCTCTGGCAATTGTGAAGAAAACTCATTCTCTATCCAGCTCAATCTACTTACTTGGTAAATTAACTTACCTAGTAACTTACCTGGTAAATTAATCATCTGTTGCTACATAACAAACCACCCCCAAAATTAGTGTGTTCAAGGAACAACAACCATTTAGTACTCTTCAAATGTTGTTGGTTGACTGAGCTCAGCTGGGCTATTCTTCTGCTCCATGTAATGTAGGCTGTGGCTACAGTCTTGCAGAGATTCACACGGGCTGGGTCATTAAAATGGCTGAATCAGATAACTGGTAGTTAGTGCTGGATGTTGGCTGGAAGCTCAGACTGAGCTATTAATGGAGCATGTCAGTTCCATATATGGGCCTCTTCACATGACTTGAGCTTCTCACAGCATAGAGGTTGGACTCCAAGAGGTGTAAGCTGCAGATTTCTTAAGGCTCTGCCCCAAAAGTTATGTGATGTCACATAATTTTGGTCAAAATAGATCACAGGTCATCCCACATTCAAGGAGATGATAAATAGACAAATGACAAGATCACGTTGCAAAAGAGCATAGGAGAGAACACATTCCACATTGCTGTGGAATATCATTTGGAAACATAGATAGCAAATGTTGCTCTGGTCAGTGCCTTTAGGGACCCATCCCCTTCCCACCCCACTAAGGTCTACAGATACAAGGCATCTATAAAAATTGCAGCTACTATCTCTCGCACCCAGAGACTTTCCCCAAGCTTTACATCCTGCCCTCTATTTCAAGCTTTTTCACTCTTTAAAGTGGCTTTCCAGGACTTGTACCTAGACACTTCCTTCCTGCCTGGTCTCTGTAATTAATAACTTATTACTAACCAGAAGCAACTCTAACACATCTCCATGAGAGGAGCCTAGAGACTGCAAACATGATGGAAGTGCAGACAAAAGTATGTCATTTGTACATGGAACACAGGTTTATCTGGATGATGGGGTTGGGGGTGATGGTGGTTGTCAGAAAATTAAAGTTATATGACGCTGCCATTGCGGGTCATTGTGTCAGGAAAACAGTAGGAGACAGAGGAAGGGAGTTTCTTCTCAAGACACTGTGTCCCCAAACATGCAGACATACACATGCTCACACACACACGCAGCCACACACACTCATACCTACATGTCACTCACACAACACATGCAAAATATACACTCACACATCCACATAAGCACGTACACTTACAAACATACAAACTCACACATACTTTTTCATAAACCAACATACTCACAAATAGACATGCTCTCACACTCACGCAAACACCCACACATTCCCACACACTCACACGAACCCACAGCCAAAGCCCAATCTTCCAGTCCCTTAGCAAATCTAGAGGAGAGTGAGGGGGTCAATGGTTTCCCTTGAGCTCATCCTCCAAAAGTCGTACCTTTTCAACCATTTGTAGGTGATAGGTGGTCATGGTGTTTATTGACTGTGATCCTAAGATGAAACGCATGAAAGAAACACAGTGAAGAGAATGTAGTCAAAGATAGGTGCTTTCTTGTGTGTGCTTTCATGCCACCAAAAGGTGCACCCCACCATGCCACCCAGGCCCACCTTCCTGATGTTAGAACCTGGATATGCTGCTGCTCAAAGCCCCACTTGTCTGGGGGAGGAAGGGCAGGAGAGGCAGACCAGGGTTCCCCGAGACCGTTTCTGTGGCAGATTTCCCCACAGAGATGTTGATCAATGATTGGATCAAGCCCATACAAACCTCAGGGGATTGGATTCCAAGAAAAGATCATGTAGCAGAGGGTTTTCCATTGTGTGGCTATCAACTGTGGGCTTCAGAAAGCAAGAGGAAGCCAGTTCTGGGAAGTGTTTGTAGAGGTCAGAGGGAGAGGAGGTCAAGGTTACAGTAGGGCAATGGGATGGAAAGTGATACCTTTTCTAAAAATTTGTCAGCCCCTACCATTTTTAATATTTCTTTAGTATTGTGAAAATAAAAGGGTCAGAGGGAGATAAAGGTGAGCTTTTATCCTACTGAGGATACATACTGTTTTTGTGCCTTTGCACATTTATTTCATTTTAGTGTCAAAAAGAAACCAGCATGTCAAAAACCCATGAACACAGTTCATTTGTTTTATTGGGAAGGTTGAAGCAAAATCATCTGAAAAGACCACTACTTTATATCATGATGCATACGTCAACCTTTCAACTTCAAATGTAGCCTCCAAAACATCAAAGTTGATTTTTTTTTCTTTTTTGGTTAAGTGTACAGTGACAAATGTACCAATTTTAGGTTCCAGAAGAAAACCTCAACCTCAGACTGACTTCTCCTCATTGAAGGCTGGTAAATCAGAGGGAAGAAAGACAAAGAAACTGCGTAGTCAAGTCAGGGCAGGCCGACAAATATTTACTGAGCATCTTATGTGCATCGGCACTATGCTGGGTGCTGGAAATAATATGAGTAAAAACAGTCCCGGTCTTTAAATGCTTTAAATCCCAGTAAGGCTGGCAGAAGGGTAAGAGATACTAATATACAAGGTGTTATGGGATGGCCCCACCCAGAGGAGATGGCACTAGGACCAAGAGCTGAAAAATAAATAGAAGATACCCAGGCAAAAAAAAAATTAAAAATCAGCTGATAAGGGGACAATCCAGCTTCAGAAGAGGCTAAGAGACTTGAAACAGCAAGGTGTGTGCAGGAAATAAACCCTAAACCAACCAAAGCCTCCAGGCGTTCACTGTTAGTCAAGGAGCAGCAGGAGATGAAACCGGGGAGGTGAGAAGGGCAGGAAAGACCTTCTGTGCTTGTAAGGAGCTTACACATACCTAGAGGTGACAGGAGACAGGGGACTCAATAGCCAGATTTGCATTTTTAATAGAGTCCTTCTGGCAGCAGGGAAGAGGATAGACTAGAAAAGAGTAAGACCCGAGGCAGAGGACCAGGTGGCGAGCTAGGTGATCATACCAGCAAGAGACGACAAGGACTGGAGTCAGGACCACTGTATTGGCCCTCTCTGTCTTTTCTGCCCCATTACAGGCGGGCTGCAGCTACATCTTCATTACTTTTGGTTTGTCAGCCTCTGCTTATGGGAAGCAAATATGAGGCATATTTGGGAAAGCAAAGGGATTCACTGGGTGACTTCTGCAGTAAAACATGGCAGTAGTGCAAAGCGTTCATTATAAAAATTGGATTCAACTTACAAACCATGTTGCTTTGTATGCTGCAACCTGTACCAACCCTCCAACCACCTGAGGAAGAGCAAGGAGTTGTACTTCTGAAGACAAGGGCACTAATACTGGTACTTCCCTGCCTGGTGGTGGGGTGAGGTGGAGGAGGGGAAAGAGATCCAAGTTCAGTGTCAACCACATAAAGTACCTGTGACAAAGGAGACAGTACCCAGGGAATAGATTGTTAATCATATTTCTTCATTCCCCTGTAATAAAATTATACATTCACACCATTGCCACCAGCTGAGTATACCTCCCTGCCCCCGGCCTTTGGCTTGACCATATGACTTCTTCTGACCCATGAGATGTCAGTGGACATGACTCTAGCAGAGGGTGAACTGTGCTTGCAGAGTTTGACGTAGAAGGCCATAGAAGAACATGCTCTGGTTAGCCGCTGCTTTGTCAACCTGGACACTAGAACGACACACATGGGATGGAGCCAAACCTGCCCCTACAGTCTGAGCCAAGGTCATCAGCCAAACCCCAAATGACCCATAGACACATGAGCAAGAAAGATAAGCATTTACTGTTTAAGCCACTAAGATTTTAAGGTCCTTTTTAATGAAGTATTGTTGTAACACTAGCTTAGTGATACACACTGCTAAGATACGCCAAAAGGTTCCTGTGAGTATCCATGAATATCAGTTTGCTGCATGTGTCAATGGCAAAAGGCATCCACATTCTTGTTGGCTCAGCCACCCCTCCCTGTCTAAGAGGCCCACACAGGACATGCCAGAGCCAAGGGTCCTCCAGCTCTCTCACCCCAGCGCAGGCTTCATTCAGGTTTAATGAACTGCTCTTCTATTTGTCTAATGTCACTATTTTCCCCAACTCGGCTGTACAGTACCTGGACTGTCTAGGAAAACCCATTACCTCTATTAGTCTGCCAATAGCAAATCAGTAGAATTGCTTGTTCCTTAATTGATAGAATACACTCCCCTCCTCCTGATAGATTACCCCAGTCTAACAGCTCCAAGACCGATTCCCCAGTGCCTGACTACCATCCAATCCAGAGCAATCGGTTTATACTTTCAGTAATAAATCCTAACCTATCAATATATAATAGCCCTTCATAATCACCATCCACAGATTCTGTCTGGATTCAGAAGCAACCACTAGCCATTTTTTACATGCCTATTATTAGCAGTGGCCAGATGATGTTTGTGCATCCTAGCACAGTACCCTTGTCCAATAATGATAACACATTTTACATAAATTCAAGCTGATTTAATTCTCTTGTCGGGGTATGGAGATATCAATATATTTATGCATGTGTAATGTTCTATAAATTAAAATAGTTTAGCTGACCTGAGTGCTGTGAAGAGAGAACCAATTCCATCTCTCCAAGAGGCTGACTGTGGGCTGGTGCAAAGGACTGTCTCATACAGATCAGCAAAGATGGCTGGCTAAAGGAGGTAATGAACAACATTTATTAAACGTCTGTAGAACGAAGTGCATTTTGCAAGCTTATGAAGATCTCATATCCATCTAAGAACAACCAGTTTTAGACCAAAATCCACAGTCCACCGATGTTTAACACCAAAAAGGTACCCACATAACCTTTGGGAGAGGAAAATGAATTTACATTAAGGAGGACAGGGGATGGGCTGGGCATGAAAGCTAAATGCAGATCCTTCAAATGCCTCTTGCAAGCAAGTTCACCAGCTCTGAGGACAAGAGTGTCCCTTGCTTCTTATAAATTAAATGTCGCAAAAGAAAGCCGACGAGAGGAAGGAAAGAAAAAGTGTCCTAAACAAGGTAATAAAACTATAAACTTAATGAGGGCCAGTTTACTGCTTTGCAGTCTCTCTATTTTATAACATGCCCTTATGAGCCAGCCTGTCAGGATAATGTAATTGAGAACTTACTATAAAACATATGTTTAATGGAGCCAGGGGCCAAGGAAAACACTGTGTAATTGTAATAAGCAGCCTGGTAAGTAAAATGATATCTTTTAAAGGTTAAAATAGAGTTGCTTTCAGAACTGGGCCAATCTGCTACTTCAAATATCGCTTCGCTAATGATTTCTTCACTTCACTTACAGAATGCATCTCTGAGGAGATTTGTTACAAATGTGTTCCCTACTTGGGAAGTAAACTGCTCACCATAAAGAAGGCTTGGGCATTTATTCTTTAGTTTTATATAACTTGGAGAATGATGTTAAAATTGGCAAATGCATCTGAGGCACACCAGGCCACAGGATTTTTTTTTTAATCCACTCATTGTCCGATGCAGTTCAACTTGAAAGAGATACAACAGAGAAAAGATTGATCCTTTGTGGCCTATTCTCTTTCCAGAAGGTAAAAGCAATTCCCATCAACAGAGCCCAGTGCCCCATGGGGTCATCTCCATTCTGCTCTGGGGAATTCGTTGCTCATCAGGGCATGAATATTTTTAAAAATAAGTAAAAGGGGAAAATGCAAACTGATTCTGGGAGCTGGAAGACCCCACCTGTTAAGGGCCCATCTCTGCTCTAAACCTAGTACTTGCTGACCATGACCACAAAGATCCTCCTTTGGGGGACTAATAGATGAGTTTCCTTTTAAGACTTTCGAGGTTGGCATTAAAAAAAATCACTCAAATCCACCCATTCTGCCCAATTCTACTGACTGTTTGTTTTGCGGGAGAATTGAGGGGCTGAGGAACTGTACAACTGATTAGTAGAACGGCCTGGCTCCTGCTGAGTAAACCCCAGGAGACAACACACTCTCTCAGAGGAGTCAGTGACTTTCAATGTGACTTTGGGTGCTTCATGCAATCTCTCTGGAGTGCAGTTAAAGCATCTGAAGTAATAGGACTTGTACAAATGGTACCACAGGAAGGGATGACCTAGCAGATCTCTAACTTACTTCCAGTTTTAATGAAACATGATTGAGTTTAGTAACAAAATTATGGGCCTGAGAGTTTGCTAAATGGGCCCTCCCTCTTCTTCTACAGTAGTAACACTCCTAAGTTTTAGCTCACATAGCTGCCCAGAATAAAGACTACATTTCCCAGTCTTCCTTACAGTTAAGTATGGCCATGTGACTAAGTTCTGGCCAATGATATATCAGCACAGATGTCATATGTCAGCTTCCAGGAACCTCCCGTAAAAGAAAAGTCACATATGTTCATTCCCGCTTCACCTATTATGCTACCTGGAAGATTGATGCAATGGCTGGAGCTCTTGCTGCTATTTTGGACCATAAGGATGAAGGCTTAACCTAGGGATAGTGTACCAGAAAGGTGAAAGAGAGCTGTACCCTGAGTTTTTCATCTAGCCAAATCCCCATATCAGCCCTAGGTTGCAAAGCTCCACATTCTTACACATAAACTCATTTAAGTCACTGTTATTTGGGGCTCTATTGCTTGCAAATGACCTATGAATTGTATGCAACATATAATTACATAACTAAATTATTTATTCCATAAATATTGACAACACATATGTATAGTCACCATTCACTAGGGTGGTCTTTTGAAAACATAAAACTATTATATCACTTTCTTACTTAACAAACTCCATCAGCTCCTGTTACATATGGAATAAAATCCAACCCCTTATGTGCTCCACAGGCCTATGAAATGATGTCTGATCACATCTTGTACCTTTCTCTGTCATGGCTCAGTGTTGCCCCAGCCATTAATGTCTTCTTTCCACTTCTGGAACCTGTCAAGCTCATTCTGGCCTTGGGGATTTTATAGTTACTATGTGCTCTTCTTGAAATATTCTTGCCCAGCACATTGCATGGATGATTTGCTCTAATTATCCAAGTTTCTGTCCAAATGTAACCCAGAGAGGTCTTCCTTAACCAGCTTGTCTAAGTGACTACACACACACACACACACACACACACACACACACACACACACACACAGACACCAAGCTGAGTAATTGCCAGCTCCGTGATTGTATTTTATTTTCTGCAAAACACTGAGCTGCTTTCACTCTTTTATCAAGTATCTTCTTCAGGTAGAGTATAAAATCCATGAAAATAAAGACTACATTGTTCTTCACTATTTCTGAGTGCTTTGGAACTCAGAATTTTTCAAAACTTAGAAAGATAATTTAGTGCATATACCATGTATCATGTAACACCCAGAGTAGAATTTGGGACAGCATCCCACAATCAAATATGTTAATTTTTTGCAGAAAATATAGAGTATTCACCCAAAATGAGATAAAGACTGAAAATTGACTTTTGCCAGCCCAGGACAGTTTTGACCAACAAATGTAGGTCAGATCTTGCTGCCAAAGGTTATAGAGAAAAAATTTTTTTAATTTTCAGAGGTTTTTGGATTTGTGGATTGCAAATAAGGGAGCCTAAAATTGTGCTTAAAACATCATCGGAGAAACTTCTAGAAGACCCTGACACATCACCGCTAATGCCTGGACAACCCTTTGTACATAAATATTATAGATGCATAGTCATCTTTCGTTCTTCTTATTCAATCTAGCTTAATTACTTTCTCTTCAAAGAATATGTTTTATTATGCCCAAAGATCCTAAAAATATATAGGAAATAAAAGTTTATATAACCGGTGATTTGGTAGGCATGGAACCACCCAAAGGGCTTGGGAATGAGGGTAAACAAAAGACTAAGATAGTAATAGCTAGCACTTTTTGAGCATTTACTACTATATGCCAGCACTCTTTTAAGCATATATTTACTCATTCAACCTTCCCAACAACCCTATAAGTAGGCACTATTATTATCTGGTGCCTGAGCCTGGGCCCCTGATTACCTCCCAAACTGTTTTATTGGTGAGTGGTTTTGTTTCAGGAATTATGTCTAGAACATTAAAGGTGAAGATACAGTTCCAGCTATTTCTCCTTCTCTGCTAGCCACTAAAACTACCTTTTCTCCACCTTAAATCCTACCCAGAAAAGCATAAAATTGGGCATCATCGCTTTGGAGATGGCTACATAGGAAAATGAGGGTATGAGTAATCAGATCCAGGAAAAGGGCAAATAACAGGTAAAAGGCGGATCATAATCTAATAGGAAAACAGAAGGGGTCCAGAGGCATGTCACGTAGGGCCAAAGGAAATAAAACCAAGGTAGGAGGGCAAGCAAGGAAGGCAAAGAATAGGGCTTCCAGAAGCCTTTCTCTGGCAGCCTGCAAGCTAGAGACCAAATGAGAAGAGCATAGTCAGAGGAATGGGCCAGCAGCCCCTTTGGCCTCAAGGTCTGGGCTGCAATGTTCTTACAGACTTATCACAGCCACCAGGTTAGCAAACCCACTGTCTCCCATCTCTATTGTATAATTCTTTCCCTATATAAGGAGAGTAACTTCTCAGCCTCACAATATACGTGCAACATTGAACCAACGCTTATTAAATATTTATTGTTGCTGTGTCAGCACTGAAGATACAAAGATGAATAAGACAGTTCTTACCCTAAAAGATCTCACTATTCCCCAGGAATAACAGACCTGTATGTACCTGATACAACAAAGTGTTGTTTTCCATTCATTCAACAAATATTTATTGATCATCTACTATCTGCCAGGCCTCACTCAGCACAGAGCAGAACAGAGTTACAATGTCACACGAGCATAGGAGCCAAGCAGGAGCATGCTCACCTGTCAAAAGGAATTAGATAAATTAATGTAAGGAGTTGGATTTGAGAAGTGATAAGGGGACTGGGGCAACTCAGAGAGGCATGGTCTTGTAAAGGGGTCAGATGCTACTCAGCTCCATCTGGGAATGCAGACTGAGTGTTGCCAGATATTCTGATTTTGCAAAGAATCCAAGACTCAAACTTTTCGGTGAAATCTTCCAATGTTTAAATGGTGTAGCTAATTCAAAAGATTCTTAACACTGTACAGCTTAATGAAGCATGTCTGCAGGCCACTAGGTCGTAATCTCCATAACACAGCACCTCATTAGGTGTGGCTGACCCTGTCACCCATTGCAACTTCCCCTCAGCCCACTAGAAAGTGTACTTCTGTCGATCTCCACTCTCAGCCCTTTACCTCTCTCCTAAATCTCCCCGGTAGCTTTGCACCTGTCCAGTGGTCTCCTTCTCCCAACCACCTCCTTGCCCCGCTCTCTTTCACTCCCCCTCCTTTACTCCTAGGCAGCCTATCCCTGTTTCCTTCCAAAGAACATAATCCAAAGGCCTTAACCATGTCCCCTATAAATCCTTCCTGTGTTTCATATCTCAGCTTTTTCCATTACTGTTTTCTCACTCAAATGAGGGAAGTAAAAAACTAATTTTTCAGAACTGAAACCAGCTGGTTAGAGAGAAACAAAACCATGTAATCCACAGATTAGTCCTTCATAAGATGGGGCTTATGGCTCTTTGTATGTGTTCATCTCTCCCCACCAGAAACTTTATTGCCCATGGAGCCGGGTCTATTCTTCTCACAAAAAATTTATGGATATTTGAAGTTTTTCAACTATGCTTCTTCCATAGGTCTGATCTCTTATTCCTTTGAAGTTAGGAGGCCCTGAACCAGACTTCTTTCTAAGACTGAGATACATTACAAACTAAAAAGTCAGTGATCGTTGTAAGCGATAATAAATATATATTATAAATTATATATATGCAAGCGTGTGTGTGCATGTGTATGTGTGTATGTGTATATATCTACATAGAGAGAATCTTATAAGCGTTACTCCTAAAAAGATCTGTTGGAAAAAATAACTTCCATAAGTTTGTTATCAAAATCTCAAAAGATGTTTTCATTTTTTAGAAAATCTTAAGCCTTTGTTGCAAAGATATGAAACATCATAAAAACGATTGCAGGTGACTAGCTAGTCTTTTGTTATATCTCTAAACATAAGACAAACAATAATGTGAAGTGCTTTTTTTTTTTTTTTTTTTAAGGAAAAAAGGAACTTGATATTAGTCACAGTAAGCCTCAACATATGGGAATAGGTGCGGGGTGGGGAGGGGGAAAGGGAAGCCCACACTTCATAGTTTTTCGAACCTTTGAAACTAAAAAAATATGTATCTCTGCTCTCTGTATATGCACATAATGTAAAATTTCATCAACCACAATATTTTAAAAGACAGAAATCATGAGATATATCACATCTAAATGGAAATATCATCTAAGGAAGGCACCATTTATCAACATCACTTTGAAATGCAGTGGAGGATGTGATGGCATTATGTAGATCTCAAATATCTATGGGTGAATGAAATTGGGTAACCTTAGCAACCCCAGGTACATCCATGCAGCTATAAATCAAATGTCAGCACTCTGAGCTATGCACAAAATAAAGAAATAATTCTTTGAAATATTCATAACGCTATGCAGTGTATTATTTTGTAAGTCTGTCCCCATTATGCATTTTTGAGTCTAACCAGAAAAAAAGAAAAAGACATAACATTTGCATAATGTACCACCCCTACCCTCCCTCCCACCCACCCACCAACCGTCATTCTCCAGAGTGGAGCGTCTAAAAACAGGCAGACCTGAACTATATACTAATGGCCACAGCAGAACTCTGGTTCTTATGTTTGAGAAGGAAAGGGAATTTTGTACACAGGCAGCTAGTCTGACAGCAACCCAAACGGTTTCATATTGACTATTCCATTAAAAAAATAGCAACTAAATAACATATGAGAATTTTGGTAAAAGTGTCATGATATAGGTGCATTTTTTGTATGTGTGAAAGTAATATATTTAATATTTCACCCCCTGAACCTGAGATTTGCTTTTAAAACACATTCTTGCCGGCAAGAAAATATACTAGTCTTCTAATGGGGGGACCTTGTCAAAATGGAATTGTAACAGGCAGCTCAAAATAAAGTCTTTTATTTTATTTACACTCAAGATTTTTCTTTGATAATTTAGTTTGTTTGGAGGGGTATGTTTTTCATATAAATACATTTGTTAGCACCTCATTTCTAAAATTCTGTCTCTGCCTGTTCCTGGAACTAACACTGCAGTGCCTGAATATCACAATACCTGTGATGGATTCCAAGGGCCATCAGATGATAATAGCTGTGACATGGGGCTCAGTTCGATTCCAAATCACACATATGTAAATGTGTTGATACTACAGAAAGAAGACCGAAACACTCGGGTTGACTAATTGTTTTGCTGTTAAAGTTTTATAAGCACATTCAGCTTAAAACATCCAACACAGCTAACCGATTGAGTCATCTTGAAACATTTAAGTAGCTGCTATAGGAAATAACATGGCTTTTTACATACAATCAGAAAAGTGTCATTTTACAAATGCATTCTTTTCACTTTGCTTTGAAAGTGGTACCAAATGGACAAGGGGTCTAAACCAAGAATTAAACAAGCCATTCTAAGGGAAATCATCTCGTTTCTCCTCAATCTATTTTTTTCCAAGTTACTATCCTCTTCAAGCTGTATTAATTGTTCTGGACCTATAGCACATGCTTCAATGAAAATAAATTACTTTATTTCTATTACACCACTAATGGCTGTGTGACTTAATTTCATTAGCTCGAACCTGTTGAGAGTATTCAGATTTCCATAGCAGGACGCACTTAAAATGAAAAGATTCTTTCGATTCTCAATTAACAGAATCGTTCTATTTCAACTGAAATGAATGTTATTGAAACCAATTAGCACAGGCTGGAAAATCTCTCACTAATGAGGGGAGTGTGGGTGAGTAAACAGCAATGAAAAGATGAAATTAGAGGAGAGCCTCTTCTCGTTGGCCTGAATAATTACATGCTTAGTTGCCTAATTGTCTGGTGAAAAGCGCCGCGGTGATAGTAACAGATTGCCATGTTCATTAGGCGGCAAAAGGCCACCTGCTGCTAAGCTTCATTTTCCTGCAGTCGATATACACGTGTTTATCCCTGGGGATTGATATTTGGACACAACACTAGCTGGGAAAAGCAAATGAGCTTGCCAATATGCTGCAATATTGTGTCCTTTATGCCAAGATACAGAAGCTTAATATGTCAAATAGAATGAATAAAACCAACAGTGATAACGAAGTTTATGAGGAAACTGACCTTAGAACGGGCCCAGTGTACGACTCTAAACTGTGTCGAGTTCAACCTTTCAATACAGATGTTCCTTTCTGGCCTGAACGGCTCCAAATTATATAGTACAAAAGATAAATTATAATGGTTAAGGCCTCAGCAATATTTTAGACAATGGTGTAATGAAAGCATGCGATGTAACTGTTAAAATTGAAAACAAATGTTCAGTCCTAAAGGCAAAAGAAGCGTATGAGAGGACGAGCACTGTTCCTACTGCCTCTCTATAGACAACCGAAGAGAGGCCCCTTTGTTCACCATCTACCCTTCCTTCTAACCCCCTTTGTTTCTTCAGATTGTCCATCTACAGTTGTTTTCATGTATCCTCTAGCCAGTTGATATCTTATATTACACACCATCAACTTTCTCTCTACCATCATACAAGCTCTGATTGTCTACAATTCTGAAAAGTGAGGAAAGCATAGATGTTTTTAATGTCAAGCATTATAAATGTAGGCATTATTATTTTCATCCTCAGCAATGTTGGAAGGAGTTTCAGTATCCTAATAATGCTCTTGATAAAATGAGTATTTTCTTAGAAACGAATTCAGGGAAATTGATAAAGAGCCTCTCCATGCTCACACAGCAGTGCTCTCTGTCAGATCAGTAAAATAATTGAGCAGTAAGGTCCTTAGAGAGGAGTCCAGAAATGCAAACTTTCAACCCTCTGGCTGGATAGGGCCTACAGACATGTTTACATCCCACTATTCTTAAAATTTGTTTACATAACTTGCCAACATTCAAAAGTCAGAAGATTTAACATAAACAGCTACACATCTGACTTCTCTTAAAACCTGAGGACCTGCAAAGCCTGGCCCCCATTCCACCATGGCAATAATCAATGAGGCAACGCTGGTTATGAATTTTCAGTTTGCCACAGTCCACACCACTCCCTGTGTATCCTCAATATCGAGGCAGAGCACCGGTTGCCAATTACTGTTGTTCTTGCACTGTCGCTTCTCTTACAAAAATGCATTAGTTCCTGGAACCCATATTTTTCTCAATTGTGGGAAAACCAAGTCAAGAAGGTCATATATCTTCTGAGAAATAATCTCATAGCTGGCCTGCTTCCCTCAGTGCTGTTACCCACCTTGCTTCAGTGGCACTTTAGAATTTAGTTGTGATTCTGAATTCAGTCTTATCCCCCATTTTCCAAAAAGAGAAATCGAGGCTCTAAAAAGGAAGGGAGTTTTCAACATTCCCTCGGTAACATAGATTGGACCAGAATCCAGGACTTCCAACAAAGACCTTGCCCCTACACAGGGCTACCTCTGTCATAGGAGACTACAGAATCCTAAGAATTAAAAAGTATGAATCCTACCCTCAAGGAACATGGCAAGTTGCACACATTGAAAAATAATAAGAACTGCAAGATAACTCCAGATGCACATACACCAGCGATGGATAGATTGCTGTAATAATATATACACTAAAGGCCTCACAAGAGGTGTGAAAGCTGGCACAGAGAGGGGAGGGAGGCAGAGAGCTCAACATGAAGTGGAGAGTGGGAAGAAAATTGAAACATTGTGTTGGTTGAAATGCCAATCATCTCAACAGAAGCAAGAGCCTCTCAGTGGCCACTTACAGGGACCAACCACACCATCCAACTCATGAAAAGATGACATCAGGGAGCCGGGCCTACGAAAACATTCTTGTGGTAAAACCGTCACTGCCAGGTCCTGGATGAGGCCCAGCTCCTGCACAGAAGGACACGGAAACCCAAGCAGAGACAAAAGCCCATGCTCTGTAGTCCCCAGGATCCCAAATTTAAAAATCCCTTTGGACCCATCAATCAAGACTCACTTTGCATTCCAAATGCTGAAGCATGTGAGCCTGTGTTGGTGAAAGCAGACCAAGGTCACAGGCCAGAAACAAAAGCTACGTTTGGTCAGCAACGGGGATGTCCCACCTCAGCGTTGCATCACTCCATGTTGTCTCAAATTATGTCAAGGGGTATTGAAAATCTCCACAATAACTTTCCCCTCCCAAAAACGGTTTAAACACACATTATTTTGAGTTTTGGGTTTCAGATTTCTTATTTACACTTAGGATTTGGGGAAGGGGGTTAACAAAGGTAAATCACATTATAGAAGATTTTAAAGGTACTTTATTCCATAATTTTGTTATTTATTCCATGATTAATACATGTATATTTCTGAAAATTAATAAATGCAGGTAAATAAAACTGTTTTAAATCACTTATCATCATCATCCAGAAATAAACACTATTAAGATTTTGATGTATAATGTTCCCTATTTTTCATGTGTGTGTCTGTGTGTATTCATATATAGATTTTATTTGCCTCCTTTCCAATTTCTTTTTATTTTTTGAATATAAAAATAAGAAAAATATTTTTGAGTACAGAAATTTTAGAAATTAGGGAAAGAATTTTAAAAGCACCTGAAATCCTTCTACCTTATGATACACACTTACAGTATTTTAGAGTGTTATTTCTAACTTCCTAAGTCTTATAACTATAATTTCATTTTTTTTGAAATCTTACTTTAAAATCAGAAAACATAAAAAAGTAAAAAATTATCTTTAATCTAATCCTATCCCCAGGAGTAATCCCTATTAATAATTAGATGATTGTCCTTCTCAGCTTCTTCCTATGCTTATATAAATACTTTTTATTAAAAAAAAACGGAATCATACTTTATATACTGTGTTGCCATTTGCCTTTGGGGGAGGAGCTCAATAGTACATAGTAGCTCTCTTCAATAAATGTATAACCACATTTCTATTCTTAAAGTTCTACAGTGTATTCTGTTGTATAACTGTGCCAATCCCCTATTGCCAAGCATTTAAGCTCTCCCCAATTTTCTACTATTATTTTTAAAATCCAATGTAAACATCTTCATACGTATATCACATACATATCCAGTCATTTTCTTTAGAATACATTTCTAAAAATAGATTTGCCAACTCAAAGATATATCCTGCAATAACCTGTGTCTGGCAGTGCCTTTTTCTTCATACCCTGGCTATACTGGATAGTGTCAATTCTACAATTGACATGGTTTGTTTTGCTTGTAATTTGTCTTTCTTTGCTTACAAGTAACACTGAACATTTTTAACTTGTCTATTGGCCATTTGTATCACTTTATTGAATTGCCTGCTTAAGTCCCTAGCACATTTTTCTGTTAGAGAGGTAATCATTCTGTTATTTATTGAAAGCACTCCTTATCTTTACCTTTTGTCATGTGCAGCAACACTTTTCCCAATTTATCACTTGTGTTTTACCTTGGTTTGTACTCTATTTTGACATTCTGTAGTTTGAAAGGTACAGATATACATCTTTCTCTTTATGGTTTGCTTTGAAAGTCCTTCTCTACCCTGAGATCTCATTGTTTTCATTCACAATTTCTTCTGTTTTCATTATTTTGCCCTTTACTGTTAAATTTTTAATCCACCTGGAATTTATTTTTGTATAAAATACAAGGTAGAGATATAACTTCATTTTTTTCTACTACAGTTTTCCCAATGCCATTTCTTTAATAACATATCTTTTTTCCACTGATTTGAGATTAATGTCAATTTTCATATTATTTATTACATATACTAAGCCCCATTGTCTGTTTACTATTGCACCAACATCATTCAGTTTTAATTTCTTGAGCCATTATAATTCATAATGATTCTTGATTAGGCATCCTGTTCCCAATAATAATGATTCTTTTCCAAAAGTTTTTCTGGCTATTTCAGATGTTTGCTTCTTCAGATGAACTTTAAAACAATTTTTCAATATCATGCCTTTAAAAAAAGGTGCCCCCCCCCAAAAAAAAAGGCCCATTTGGGTTTTGACATAAATTAAATTAAATGTATGGATTAAATTGAAAATACAAATTTATTTTTAAAATAAAAATACACCATAGCAAAATTTCTAGAAGGAATTGAGGCATTAAAGATAAAACAAAAGAACTTCACATTATATCAGAGATTTCAATAGTTGGGGGGAATTTTATTATGAGTCAAATATATGCATTTTATAGATGAGAATACTTAAGGCACAAAGGTGTTGTTATGATCCTCCTACTACAGATGAAGAAACTGACTCACAATAAGGCATCCCAGACACCACAAGAGTAGCTAACAGCTGAAGAACGCTCATCATACGGCAGACACTGGATGTTTTAACACACATTATCTCATTTTTTCTTTATTTGAATAGAAGACTTGATTCTCTTTACCTTCAAAATAGCCAGGAGCCATTTATGGAACAGTAGATAGATACCAACTTCATTAAAGGGTCTTGCGAGAAACCAAGAACAGTTTAGGCCAGTTCAGAGTTTCAAAACAAACTTTTTTTTAGAGGAGATGCAGTCTCTGCCTCTGCTGGTGTTTAAAATTACATAAACAGAATTTATGTGCTCAGTGACCCCACTTCATTGATTTGACAGGGGTAATTCCTGTGTTAGAACGAGTGATTTCTCTAATGTATTGAGTATATGCTTCCATGACAACATATTTTCTCTATTCCTTTAATTAAATGGACAGTTGGATTGAAATGCAAAATAATTTATCTGCTATACATGATACATCCTTAACTCTTTATGTATCCTTTGTTCACACAAACAAACAAACAAACAAACAGAAACAAACAAACAAAAAAAACAGCAACAGTGAAAGAACAAGCTAATAGTATCCATCCTAAAACTTCCCTGAAAATGCGCCTGAATGAGGTTGGAGGAAAGAGACCCAGCAAGACCCTTCCCGCTGCATTCATCTCAATACTTTGGGAGGCATTTTGGGGTCATAGAAAGCAACCCATCTTGAGGACTCCCTAAGCAAAGCTTGCACTGCCTGGGCCTACTGTGGAGGAATCCTTCTTTATCAGGGAGGGTCATTCCTTCTGTAAGAGCCTGCAACTTAAAGCCTGACGCGCACAGAGGTGAGGGAGAAAGGAGACACCAGGCCACCACATCAGTCTAATGCACTCTGGCAATCAATGGTGTGGCAGGTTCACAGCTAGGTCACCCTCACATTCAACTCCCTGGGCAAGTCTCTCCTTGACTGAGAGGTTAGCCCTGTGCTTAGGTAATTGATGGGAGGCCATAGAGGGCAGAGGTGTTCATGGGGGCTTGGGAGTCAGCCAGGCCAGTTCGAGTCCTGGCTGCCCTGATTTAACTTCTCCAAACTTCCAGTTACTCATCAATGTGATGAACATAATAACAAAATGTACGCAAAGTGCCTGGCACATAGTAAGTACTCAACAAATGGTAGCCATTGTGTTTCTCTGTAGGAAGTAAGGCTTGTTCTTAATCATTTTCACGTAAAAAAGTAAATCTCTATTGCTCTTAAATCTATTTCTCAAGAAATTTCGGAATCTCAGAATTAAAAGAATTTTAAGAATTATTTAGCTTTTCTTTTATATTATGTCCTCAAATCTTTAAGGTAGAGATATATTTTTTACAGATGACAAGTAAGCAGCCCTGACATAGGGAGCCCAAGAGAAGCCGCACTTTGTGCTGTGTGGAAGTCAGTCCCAGCCACTTTGTGCAGAAACCCTATATCAACTCTGACATTTTTAACAAACTTGTCAGGCTCAATGCTAGTTAACTTTTTGTGAATTTCTTTATCTTCCTATTACTGCCTTCAGCATATAAACTCTGCCATGTATAATACTGTAAAGAAGGAAGCCTTCTTTCAAAAGATGCATCCGCATGTGCCAAAGTGGCTTCAGGAAAAAAGAAAAAGAGAGGAGACCTCACACTATGCCCAACCAGTGTCTTAATTGGTTATATAAATATATGTGTGGGTGGAAGCACCCAGGATGGGCCATGGGCTAAATAATTTGCAGGGCACAGTGCAAAATGAAAATGTGGGGCCCTTGTTCAATGATTACTAGAATTCCAAGATGACACCAAGAGCAGGGGCCCTTGAAGCCAACCCGGGATGCACCTCACCTGTCTGCACACTCATGTAGATAGCCCTGGGAGCCAGAGTGGGCCTGCTGTATCAAAGATTTCTACAGAGCAGTAGGGAGATTATTGCAACTACACATCTTACTATTTGTCAACTGCTGAAGCACTAATAATAAACTAGAAACATTGGCTTTGGCCAAATTGAAACTGGCTTTAGTTCAGAATTGAATCAAGCTAAGATTAACTCCAATTGATTAAGTCTCATCCTAATTTCTAACTAGAAGCTAACACTGATGCTTTCAGCCTCTGAATAAATGATATACAGGTAAAGCAAATGCCATTTTAACCTAATTGAGGCAACACTATAATACTGACACACACAAAAATGTCATTAACCTCTGGAGGAATTTTATGGCTTTAGCCAAATTGAATATCCAAACTACCTTATAAGTCTTAAACCAAGACCCAAGTGGTTTAAGGCCCAATTAGTAAATTGACTACATTAATTATCAAGTTCAGTTTTATTACGATTGGTAAGTAGGTTATTAGGTAGTTTACTACTTTCCTAATAATCTAATCTGATTTATGGGAGATGTGACCATTAATGTTTGCTTTGAGGAGACATATGTTAAATACAGTTCAGTGAAATTCCCCCGTTCACATTCAGAAAGATGTTAAAAAGTTCAATGAATTTAAAACTTAATTATAGATATTCTAAGTAATAAAAAGAAGTGATACGTACAAATGATATGCATTATCATTAAATCTAAACTTATTCAAGGGCAGGTATGTTTATTTGATTTTGTTTGGAGAACTTCCATTTTAGATATGACTATTCTAAAAATGGAGAAGTTCTACTAATTTAGGGAGAAGTAAATTACATGAATAAGGATAATGAAAGCAAAGGAATAAAAAAATGCTACTGTCAATATAAGTCCAATATTGCATTCTGTATACCACAAGCCTTGAATTATAATTTAGTGTGTGCTTAACTCCTTATTCATTCACACTAGGGAATGCTGGTATCTTGTGCCAAGGCTACACCAGGCCATCCTTGTATGAGAGCATTTAATACTAACCTCAAAGAATTTTCTCTCCACTTGGCTGCAATCGCTCCAAGTTTAGACTTTAAGTAGTACAATCTATCACCTGTTTTAGCCTAAGACTGAAGCACCTGGTCTCGCTTTTCTGAAGGCTCTTAGATCTAAACTGAGTCCTTGCATTTTGAGAGAGATTTTTAAACCATGCTTGATTTTGGCAAGTTATGGAAACTTTCAAGATTGAGTCCAAACGTAAAAATGTCCCTAGTTGGACAGACATTATGGGCTCCAGAGAGGCTCCTGTCTATCACCGTTTAACGCCCCATCTAGAGAAAAGTGGGCCTCACTGCTAACCAGTCTGTGCCCACTATGAGTTGTGCAGAACCTTGAGGCTAGGGTCTTTATCTGTCTTATTCAGGTGTGAGAGAATTGTTGAGTGAGAGAATTAACAAAGGCAAAACATTTGTTGAGTTCCTTCTCTATGTCCGATCTACAATATGCACTTTTCAGATACCTTCTCACATTTAATGCTTACTACCCTCTTGTAAGGTAGATTGGAGGTGTTTCAGTTGACTAAGAGTCAGCAGGGCTAAGCAGTTTGTTCAAGGACACAATAAGTGATCAAGCTGAGACTGGAGCCAGTCTTCAGTCCCCAAGATCATGTTCATTTGATGATGCCATGGAAAAACGTTCTGAAATGGTTTTGCCTTTAGATATATTAGATTGAACATCTCACCCCACTTCTGAGTTTTTGAAGTAAACCTCTCCTAGCATATGTGTATAATACTGGTGATATAAAAAATTCAGACTGTCTATTATGAAATCTATTTGGGAATAAAAGGTTGCAATCCAACATTTTCCTACCACATTGAGTGAGAAATAGTCAAAGATCAAGGTGGAAAAAAAAGTGAGACTGGTTTATTGACAGCTCCTTTCTCCTTGGGAGTCATCTGTTGAAGGGCCAATAGGAACTATAATAAAGCAAATTGAATAAAAATTTTCCTAACCAGAAGAAAAGAAAAAAAAATTAAGGGCTTCAAATTTAAAAGTCCAATTTTAGAGTTTCAACACAAACTATAAAAGCACACATGCAATACCTGTCAAAGCCAAGTTTTAAGACCACTGTGTGAAGAGAAGGTACATTCTGATTTTCCAGAAAAGATTGCTATCTCTTTAAATAGGTATCCAATCATTTAGCCAAAAGACAGTCCCAAATCAATGTCAAAGCAAGTTCCCCCTATGCCTACATTCTCACACAAGTACACTCAGCCACTGAGAGTGGGAAAGAAAATAATTACTATATAACTAATTACAACCTGTCCTCACATTCTTTTTGTAGTTTAAACCACATTTTCCTTGAATAATTCTACCTCTGAGAAAAGGGCTATTTATTTGAGTAGGCTGCATTTCCTCCTCCCGGCCCAAGATATGTAGATATGTGTATGTGTATGTGTACATATGTACATATATATGCATATGTACATATGTGTACATATATACACACATTTTAAATTTTTATTTTTCCATTAGAGTTTACATTCAATTTTATCACATATTATTTCCTATAAACCATTTTATAATAAGTTATATACATAACTCCTATTTACTTGTTAAAACTTTAGTGTGTGTTTTCCATGAACAAAAAATTTGTTATGCATAACCACAAAATCAAAATCAGGAAACTGAACATTAATACAAAACTATTTCCTTCATGCCGTATTCCAGTTTCACCAATTATCCCAACGTCTTTTATAACAATTATTGTTTGGTTCAGGATCCAATCCAGGTTTACACTTTACCTTTAGTTCTCTTGTCCCTTTAGTCTCATTTAATTCAAATCAGTTACTCAGTCTTTGTCTTTCCTGGTCTTGTCATTTTTAAAAAAGAGAACAGGCCAATTGTTTTGTAACATACCGCTGACCTTGTATTTGTCTGGTGTTTCCTCATGATTAGATTAGATTCGAGTTATGCATTTTGGGCAGGAATACCACAAAAGTGATTCTGTGTCCTTTCCAAGGGACCATATGAGGAGGCTCATACCGTTGGTCTGTCTCATACTGTTGGTCTGCACTAATGGTGATGCTCACTTTGATCACTTTGTAAAGGTGGCTCCTGTCAGTTTCTCCAATATATTGTTACCATTTTCTTTATCTAAATAATGAATTATAGGGAGACACCATGAAACTATTCTTTGAAACTTTGAAATCTGTTCCTCATCAAAATTTTAGCCACTACTTTTAGCATCTATTAATTAATCTATTAATATTTCTTCCTTGATTACAAAACTTTATTAGTTTTCATCCCATCTAGATTCATTAGTTTGATTTCTAATGTAAGGAAAAGCTTCCTCTTCTCCATTTGTTAGTTTGTTATTAGTATAAACTGACAAATTTTTGTTTTATTCATGTGTTATAATCCATTAACATCTTACTCATTTTGATGCTGCAATCCACAAGAATTTTAAATATGATGGTAAAAACAAGGCCCATTTTTCAAATGTCAAGAAACTAAGACAGCTTTGAATGTAAAAGAAATTGCCAAGAAAGCAAACTAATTTGTTTTTGATTTCCTGTCTTCCAAAAGGAGCCAGATGTCAAGAGAGAAAACTTGGTAGAAATGTTAAAAACAAGAAAACAAAAACTCATCATACAATTGGATTCAAGCTATATTCAAGCATCCATTTATTGCTGTGCCTTCATAAAAACTCCTACTTCTTTTGCATTTCTTATTTCTGGACTCTGTTTCAAGGAGGCATTAGGTACACACACCCTTAATCAAAACAGTCACTTTCCCACAGACCGGTTGCTGTGTGCATCTTCTGAGTTGCTACTGGGAATCACACAGTTTCAATCACTGTTTTCTTTAATTTAATTTTATTTAATTTAGAAAGGCATTTCACTCAAGGTCATCAGTATGAGAAAACATTTAAGACACTGTCATTGTGCAGGTTCCCTCTAATATGACTAAACCTCTCTTATAGGAGAGAGCATCTCATTTGGATCAGTGCTTCAGGCTTGTCTAAAGAAATGCCACATTCACAGACACTGCTGGGTATCTGCTCAGAGTTCTACAAATATCTCATTGGCATACAAATACAATTTACCTAAATTAATCCTTTAATCCTGAGAAATATTAACATCAAAGAGTAAATAATATGCATTAAATACAATGCCTGATAAGTCTGCAATGAATCAAATCACGTTAAACTTTGAAGTAAGTAGACGGGGCAGGGGAAAGCTTATGATGCCATCTCAGACAAGACAACCAAGTGTAATAGTTCATTTTTTTCAAATTATTTTTCTTTTTATTAACATGGCCTAAGCTTAGGGTTCTATTTTTTGTTTCTAAATCAGATGTCTTTATTTTATGAATTTGCAGCTCTGTGATAATATTTCCAAGTTATTGTATATTGAGTCCTTGAACTTAACACACAGGTGTTGCTATTCTTATTTCTCAAAAGTAGCACCAAAATGTTCACCACTATCAATTCAAATAACTAGCATTTATTGAGCACTTACCACTTGCCAGTCACACTGCTAAGCATTTGCATTCATTATTTCACTTGATTCCTAAAACCACTCAAGGGAATAAATTCAAATGAGGACACTGAGGCTGTGAGGGGTTGAGGAAACAGTGTGATGTCCTACAGCTCAGTGTATGTCTTGGGCGAAAAACAGGGATTGAAGCTCCTGCCAGTACGTCTCCGCAGTCTTGACCAATGTGCTGTATTGCCCTGTGAGGAGTGCACAAGAAGGGGTTCTTCCTCTCATATCAAAACAAGAAGCCTTTGATTCCAGCCCGTTGTCATGTGATCTAATTCCGGTATACTGAATTATACTAAAGAAAACTCATTCCCGAGGATAGGAATATGATCAAGACAGCTTGAACTGCTCAGGCTCCTCATTTCAGGTTCGTGTGGGGTTCATTTTTTTCCCTCCTCCCTCCCTTCCTCCTCACCATATCCAATTAGTGACCAAATTCTCCCAATTCTGCCTCCAAACTGTCCCTTAGATATATTCTCTCCTTTCTACTGACATTGCTGTAGTTTTACCATTCACTACTCTCCCCTCCCAGCTGGGTGTCCCACCTCCTGTGTCCTCCTGCCATTCATTCCTCATACCAGCAGCAAGGAAGTTGTCTCAGTCAGCTCTGATCATGGCACTCGCCAGCTCAGAAACCCTCCCCATTGCTTACAATATAAAATCTTGGCTTACCAGGTCGACATTCAGTGTTGGCTACCATTTTGTCCTCACTTGTTTCTCCCGTTTACTAATCCCCACTCCAGGCTCCCTACCCTCACTCCATATGCACTGATACATTTGTAGTTTCCCAAACCATTCCTCCACAATCCAGCTCCCTGCTTTTATTCAAGCTGTTCCTCTTCTTGGAATATTCTCCTTCTACTTTTCACTCTCCCGCCTCCATAATCCTCACCAGTGTCATTGGTCCCAACTTCTTCTTGTCAAACATCTACCTGTTTAGAGGGGGTCAGGCCAAGCTTAAAGAGGTTGATCCAGGCTACCAATTATCTATTATATGAGGTACGTCAAAACTCACTGTCCCCAAAGGGACTCCCTCAGTCGGATTTAATCTCTCTTTCCTACATAAGCCTGTTTAATTTTCTTTATTATTTCATTTCTGTACTTATCAAATCCTACCTTGTGTTAAGATTAACTGTGTACATTCCCATCTCTTCTACTAGACTGCGAATTTTTGAAAAGGGAGAGTCATCTTAAACATCTTTGTTTCATCACAGGCTTATGCTGAATTGATTTTTCAGTTATTGATAAGAAAAATTGTGGTATAAGAAGATGATTATTTTTTATTCCCAAAAATTATGATACATGTTTCAAATATATATTTTTGTTTTATGTAGAAATATAAGTATTTAAATTTATAAATATATATTATTTTACACACATACATGTGTATCACTAGATATCTATTGATTAAATCAATTAAAGATGTTGACTATAAAAAGATATTAATTATACAGTTTTATAAACCATATTTCATCATTTGAGATTTGACATCCACCCTCTTTATCTAATGTGATATTTACAAAACCTATGTGGTTCCCTTCAGTTATAAGATATATAGACAAATTAAAAATGTGAAATGGAGTCAATATCTTTTATATAAAAAGCTTTTATAAATCAGTAAGGAAAGTGCTAACTAACAAAAGAATAAAACAGTCAAGAGACTAAGAGACATTTCTCAGAACAAGTATAAATGACTAATAAACATATTTAAAATTTCCAATTACTAGTTATCACAAATTACAAATTAAAACAATAATACACCATTTTTTAACCTATTAAATTGGCAAAATTTGTCTAAGGTAATACCTATTCCCACTGTTGGTAGGCTTATAAATTGTTATAAACTTTCCAGAAATTATTTTGGTGATATATATTGACCCAGTAAACTTACTCTTGAGTATCTATCATGAGGAAATAGTCAGAAATATCAAGATTTATGTTCAAAATTGTTCATCAGTTATTCATAACAATAAAAATTAGAAAAACTAAAATTATTAAATATTAGGGAAATAAATAATGTAACATTTATACAGTAAAATATTTTTAAACATTAAAAGTAACATTTTAAATAATTATTTTCAAATGTAGCAAATGATCAAAGGTAACAGGATAAGAAACTATATGTTATGATCTTATTTTTGTAAAAATTATCTTTTTTATTTTTTTCATTATACATATCACTTTTTTCAAATTTTCACATTGACAAAATAGTTTTTATTCTTTAGAACCTAAAATGAAAATTACAAAAAAAAATTATACTTAATTGTTGTTACATCATTCCCAGTAAGAACCAAGACTCAAAGACCAAACAAGTTCATTTTTTATTTCCTCAGAGAGTAAAAAAGACTAACTTCAAGAAACCGCCAGAATGCTGCTGTAAGCTCTCATTTCAAAGAAATGGTGTGGTGTTTGTAATGGATAAATTTGAAGAGACAGCCAGTATTATTCTCATCTGTGATATATCATTTCTGCCTCTGATATGATCTTTTAAGAAAAAAAAATCCACTTTCACTTCTTTTTATTTTAACTCCCTACAATTGTATGGACACCACTTGGTAATAAAAACAGCCCCAAAACCATGTGTCTCATTATTTCACAGCTATTAATCATAAATAATAGTCTCATACTTCTGAGATTATAAATTATTCATACGAAAGTAATGCCAAATTATTAAAAGCCATTGGGTGAATCTGTGACCTTGTTTGACAGCCACTGGTTTGAATGACAGCCTGAGAGACAGTACAGCCGAGGTCTGAATGGACTCGTCCAGGACAAGCACTGTTCTTCCATCTACCAAGATGCTTTTCCTTGAAACCAAGATGAACCACATCTCTGAGAAGAAGAGAGAGTCTTGTCCATTCTGAAGCCTATTTGGGATGCTACATGTACCTTGGGAAATAAAAGTACTCTTAATTCTTAGTTAACAAATCACTTTCACATTCATTAAACCTAAACATTTGCCATTTTTCTAGAGTTATGCTGATACTTGGATTTTCTTTGCAACACAAAATAGCATCTGGTCTAATTACAGGCATGAAGAACATTTATTTATAATTTAGATCATATCCATTTGTCCCATTTTTTTGTAGTGTATACCATTTTATTAAATGGTACAAATATCAGATCAAAAAACAAAAAACAAAAAAAATCAAAACATGAATATTGTTAGATCATTTTTATTTAACATCATTCAACTTAGTTCTGAATTCTGCAGGCACATCCTCTTTTAGCCATTGCCTTCCCTTTGGAAAGCTACGGCTTTGCTCAGCTTGTAGCAAAAGATGCTAATTTGATCACACTGATTCCTTTTAATACAAAGAGTGAATTGTTTTTAGACTACTGGTGATTAATGTGGGTATTGATTAGCTGATCAATAAGGCCACAGTGTCTAATTATTGATAATCCCTCTCCAGATGAAAGATCGAGTGTAAGGAGTCCTAGTTACAGAGTTCAAAATATAAAGTGATTCAATGTGATGCCTAGTAATTGAAAGTCAAACTAATCCCATAAATTAAATCACAACAATCCATAACATTTACCTGATAAATCCTTTGGAAGCTGTATTTAACTTTCACTATTCTCGACTTTTTTCCCCCTTTGAAAAGTACACAACTTGTTAAGAAAAGTAAAAATCCTTCTAAAGTGATTTATCTTTATGAAATAAGGAATCCAATGGCACCACCACTGATGGTTACATATTTTAAATAATGGCTTCATCTCTGTATGACATCACAGAACGAAGAATAAAGAAAACTTAACCATGAATGCTCAAGAGAATGAAGGCTGTCCCCAATACTTAGGCTCACAGACATGCGAGGAAATTCAGAAATCATGCAATCGCCTTCTCCCCCTGCTACAGACAGGTTAAGAGAACTGATGATTGTCACACAGCCAGCCAGAGGGCAGGACAGAATTGAGGATCTAGATTTGTTACAACCTCTGCCCTTTCCTAGTGTGTATAGGATATGTAAGCATTATTTTGTGCCAGGGTCAAAAATTTACTCATATGGTCAACAGCTATGGTGTACAAGAAAAATAAAGTTTTATGTATATACATACTGAGACAGATCTTAGCTTGCTCCAAAGCCCCTGCATCTCCACTGTTGATGTAGGGGCAAGGTGGGGAGACCTCGATAACGAAAGATAGCTAAGTTTCTTCCCATTTGGGGTTACTTCAGTCTCTTTGGGGTAAATGCTTGATTTGGAAATTTTCCTCTCTTCCTTTGCTCCTCCTCAAGATAGTATTTGAGTCTATAAGGGGCTTTTGTGGCTCCAGATCAGTGAGGGAGAGGAAACAGATGTGCATGGTTTTTTGGCTGTCCACCGGAATTCACTGAAATCTATTGGGGTGGCTAGTCTCACCCCTGGTCACTACTAATGCACAGTTGCTCTGCCTAGTATTTTTTTTCCTTCTTTTTTTTTTCCTTTTGCATATTTTTACTTTGACATATTTGATTTATGCAAATAATCTACATAATAGGTAAGTTACAGAGCATCATAAATGAACACACATGAATCCACCACCCAACTTAAGAAATGAAATATAATAAAAACAGCTGATCCCCAATGCTCCCTTCCTGATCCCCTCCACCTGCTTCTACCCAGGCAATAATCACTTTCTTGAGTTGGCTTATCTGTATGAATAATGATGGGTGAATGTGTCTTAAAATATATTTTTTCATTTTGCTTGTCTTTAAATATCATATAATGGTTTATAACTCATGTATGCTTTGTTGTTCACTTTTCTTCTTTAAACATTTTAAGATCCATTTATTCTTATGTCCATGAATTCTTAAGCCAAAGCCCAAGCTGGTAAGAACAGAGTCCCTGAGGAATCCAGACTACATTTTCATCTTGATTTTGCTCCTGAAATAATGCCTCTTCCTCCCATAGCAGAAAGCTTTCTGCATCCTCCTCCCATCTGGTGAAAACATCTCTATCATACTCTGTCCTCTGCACCATGGTTTATAATAAAATTCTATTACTCATAGATTGATCAAACCTGGCTGTTGATATATAAAGAGGAGCATTATTAAATTTAGAAATTCTTTCTCTTTGGCAAGAAAATCTAGCTTTGTAGACTTCTGTTCCCAGCTAGGACAGAGTAGCTTGCACCAATCCAAACTTCACACCAAATACAATTATAATAACTGTATAAAGTTTTTTTTAATTTAACTGTTTGAAGCCATCAAAGAGCAATTGGCATCCTGGACTTGAGGAGCCAAGATCTCAGAGAAAAGAGAATAGCATTGAATGAGCTTGACTTTTTCTGTCTCTTCTTCTTGTAAGGCATTTAGCAGTTTGTAACAGACTTAGGCAAGAGACTGAAAAGAAAATGACAGCTCAGGGCTTTCACCAGTCTCACAGGAATGGGATATAAACAGTTGGAGTTCAGTCTTGCCAAAGAAGCCAGGACTTGAAAGATCAAGAGAAAGAGAAAGAGAAAGTTCAGGGATGTGAAGCTGAGGGTATGAGCTGCTTTTTTTCCTCAAAATATTTGCCTATTTGCCCACTGTGCAGGTAGAGAAGTGGAGAATAAGCAGAAAAAGCTGGGAAGAGATTGAAAAGCTAAACCATTCTAGTCACAGCCTTTGATGCTAGAAAGATAAAGATTGAAATTAAGACCCAAGGAAGTTGAGGGGCACTGCCAAAGACACAAGACTTTCACTTTGGAGCCCTGAAGGACTAACTGTAGCAGTATGAGAACATTGGAAATATATGGGCCCTACAAAGAGCAAAACTTAGCCTTGAGATTTTGAATCCATTTCAATCCGAAACTTTATATCCAGGTAATTAACCCTACTCTAACTGCCAAGAGATCAACCAAAATAAGAGTTTCAGCATTTTCATGAGGCCGGAAAGACAAAACTGAAGGTCAAGATTATTAAGGCAGCCAGAACTTGAGAGGCTATGATCCAGGAACAACGTGATCCTTAGATAAGCCCAACATTCTACACCACTTTCATTCTTGAGGCATTTTCCAGCGTCAAACCTATACAGGACAAGAAGCCAAGAAACCAACTAGAAAGTATCAGCCAAACAGCTAAAAAGCTAAGTCACACCTGATAAGGAGGGAAGGCCTTAGAAAACATTCCAGTATTTCCACTGAGACTCCTGAAGGCCAAGTCCTAGCAGTGAGGACAAACTGGAAATTAGAGCTGTTCTTACACCCCGACTAGATCAAAGCAAGCTGCTCACCAGAAGGAAATTAAATTTTTCTTAGAAAATAATATTAGCCAGAGCCTCCACATTTATAATAATACTGTCATATTTTTCAGATATAATAAATTTTTTTCATTTATGATTCTGATATCCAACCAAAAATTTTTCATTTATAATATCTGACATCCAGTCAAAAATTACCAGATATGTCAGGATCTAAGACAATATTCAAAATCTAAGATTTTTTTTAAAAAAAGATAATATAAATAGGCCCATATGTGATTCAGATACTAGGGTTATTAGAGATTTTAAATATCTATAAATTATATGTTCAAGAAAATAGATTACCAAATAAATAGTATAACCAGAGAGCTAGGACCCTTAAAGAGAATTAAATGAAAATTCTAAAACTGAAAAATACACTGATATTAAGAAAGCAATAAATGGGCTTGAGAGAGAAGACAAAGATTAGACATAGATTGGATGAAACAGATGCATACAGGAAAAAAGGCCAGTAGAAAATGTCCAGACTGAAGTATGGGGAGAAAAACTGAAGGAAAACAGAAAAGATCATACAAAGCATACGAGACACAGTACAAAAACAAAAAAACAAAAAAACAGGCGAAATTGGAGCTCCAGAGTGATAAAAAAAGAATACGATGAAAGCAATATTTGAAAAAATAATGGCTGAGAATTTCTCAGAACTGAAGAAAAATATCAAGTCACAGATTCAGTGCTTAATGAATAATCCTAGATAGAAAGGAATGAAGAACATTCCCAGAAAAAGGTCATTTATGGGGAAATAAGAAAGATTAGACAATAATGTCTGAGTGGTTTCAAATATGTGTGTAATTAAAATAAGTAACAATAACACAGAAAAGGTGAGATGAACATATGGAGTTAAAGTTCTCTAAGATCCAAGAAATGATTAAAAATACTAATTTTGTAGACACAAATGATCGAGGATACATATTGTGATCTCTAGGTAAGTACTAAAAGACTAATAAAAAATAAGAGAAAGGTTAAAAAAGTTAATACAAAAGAAAATGAGAGAATAAAAGAAACACAAAAAGACCAAACAGAAAACAAATAGTAAGAGAGCAGATTCAAATGTAGAAATAATTATATAAATAGACTAAATAATCCATTAAAAAAAACTTACAAAACTATCGGGAATGGGAGGGACTAAATTTATGCTACTAGAAAAAGCAAACTTTAAAGCAAAAGTAAAAGAATAGGAAACACATACCACACAAACATTATTAAAAAGAAAATATAGTTTTACTGATAACAAATAAATTAGACTTCAGGGCAAGAAGTCTAATTTGACTGATCAAATATAAAGAAAATAGGCACAAATTAACATTTCTAGTGGTAAATGGGGGCATTTCTTAATAATAAAGCATCAATTCACCAGGAAAATATAACATTTCTAAATTTTTATGTAACTAAAAACATAGTCTCAAACTACATAAAGCAAAAACCTACTGAACTAAAGGATAAAAGGACAAATCTACCTAGTAAAAGATTTTGACACATTTGTATTGGTAACTGATATAGCAAATTGATAGAACAAATAGGATAAACAGCAGGAGAAATATAGAAAATTTGAACAACATGATTGAGCAATTTGACCTATTGATAATATATATGCATATATATAAATATGTATGCTATATATATATATATACATGTACATAAATACATAGGTACATATCACTCTATCCAACCACATTCTTTTCAAGAATACATACTAACTACATTTACCAAAGTCAACTAATCACTGAGTTAAATAACAAACTATTAAAAATCATTTAAAGTAATGTCTTTGGTCAGTGGAATTAAGGTAAAAATCAGTAATAAAATGATAACTAGAAAATCTCAAACTGTCTGGAAATTAAGCAATGTACTCTTAAATAATCTAGTTAAATGTACTCTTAAATAACCTAGTTATTTAAGAAATACCTAAGCTAGTAACTGGATAAATTCATTTAAAAAAAAATCACACTGGAAATTGAAAACTATTTTGAGCTGAATTACAATAAAAGTAATAAAAATATATCATAACTTTTATGATATAGCTAAGAGAAACAAAAATCTTGATAGCCATAAATGTATATATTAGAAAACAGAAAACAGTGAAAGTCAATCATTTTATCCATCTTAAGATACTTTTTTTTACTTTCTTCTTTTACTATTTTTTTATTAAATTTATTGGACTGACATTGGTTAATAAAATTATATAGATTTCAGGCATACAATTCAATAATACATCATCTGTATAGTGCTTTGTGTGTTCACCACCCAAAATTAAATTTCCTTCCATGACTATATATTTGACTCTCTTTTAAAGCAAGGAAACTAAATACAAGAAAGTAAAATGAAAGAAATAAATATAACAGCAAGAACTGACGAAATGAAACATATAATAGAGAAAATCAACCAAGTCAAAACTAAATCTTTGAAAAGATTAATAAATTGATAAACTACTAAAGGTTAATTTTTAAAGGGAAAATGAATAAATTATAAATATTGAGAATATAAAATGGACATCACAATTGAAATTATAGACCTTAAAAGGGTAGGAATAAAATTATGAACATCTTTTACAAATAATTTTAAAATTTAGATCAAATAGATAATTTCCTTGAAAATACAACTAACCAAAAATACAAGAAAAATAGTCCTATGTCTCTTAAATACATTTTATGTATAATTAAAATCTTCCCCAAAATAGAATCATGGATGCAAATGGCTTCATCAGTGAATTATTTCAAACATTTACGAAAGAAATAACACAATATTACACTAATTCTTCCACAAAACAGAACAGAGGAAACAGTCCCCGTTTCATTTTATAAGGCCCACATAACCTCATAAAGGACATTATAAGAAAGGTAATGAGACAGTAAAACTCATGAATATAATTGTAGAGTCTAAACATAACATTAGCAAACCAAATCCAGCAATAAAAAACAGGGTAATAAATTAGAACCAAGTTCAGAGGGAATGCAAGCTTAATTTAATATTTAGAAATCGATCAAATTATAACAATATAATTCACTATAATAATGAAAAATATTGCATGGTCATCTTCGTAGATTCATAAAAACCATTAGAAGAAAATCAATACTTATTGCTAATTAAAAAAATAAAAACTCAACAAACTAGAAATAAAAGAGACTTTTTAATCTGAGAAAGAATACCTTTAAACAATGAGGCATTGGGAACTTTTCCCCAAAAGTCAAGAAGGAAAAAAGAATCCCATTATGACTTGTATTCAGCATATAACTGGAGATCTTATTCAATGTAATTAGAAAAGAAAAAATTCAAATGCATATAAATCAGAAAAGAAGAAATAAAACCATCACTATCTGCAGATGATTGTGAAGTAGAAAATTCAATGAACTACAGATAAACCATTAGAATTAATAACTGAACTTAGTAAATTTGCTGGATAAAGAATAATTATGCAGAAATCAATTTTATTTTTTTATTTTAACAATATACATTTGAGAATGGAACTTCAAAAATTATGTCATTTAAAACAGTAAAATTTTTTTATAAGACTCTGAGTATCTAGGAATAAAATTTGCAATAATGTTAAATACTTCTCCATAGAAAACTATCAAGTATTTCTGATAGAAGTTACTTTAAGCCTAACTAGAAAGAAAACTACATTTATGGTTTGGGATAATCAATAATTTAAAGAGATCTCCCTGAAACTGATCTACAGATTCATTGTAACCATTATCAAAAATCCCATTTTTCTGTGTGTGGAAATGAACAAGCTGGTTCTAAAATCGATATAGAATTACAAAAAGCCAAGACAATCTGCAAGAAGAATAGCAAAGCTGGAAGACTCACACTACCATGTGTCAGGGTCTATTATGAAGCTACATTAATTAAGAAGACAGTGTGGTATTCATTCTGTATAGACAAACTGACAATTGGAACAGAATACAAAGTCCAAAAACAGACATCACTGAATTTATATGCAGTCACTGAATTTATAACAAAGATGGTACTGCAGTACAGTGGGGGAAATAGTAACAGGTTAATTAAGTATCCATATGGGGAAAAAATTAATCTTGACCCTCTACCTTGCACCATAAATAGAAATCAACTCCCAATAGATTTTAGACATAAATGGGAAAAATGAAACAACGAAGCTTCTAGGAAATGACAGAGGAATATCTTCATGACCTTGAAGTGGGCAAAGATTCCTTAGGCAAAATGCAAAAGCATAAATCATAAAGGAAGGATTGATAAAAAAGACCACTTTAAAATTAGGAATTTTTTTCATGAGAAGTCTCTATTAAGAAAGTAAAGAGGCAAGCCAATAGTAGAAGAAGATAATTACAAGATATATATTTGACAAAGCATTTATATCTGAAATTTATAAAGTACAAATCAACAAGAATAAAACTACAATTTTAATGGACAAAACAAACAAACCAAAACAAAATAGGGAAACATAAATGAAAACCCCAATGAGATACCACTATGCACGCAACAAAATAACTAAAATGAATCAAAAAAAATCACAATAGTAAGTATTGGCACCTGGCATTTTCATTCACTGTGTTAAAAAATAAATTGTAATATGTTCATAAAATGAAATACCGTTCATCAATAAAACTGAACAAACTAATACTGCACACAATAACATGTATAACTCTCACAAATCTAATTTTGAGGGGGAAAAACAGATATAAATTACCACATACTGGATAATTCATTTTATATAAATTTCAAATATAGGCAAACTCTGTGGTGATAGGGTATGAGACTAGTGGCTACCTTTAATGGGGGGGAAGTGAATGGAAGGGGCAAGGAGACTTTTGGGGTGCTGATAATGTTCTTTATCTTGCTCTGGATAGTGGTTACACAAGTGTATTTATCCTTTTTGTAAAAATTCATCAAGCTGGACACATGATTGTACATTTTTTGTCAATATGTTATATTCAACTCGAAAGTTTACTTTTTAAAAAATTCTATCTTTTGAGACAATTAATGCAGATTAGAGGTCCTATCTTGAGATTCAAAAGCTAACCATTGGTTTTTTCTTTCTCTTTTCATTCTAACGTCCTAGCCTTCCCCAAAGCATTGAATGCCTCTGGCTGGATAGCAGAAGAATCACGTAAAAGGAAGTAAAAAAAGGAAAAGGACATTAATACATTTCAAAAATATTATCCCTGTTATACTTCTCATAAAGCCAAGAATTAAAAGAACAGAAACAGATACAAATTAACTGTTTGAAAATTTTTTCAAGATAATAGCAAAAAATATCTCTGAGAAGATATCCTTTATGGTAGAAAGGATACTTAGAAAAAGGCATTTCATTTGATACTGGTACATACATTCTGTAGGAAAATTTGAAGAAAACCTCTAAAAGTGCATGCTATTTGACCTAGCAATGCCCCTTCTAGAAATATGACTTAAATAAAAAAGGATCTGTGCAAAAAATTATTTACAAGATTTTTCTTTGTAAATTTGTTCAAAATGTAAAGAAATGCGGAAAATCTAACTGTCCAATCGTAGAGAAATTATGATATATTCATATACAAAACTGTAGAAATACATGAATTGAAAAAGAGTGATACTCCTACTTTATTAGAGGTGGGAAAATATAAGCCATTAGACATAAATAACATCATAGGATTGCATTTTATTAATACGCTTTGTAGAAAAGTCCAGTGGGCCAGGAGGAATTGCCTACAGATGGTAAAGTCATTAGTTCGCTGATTAATTCAATGTTAACTCTATACCATGGGCCCAATGGTAGGGAACGAGTATACAAAGATAGACAAATACTCTGCCATTATTAAGATTAAAACCTGAAAAGAGTTACAAACCCTCACCCACCTCACCCCAATGGAGGCCTCCTGAGCAGAGGCCCCTAAACCATCACAGACACAAGAGTTGAAAACATTCCCAGGCAGGAATTGAAGGGTTTTTTAACCTTTCCCAGAGACAATTCAAGCGCATTTCCTGGGGCTGTTAGCTCAGTGAAGGTGGGAGAGAGATGGTTACCTCCCTTCTCTAGTTGTTCCACAGTACAAATGAAAATCAGAATTAAAAATTGTTAAATAGTTTCTAAGAGCCAAAAGGGTCATGACGTCATTTTAGTTTGAGTTTAAATTTGTTTTGCATAATAAGGCAAGCCTCAAAATACAAAAAGAGTAAGCAGAGGCATAATTAAAATGAGAAATTTCATGATGAAATTCATGCTTGATTTGTTCTTAGTCTGAACACCCATGGGATAATATTTCTACACCTTTATATACACCAGAATTAGAACCTAGTGAAAGAGACACTGGAATCAGGCTTCCTGGATTTAATCAGGCTTCCTAGCTCTATCATTTTTGAGTTCTGTGACTTACTGAGCAAGTTACTTAATATCTTCGAGCTTTGGTTTCCTCATTCATAAAATGGAAGTAATAATAGTAAATATGCTATTGCAAGGATTAAATGTAATAATGTAAAGTTCTTGTGATAGGACCTACTCTAAAGTAAGTCTCAAAAATTGTCTATTATTATTGCATTCTAAATATAAAATAACTCCCTTCTTTAACAGAAACATAAAGGATTTCTGAAAATACTTAAATCCCAACAGACACAAATTAAAGATTCACATGGAGGAAAAAGGGGAACCTCATAGCACAATCTATCAGATTACATCTGAAATTTGAAAACTGAGCAATTAATTATTTGGTTAAATTTTCCAGTTAGATAGTCATATGGATTATTAAAATATTTTTTACTCACAAAATATATTCAATTTCCTTTAAAATTATGTCCTTTATTCTCTAGTTCATATTTACCACTGGAGTGATGATTTCCTGTATCCCAAGCTGCTCAGCATCCACCTATAAGCCATATGATCCTGGAAATTCCTGTCCTATTGTGGCTTCACAGGAGCAGAGTGATGCAAAGATTGCTTAGAAGTGATGTAGACACTGAAGAGGTCATGTTTGACAATTATTTTTGCCCTGCCAGTCTCTGAGCTCATGGATTATTTACCAGTGTTTTATAATTGCTAGGTCAGATCATATAATTCTCTCTCCAGTTTTCATGGTTGATAAAATAACTCTGTTAAAGTTCTGTTCATTTAAGTCACAATAATTCCATATGGACAATTTACATGGGGCAGAGCAATCCTTGAATCTTCCTAGCCCACACTGGCCCATGTTAAGTTCCTGCAACATCAGATTGCTTTCTTTCTTCTGGATTGTACCCACTGGCACACAAACGCACTGTAATATCTTCCATCTTGGAAAGGAGGAAAGAAGGGAGAAGAACCGGAGAATGGAAAGAAGAAATTAGGAGGCAAAGGAGGGGAGAAGGCAGAAGAGATATGGGTAAGAAGCAAGGAGGGAAGGAGAGGGAAAGGAAGGAATCTTGTGATTCCATATCCCCCCTCTACCTTTTCTCTATTTCTCTGGTTTCCTTTACAATATAATTCCTCCATATAAGCTACTCAAATGCCTTTCTTCCCATTCCCTTTTGAACTGTCTCCAATCAGAGCTCCATTCCAATCATGCTACCAAAACTATTCCCTCTGTATTGTAAAAAGCAGTGATCAATTCTCATCTAATCTAACCTTCGCAGCCATACTTGATATAGTTGATCACTTCCTCCCTCTTTTTAAAAAATATATTGCTTTGTTCTAAAGGTTGAACACATTTAAGTCATGAGGGAGAAATTTTGCAGAAAGCAGAAGAGTACAGTTTGCTTCTCAGCTAGCTCTGATTCAGAAAGTCCCATGTCGTGCCATTCAACAAGGGGGCAAGTGAGAGACAGAGGCTGGACGACGGGTCCATTCAGACACCATCTTGGGACCCAGAAAAACACTTAAAAAGCCAGTTGTTTTTGTTGTTGCTGCTATTGCTGTTGTTGTTGTTTTTTTTTTTTATCTCAAATGCCAACCCGAATTTCTAGTTTTCTCAATGAAAGAACTTGGAATTTAGGCCAACTGACTGTGGGTCTATAGTGTCATACTTTTGTTAAAGTAGCTTGTGTCTTGCTGTGTTCAAAAGGAACAATAGGTAGGCCTTGGATAAAGTGGAACTGAGGGCAGTCAGTTTCTTTTTTTCTAATTTCTATTAAAAAAAAAAAAACAGTCCACCCATTTCTCCCACCCTACACCCCTGCCTCTGCCGACCACCAATCTATTCTCTGTATCTATGAGCTTAGATGTTTTTTTGCTGTTTTAGTTTTTTTTTTTTTTTTTACTTTTTTTAGATTCCACATATAAAAAAGATCATATTACATTCATCTTTCTCTGACTTGTTTCACTTAACATAATGCCCTTGAGGCCATCCATGTTGTCACAAATGGCAAGATTTCATTCTTTCTTATGGTTGAATATTTTTATGGTTGAATAAATATTATGTGTATGCGTGTGTATGTACATATATTGTGATATATGCATGTGTGTGTGTGTGTGTGTGTGTGTGTGTGTGTATGCATTCATCCGTCAGTGGAAACTTAGGTTGTTCCCATAGTTTGGCTATTGTAAATAATGCTAAAATGAACATGGTTGTGCATATATCTTTTGAATTAGTGTTTTTGTTTTCTTCAGATAAGTATCCTGAAGTGGAATTGCTGGATCATATGGTAGCTCTATTTTTAATATTTTAAGGAAACTCCATAGTGTTTTCCATAGCTGTTGCACCAATTTACACTCCCACCAACAGGGCATAGGGAGTCCCTTTTCTTCACATCCTCACTAACACTCGTCATTTCTTGTCTGTTTGGTAATAACCATTTTAACAGGTGTAAGATAATATCTCATTGTAGTTTCAATTTACTTTTCCCTGGTGATTAATGATGATGAGCATCCTTTCATATACCTTTTGGGCATCTCTACGTCTTCTTTGGAAAAATATCTATTCAGAATTTCTACCCATTTTGGGGGGGAGTGGTATTTTGCTACTGAGTTGTATAGGTTCTTTATATATTTTAGATATTAGTTCCTTGTCAGATATATGATTTGAAATTTTTTTCTCCTATTTGGTTGGTTGCCTTTTAATTTCTTCAATGGTTTCTTTTGCTCTACAGAAGCTTTTTAGTTTGATGTCTTTCCCTCTATTTTTGCCTTTGTAGCTTTGCTTGTGGTGTCAGATTCTAAAAATCATTGCCAAGACCTATGTCATAGAGCTTGCCACTTATGTTTTTTTCTCGTAGTTTTATGGTTTCAGGTCTTATGTTCATGTCTTTAACCTATTTTGAATTAGTTTCTGTGTACGGTATATGATAGTGGTTCAGTTTAACTCTTTTGCATGTGGCTGTCCCGTTTTCCCAATACCACTTATTGAAGAGATTGTCCTTTTCCCATTGTATATCTTTGCTCCTTTGTTATAAATTAATTAATCATATAGGCATGAGTTTATTTCTGTGCTTTCTATTCTGTTTCATTCATCTATGTGTTTGTGTTTATGTCAATACCACATTGTTTTAATTACTATAGCTTTGTAATATCATTTGAAACCAAGGAACATGCATTTTTCAGCTTTATTCTTCTTTCTCAAGATTGCTTTGGCTATTTGGCTATTCAAGGTTTTTTGTGATTTCATACAAATTTTAGGATTGTTTGTTTTCTTTCTGTGACTTGCTCCTTCTTGAAATGCTTTATTTACAAGCACATTTTCCTAATTCTTCCCTCTCATTTTTTCTTCCAACCTCACTACCCTCTTTTTCTCAGCCTTCTTTTTTGTCTCCTCCTCTCCTTCCCAACATCCAAGTATCAGAATGCCCCAAAGCTCTTGCTTGAATGACCTCCTCTGACACCATGACTTTAAACACCATCTACACACTGATGACTCCCAGACGTGTATCTTCAGCCTTGACCTCTCTTCTTAGGTCCAATTGCCTACTAAACATGTCCACTTGATTTTCACCATCCCTCAAACCAGTTCTTCTGTCATGTTTCCTCATTTCACTATATAGTACATGCCATTTTACCCACCTAGGTACTCCGGCTTCAAGCCTCAATGTCATCTAAATTTCTCTCTCTCTCAAACCTCACATCCAATTTATCATCAAATTCTCTTCATCCTTCTTACAAAATGCATCCCATATCTAACCACTTCTCAGCCTCCACTATTACCATGCTATTCCCAGCTACCATCATGTTTCACATGGATTACTCAGTAGCCCCATTCAGTATCATTGCCTCCATTCTTGTCCCTCTACAGTTCATTCTCTATACGGTGTTTTAAAATGTCAATTGGATTTTGCCACTCCTCTTCTTAGAATCCTGTAAGAACTTTCAAGTATATTTAAGATAAAATCAGAACTCTTCTCCATGGTATGAAGGCCCTACAATATCTTGCCTCAGCCTCTTGTCTTACATATATTATCTCCTCTCTTGCTTTACTCCACATGGACCCTCTTTCATTTCCTCCAATATACAAAACCCATTTTTGCCCCAGGGCCTTTGCACCGGCTATTCCCTCTTCCTTAGATGTTCTTTTCTGAAAACTACATGACTGACCTCTCCTTGATATTCAGGTCTAAAATTAAATATTCCTCAGCCCCCAGAATGCCTTCTCAATCACTCCTTGCTGCCCACATGTACTCCTATCACACCATCTTGGTTTTTTTTATTATTCTCACTACTGTCTAGTGCATATGTTTACCTGTAACTTTTTGCCTGACTTCCCATTAAAACATTAAGTTCTTTGTGAGTAGAGACTTCTCCTGTTTTGTTTGCTACTCTATCATCAAGTCTAGAAATCTGACAATATAAATTCATTTAGCTCAATGGACCATGGAATGTCCAGATGTGTGTCTCAAAATTCATTCAAGAGCTGTTTCTTTGCCCATGAAAAGGTGAGCAGAGGCAGAAAGATATGAAGAAACTGTGGATTATGTGTTCATTTCCTACTTCCCTGACTCTGACCCTGTCAAGGAAGTATCTCGTTGGTGGCTCCATTAGGGACTGTGATAGTTTGCCTACGGATATAGTAGTACATGGCCTGTGGACTTGTGCTGACTTCAGAAGTATTCAAGGTGCTCTGCACAGTGTCTGTCTCTGGAGCAACTCTAGGAACTTTCTAATACTCCACCATTTTTTTTCTCTCATCCTTCTTGAGACAATTTCTGTTCCCAACCCCCATATTCCCCAGCATTATTGGCTTGATATTGGTGAGCTTTTTGTTCACCTTGAATAGTAAATCTGAGACTATTTACAGCTAACTGAACCTTCTGCTCCTGAACCAGAGGGAACTATGTGAGTCTGGAACTTTGATAGAAAGACTTATCCTATATAAATAAAACCATTTTTCAGTCAGGGGCAAATCATGCACAAACATAAAATGCCTGGTTTGAAAGCAATAAGTAGAAAGAAACTCCTGAGAAATCAGCAGTGGGAAATTTCACCTTCTATTGGCTCAACCACTGGTTACTGGTAATTCCAGGTGATTTTTAGTAAATAAATGTGAGATTCTGAATGATTAGCATTCATTGAGTGTTGAGAGACAGAAGTTCGTTGTTTACACAGTTCTTCATCTCTTTCATCTTTCTCTCATCAATGATTATGGAATAAATGTATCAAGAAAGAAAACTAGATTGAAAAAAAGGGAAATTATTTATTGGAGTTGTTTTCTATTTTCTTTCTCTTCCTCATTCCAACATACTCAAGTAAAACTGTTAAATTTCCAGTTGGAAAGAAGCATATAACATCTTATAAAAATATGTTTTCCAACAAATTTCCCATTTGTGATCATGTACATTAATGAGTTCATGTAAATCTGTACACATTCATTTGCACTCAGTGGATGTTTGATAAGTGTACAAATGATTGAATAAGAAAATAAACCATTCATGAAACTTAAGGGAAGCCCTTTTGTCAAATTGGAATAACAAAATCAGAGGTTAGAGAGTTATTGTTGTAAGGTGAATCATTTTTAATAGATAAACTCACTGAACAATTAAAAGCCAGCACTGATTGGTATCTCATTTAGATAGTTACTTCATTCCAATAACATTTATTTTATTCTAACGTTCAATAAAGTAATTACTCACATTTTAAGCACTTAGAATCAGATACTTCCAAGGACAAAAAATGAGAGACAAGAAGATGCAGCTCCCATTAAAGTGTAACAGTAGTGGAATGCCAGGGCCACATCCAAGGCAGCCAGGGTCAATCTAAGTCATTATATATGAACTTAAACTCCAAAACTGAAACTTAGTTACCATATTTCAACTCACCCTACTTTAGAACAATAGCTATCACAATCTTCTTCTGGTTGTTACTCATTGATAAATTCTTAGAGATAACTGATGTTGGAAGTTTCAGGGCAAATAAAAGGAAGGTTGAAAAACTCATAGATCTTGCCATATCTGCAGAAAGTATCATGCGAAAAGATTATTAGGTTGATTTAATCATAGATCGGAGGGTAAATTCCTAGACTTTTGAAGCCGATGTCATGGAGAACAATTAGGTTTCTACTAAACCATTTTTGGTGTCATAAAATCCTAAACAAAGTTTAGAAAGAGGCTTATGAATTATATTTTATGAACAATCACTTCATCTTTATCAGGATTCAAAATCATCTCCTTTAATGGACCTGAGTATATCTGAAGTTGCTAAATAGCCTTTTCTTTCTTTATTCTACAAACATTTATTAAATTTTTCTTCTGTTATGCAGCATGCTCAGCTTTGCATAATGCTTTATTGTGCATACAAAAGCATCATCTTATTTGATCCTTCTAACAGCCTTTTGGGGCTACTGTTATTATTTCCACTTTACAGCAAAACTAACAGAGGCTTAGAGAACTTAAGTAAATAAGAAATGGGGCTCATTCTTAACCCACAATTTTCCCATGGAATTGGATATCTTGCTTAAAACTATGAAAGTACTAAATCCTAAAATAAAATCTTCACCAGATTTTAAGTCTCCATAATACAGATTTTCCAAGTTATTCTCTACCAATCAAAGCCTGAAACATTCCATAACAAAACCACAACCCTTTATAGCATGGTTTTTTGAGTTGTCCCTCTCTAAGTGAGACATGTTATTTTGGGCAGTCTCATGTGATGAAAGAGATAATGGGCTCTTTGGGCGGTAATAAAAACAAAATCACTACTTTGACAGTAAGTAAAATAGAAATTGAAACTTTAAAAAAATAGGATTTTCTGATTTCACAAATGAGCTGTCAAGAAACTTTGGGTTTAACTTCTCAGTGTTATTTTCTCTGTCACTTAAAATAATAACATGCCAATTTATGAAGTCCTTTGGGCTCATTTTAACATGTAAATGAACAATTCAAATTCTATTTGAAAACTTAGGCTTCTCCAAAAGCAAATTTGAACAGGATCAAAAATAAGGAAATATGGGAAAGAGGTATTCTGGTATGAAGATCCTCTAATCCAAGGCAGGAGGCTAGCATGGGCTGAAGGGAGGCCCAGCCAGCAGGGAACTCAGGAGCCCAAAGGAGAGCTGGGTCTCCAAGGTCACAGTCAATCAGAAAAGCATGGGTGTTTGAGGCAGAGCATTCCTGGGGAAGTGCTTTTTAGTTGTATGGGTTGTTATGGTGGTGGTGGTGGTGGTGGTGGTGGTGGTGGTGGTGGTAGTGGTGGTTGGGAGTGGAGATCATGACATATGACCACTCAGCAGATACTAAGAGTGGAGATCTGAGGGAGAAGAGGCCACATTAATACATGTGTCAGAAAAGCCTGTTCTGGCAGATTTAGCAAATGAAATAAGGTAGAACAAGATGATCAGCAGAGGGAAAGAACCACTGGCAATTCCTGATCAGAAGAGTATCAAGAACAGTAAAGGGTAAGAAATTTTACCCTATTTTCAAGGTAAGAAGCCAGCCTGTCACAGTTTCATGGATGCTGGCAGGAGATATAAGGCTACTGAATCAAAGACAAAGGACTTTATACTCAGAACACAGCAAACAGCATGAGCATCAGCATATTTGCATCAATTCCCCTTGCTCCCAAGTTACCCAGGGCAATATGGATAGACCCTCAAAGACAGTTGCACATGCAGTGGGTTACCCTATGGGAAAGGAACCCTGGCCTTAGGGAATATGAATCTTTTATAAGGATTCTGTATCCTTATAAGTAAGCATGCTGGACCTCTGCTGTGAAAGAAAATGCTATCTCTCTTTCGAAGCTGTTCATGATACAAATATCTTGTAAAGAAAGTCTGGAAAAAGGACAATCACTGCCTCTGTTGCAAGATATGTAGAAATGCAAGAGATTCAGGGAGAATTGTCACTCAGCAAACAGCTGCCTCATGGGTGGCTCTATATCCTCAGCTGTGGTCACTTAAAAAAACTACTGTGACCCAATCATAATGTATTTTTATGAAAAGCTGGACAAGAGAAGAAGAATCTGTCTTATGTGGTGCTCTCTGAAATCAGACTTGACATGAAGATTCATTTGCAAATAATTTATTAAAGAAATTATCCCGAAACTATCCAGTAAAAAAAAAAAAAATGGGGGAAGCAACAGAGAAGAGATTTCAGGGAAAGTGCTCTGCTAGGTAGCCTATCCTGAAGAAAAATTCTGGAGTGCAGATTATGCCTTGGAGTTGTTCTGATCTGAGGAAAGACATATGGGCTCTCAAACTCCTATCCCTTTCCATCTTTGGCCTTACGAGGGGATGTAAACTCCCAGGCACTTACAGCTCTGTATACTTGTAGGAAAAGAAGCTCCAGCATCCGTCAGGCAGGTTCCTGAGGAATAAGCCCAGACAAGGGTTATAGAAGGCAAAAGCATACTGACATTGAAGCCAGGGTACAGGCACGCATAAATGGTAAAGGGATCTAAAGTGATCTAATTGTTTACAATCAGTTACTTCTCACATTATTTTATACTGTCATAGTTTCTTCAAAACAATGAGTGGTCAAAATTTCTAGGGAAAACTTAAAAGAGAATTAGTGAAATAAGTAAAAGCCCACTGCTGCAATTGATCTCAAGTTCATAACTGGTATTCATTACCTTGTTCCTCTACTACCCTCTCTAAATTTCCCTTATCATCACCTAGCACTGCTGCTAGTCTAGGCAGCTTGCCTGGTGCAATGAACAAGACCTTCATCCCTGAGAGATCTGAGCCCAGTCATGACTCTTATATCAAACTATGGTTGCTGTAATTGCTCTTTCACAGTTAAAAATAACCATCGAAACACCAAGACAAAACCCAGTAGAACCCTAGATCTCTCTCCCATTATGTAGTAGCAACCCTACACCTTTATGATGTTCAGGGTCAATTATCCCTGCTGGTATAAAAGCTCCTTTCTTTTCTACTATCACAAGGAGTCTTAAATGAGCAGTTATCAGTTATACCTTTATTGTAAATAAAATTCTTACTGTGTCCCTTGAAGAAAGCATCCCTCTTCTGGGAACCAGGACCTCTAAACCCACAGATCAAAGTTGTATGGCCATAGACCCATTTGCTTTCTTATAAGTTAGTCCCTTGACAAAGCTATAAACTCACAGATACTTTCAGTAGTCCAAGAGTAGACTTTCAAAGAAGAGACAGGTTCAGGTCATTGATGAAGTCAGGGGAGAAGTACAGAAAAATGCTAAAAAGAGGGCCAAGGGGATATGAGTAGAGGATCAACAGTGTTCGCTAGGCATCAAACAAGAAGGTGCCAGACAAGCTATTACTTCAAGAAGCTTGTGATTTTCTATCCTTTGTTCATTCAGCAATGAGTATGTACTAGTTACCCAGCACGGTACTAGATGCTGACAGCATAGAGATAAATAGCACTCAGTCCCTGCACCTACAGAGTCCACAGTTCAGTGCAGGGGACAGACAAGTCAACCACCATTTAATATTTGTTGATTAGGAACACAAGAGGGAAACGAAGAGTGACTGGCTCAAAAAGGTTTTTACAGAACATGTGGCTGTTTGTTTGTTTGAAATCAAGTGCAAACAATTTTCTGGGAGGGATTCTCAATGAATACTAGTAGGGCAGTAGGAAAATTAACTGGGAGAGAAGGTGGCCTAAAAAGGGTGCATTATCAATTAGATCACCGTTGTATGTAGATAGAGCTTAACCCTGCTGAGGAACTCTGGGAGCCAGTGTCAAACATGCACCTCAGTGTTATCTTACTGAGGAGGGAAGGAAGCTGGGGTATTCATGCACCAAATCCTATCAGGCATTATGTGGTGGCTGCTCCCAAGGGGCATTAATCCCCCAACACTTCCAACCTGTCCTGTGTGTGGGTAGAGCAGGCTCTGGTCCCAGAAAAAAATCTCAGGAAAAAAGTCACAATACTGGCAGTTGAAAGGTGGGGTTTGAGAACACCAAAATTTTAAAGGCTAAAGGGATAAATAAGTAGTTTTATTAAATGTCTTGAAGTGGCTCCTTAACTAGGTCTGAAAGAAGAGTAAGAGTCTGCCAGCCAAAATATTAGCTCCAGGAGTGAGTAAGAGAGGGACAGAGATGATATCTTAGTTCTGGCTGCTATAAAAAAAAAAAAGTATAATAGACCAGGTGGTTCATAAAAAATAGAAATTAATTTCTCACAATTTTGGAGACCGGAAGTCCAAGATCAGGGTGCTAGCATGGGTCAATTCTGCTGAGAACCCTCTTCCATTTTGCAGACTGCCAACTTCTCATTATACCTTCACATGGTGGAGAGAGAGAGAGAGAGAGAGACCGAGCATCTTTGTGATTCTTATAAAGGCACTAATCTCATTCAGGAGGACTCCACACTTGTGACCTCATCTCAACCCAATTACCTCCCAAAGGTCCCACCATTTAATACCATCACATTTAGAGTTAGGGCTTCAACATGTGAATTTTAGGGGGGCACAAACATTCAGTCCATAATTGATAAGGAATAGCTCTATCCCAATTCAAAACACACACACACACACACACACACACACACACACACACACACACCCTCTCTTGGATGTATGACCAGACAGATAGGCAACTATCTGTCTATGCTGTGGTATATTCTCATCTTCTAAGGGGAGCTCAGGTCTTCCTGTGCTCATCTCCAATTCTGCCAAGCAGAAGGAAAGGTCAAGGGTACTTTGGAACCCTGATACTAGGGGATAAAGCATTCAGTGGAATGTGCAAAGAACTTAAAAGCTGTTACTGCATTTAATTCTCTTATAACACTTGTTATTTCTTGTCTTTTCAATAATAGCCATTTTAACAGGTGTGAAGTGATATCTTATTGCGGTTTTGATTTGTATTTTCCTGATGATTAGTGATGTTGAACATCTTTTCCTGTACCTGTTGGTACAGGAAACTGACTGTCTTTTCCTTCACTGTATATTCTTTGCTCCTGTGTTGCCAATTAATTGTCCATATATTCATGGACTTATTTCTGGGCTCTCTATTCTGTCTCATTCATTTATATTTTTATGCCAATACAATATATTTTAAATTACTATAGCTTTGTAATATAGTTTGAAATCTGGAGTGTGGTGCCTCCAGATTTGTTCTTCTGTCTCAAGATTTCTTTAGCTATTCAGGGTCTTTTGTGGTTTCATACAACTTTTAGAATTGTTAGTTCTATTTCTGTAAAAAGTGCTACTGGAATTTTGATAGGGATTGAATCAAATACCATTTATGGCAATCTGTCTTTTGGTGTTTCCACTCCTCCCTATTCTATTGCTTTTCTCTTCTTCCTGCCTCGAACATTAATAATAAGATGATAATGTCTAAACCTTAACACCAAGGAGGAATGAAGGGAACCACAACAAAGGGAATCCAAAAACTTTCTGGAGTCCCTAAAAGAAGGGTGCTAGACTGGACCATAAGAAAATTGCAAAAACTCTTTGTCTTGCTCTCAAGGTTTAAACTAAAGTCAGTCTCCTTTGTGCTCTGTTTTAAACCTTATTAAACTCACACTAATCTTTCCCCACATATTCACAATCAACATCACCCAAGGTTCCAGCTGAAAACAGACAGTTCACAGGGACAGTACTGAATTCTAAGACATAGGAGCAAACAAAGTCATCGCGCCTTTACTGTAGGAGATGCTAATTCCAAGCATCTCAGCCTTTTCTTTAACCACTAAAAAAGTCACGAAGAAAAATGTCAGAGCCAAAGACCACACACTGTCTAGACCTCATCGACCTCACCACATGGCACAATTTCAGGGGTGCAAACAAAATACCTTCTCTGACCATAAACTGTAATCTCCCTGAACTTTTACAATTCCTTTGCCCACAGAGGCACAATTCTGTAAGTCTTACATGAAGTTTGCAACTCAATGAAAATAGGCTAATTGAATTTGATGAACAGATGTTCACAGTCAATATTTTCAACAAATATTTATTGATTACCTGCTATGTGCCAGATATGTACTCTGTGCTAATTATTCAATGGTCAACAAAAGAGGCATGTTACTTGCCCTCATGAACTTTAGACTGGAGACAAATCATAAACAAGCAAATAATGACATGATAACAACTTATAATAAGTGTTATGAAGAATAAATATAGGATGTTGTGCTTGATATTAGCAGTGGGTAAAAGGAGGCAGTCTACTTCATATTAGTGATCAGGTAAAGTCCTTTAAGATCTTTAATCAAGATCTGAACAGTCAGTAGGAGCCACCAGAACTCAAGTTGGGAAAAGAATGTTCACTGCAGAAGGAACAGCTTATGCAAAGCAGAAGAGAGAGCTTAAGGAGTATGAGGAACAGAATAAAGAACAATGTGGCTGAGATACAATGAGCAAAAGGAAACAGGCTATGTAGGATTTTCTGCGGTAGAGTCAGGATTTATTCTAAATGCACTGTAATGTTTCAAGAGAATAGTGACATAATCCCATTTAGGTGGGGTTGGAGGTTGATATCTTTCTGGCTGCTGGGTAGAGAATGGATTTAAAAGGTAGACTGAGTAGGCAAGAAAGAATCAGGCTTGAAGGGAAGTCAGCTCCTCACTGCGACCTAGTCTAGGGCTATCAAAGCAAGTTTTCCCTGCTTTACTCATTTGTCTGAGGTTGGTCACACCCAGAGAGAGAATGTGAGTGGGACCAAAGGCACCCCTTGGCTTGTTGCACTTTCCAAAAGTTGACTTAGAATTAAACTGGGAGTCAAAAACGTGAATACAATGCCAAGGCCACCTATTTAGAAATGAATGAATAACAGTTGACCAAATAGATCCTACTTTGTTATCCACAAATTAATCTCTGAATATACTTGGGTTGGCTACTGGAGGGAAGGGGTGCTATTATTGCAACCAGAATTAGTGAATAGTTTTTACTTTAGCAATTGACCTACACTAGAACAAAGTAAATTATCAATAAAGAGTTTTTCCACTGGGAGATAATGTTTTACATATACGAAACTCATAATTTGTGTTTATTGAAAAGATTTAGACATCAGAATGTTATTTATGTTTTTAATTTATCTGCACCAGTAAATAACATTCCACTTAGCTAGCAGTTCCTGGGCAGAGCCTTTACTTCTGAAATACAGTATCCACGACCTGTTCTGGCCACCTCCACGCTTGGTGTTACTGATCCATAAAACCATAATCAATGTGTTCAATAAATATTTATAGACTAGATAGATGAATGAGTGAATCCTTATCTTTTCTATTTACCAGAAGAATCAACCCAATACAGAACTTGCTTCACAATCTGCTATGCCATTTAATTTACAATATCAGTACCCCTTTGTATTTCATGACTTTTATTTCACTACAACTACATGCCAGTTTGTCATCTTTAATATCATTTTACATTCAATATGCATTTTTTAAATTATAGTCTTTTTAATTTATAAAGCATATTTTTATTTTATATCAGCATCCACACAGGAGGCCCCTTAGAAAACTGATTTGTACTCACTTCCTTTCAAAACCCTTATTTGTAAATAGGCCAAAGGTGTGCAAAATGCCGTTACAGGTCCTGATGGCAGCTATAAGGATAAACAAGGTCAAGCCCCATTTTCAAAGGCCTTTAAATTGGGACACAACCCAGTTGGTGACTAAAACCTATTGATTTTAACTGTTACTATTTCTCCAAACCAACACAATAGTCACAGCTCACCATTGCTTACCTGGACTATTACAATAGTCTTCTGTCACTTTAAAAAGAAAGCTGTCTTTTCTTCCTTCTTCCTTTCACTTAAGACTAAAACATATTTTGAGAAAAGACAATATCATCAATCCAGGACATAGAGATTTTAATAAGTGGGCTTTTGACATGTTACATCATAAATGAACCTTCCAAGTTTATAAGTGGTCCTTTGACAGGATGCATCATGTCAATCTATAGCTCAGAACCTTTCCTGATTTAATCCATAATTCATATAGTAATGGATCCTGAAAATTCCATTGCTTCCTTTCTCCTAGCAAGGGCGGCTCTGCTAGTAGAATTTGAGACTGATCAGTTGGTGCTATGTAACTAACACTGTGCAGTGTTCTCTGAAGGAACCAACCAGTGGACCCTCACCCATTTTCTCAAACTTAGGTCATTATTAGACCACTTTACTATTTTTGGCAGTACCCACTTACCTTTTGTACTATTAGCTGTTTAATTTTTAAAAATCAAAAAATTTCTTAACCTATTTATAAAGGTAATTTCATATTATCAGCACAAACAGAAAAATCAGTATCAATTGTCATTAAAAGAAGCTTCCACAATTCCATAAAGGGCACAGCTCATCCACATAGCAGCAGCAGAAAGAGAACCATAATTTGGGAAAGACCCAACTAGCCAACTCAATCACCTCCACTGATCAGGAAGGGAGATGGGGAATAATAATAGGACATTATAGTCAATTCAAGACTGGCTTAACTTAGCATAAATAATCTAAAATTAAATTGGGCATGTGACACACATATCGCGAGGGTCTCCTATGAGTCCCATGGTATCTGTGTTGGCCAGACCTCCCAGGCTAGTCTGGGCTTGGAAGCATTTGTTTCATTGTCTGCTTTTTAATAGAATCAGATGGCTTTCTTGAAAAATGGAAATCCTGAGAGGATCACACAAAGAATAAGGGGAGAAAAAAATGATTTTGGTGAATAATATTAAAGATATAAAAAAAAAGAAGGAAAACACAAAGATACGGTAAGGAATCATAAAAGAGGAGCATGTGCAGCCAGAAGACAACTTGGTAGCAATTACACTCTGTTCTCCCAGAACAATTTTTGTCTATTGCATAGGTACAACCCTGAAAATACTATTCATACATAATAAAAAATATAAAGATATTCTGAAATGCTAACTGTTCTTAACTATGTAGACTAAATCAGAAAAATGCACTTATTTTCAAAGGGAGAGAGGTATTCTTATGTTTGGAGGGTCTGGACAGAGTCAGATTAAATTTCATATCCTATTAATTTTTTTTTAATTTTGATGCTTTGAAATAATATTAAATGAGTATCATGTTGATCATAACAAAGATAATAACAGCAATTCTGGTATAACATAACTTTAAATAACTTCAATTCCTTTTATTGATATATATTAGACCACTCAACAGAATCTTCAGTTTAATCTATATTCTCTCAACTAGCCAAATTTCATTCTTCTTTTTTTGGTTTCTTTCATTCATTTTTCTACCCAGTGCATGTTTGTTCCTTCAGCTATATTTACTGTTGGGAGTATAGTCGACAAATGCATTCACTCAATTTACCTTCTATTTCTCATGCCAAAAGACCTGCAATATGCCAGTCTTAAAGCCATGATCTTCCTCCAGACACTTGTACTTCCTCCAGATAAATCCACCTGCAAAAGAAGAAAAGGGAAGAGTTAAAGAGCATAACATTCTGCAACCCAGCCTTCACCATATGGGTACCAAAAACTGCTGGACCCTGCCAAACTTGGGACTGCAAACCCAACTATAGCCCTCTAATTATTTCTGTCATTTCTGGGCTATGTGGCTCACAAAACTAGCCCTAGACAATTTGTTTTCTTGCTTGGAATTCTGATGGAATCCAATGAGAAGAACCTCAGTATAAGCACTGACAGCTTCTTGGCTACTGCCCATCATTGAATCCTGTTTAGAGGATGTTTTTCAAAATGACTCAGAATAATCTTCTAGAATAAAGTATTCTATGAATAATATCAAGCTCATTTAAAATGAAGGCAACTTATGGATCTTTTTCTTAGATTAGCAGTTCAAATATCTCATAACATAATTAGTGCTTTGAATTACAGGCCTTGCTTTGACTAAAAGATTGGAAAAATTTTTACTGGAAGTAACTTCAATAACCACATCTAGACAAAAAGACCCAATGAGACATTTTTCACTCTTGTTTTATCTTAAGGAAACTTATTTAACCCTGGGATTTGACTTAAAAAATATTAATAAAGAGATTTATCCTCAGTTATACCAAAGTGGTATGTACTTCAGTCAAATAAAATCAGCACATATTTGAGTGCCCACTTTTAGAAAGCACTAATTGAGGCAGTGGAAAAAACAAAAAGATGTATAATAATATATGGTACCTGCCTTCAAACTATTGATAGATTTAAGTTTGCCAAATAAAATACAGGATGTCCAGTTAAATCTGAATTTTGCATAAACAATGAATCAACTCAGTATAACTATGTCTCATGCAATATTTACAACATACTTATAACTTTTAAATTGTTCATTGTTTGTCTGAATTCAAATTTAACTGAGCATCCTGCACTTTTATTTGCAAATCTCAAAACCCTGCCTAGAGCAGAAGAATTATTTAGCAAATGGTTACTGAGTGCCCACTGTGTGCTGGCAGCTGTTCTTGATGCTGAATGGTAAAGAAGTCAGACAAAAGTCTCTGCTATCATGTACTTAAGAGTCTAATAATAAATAAGAAAATAAAGAGATATAATTACAAATACATGCTATTTATTACAAATATATATTACAAAAGGAGTGTGAGAGGAGTTGTATAGTGTATAATATTGGAGAAGTGAATATCAACATTATACAAAGTTGTCACCTGCAAGATGAAGAGTTGCTAGCCAGAAGAAGATTGGGGGAAATTTTCCAGTTAGAGCAACTTCATGTGTGAGAGGTGAGATGTAGGAGAGAGCTCACTGTATCAAAACGCTGTGTTGAAGCCTCATTTCCTTGCATGACTGTGCTGTACATTACTGTAGTTCAGCCGGCATCTCCCAGTCATTGAGACAACAAAATATTCTCTCACATATTTCCAAACCTCCCTTCTCCCCACCAGCATTAAAGAACCAGGGCCCGATCACACCAAGTAGTGTGGGCTATGCTATGGGGTCAAGTTTTAATGGGCGATTAAACAATAATCCTCTCGGTAAATAAGAGACAAGAATCAAATGAGAAATGGGGACACTATAGCACCAGCTATCAGCCAGGTTGGTGTTTTAGGCAGCAAGGGCTCTGAGGCCAGAAGCAGATGAGCTCATAGTTAGCCCCATGGTTTGGGAACATCATCCCAAGGAATGAGAACTCAAGACTTGAAGGATATACCTAAACAGAAAAGATGAGCACAGAATAGAAATAGAAAATGGTGGGAGCCCAGGCTCACAGGCACAAAAGAATGTATATCCACTTTGAGGGCTAAAACAGACCACGAAACCCCTTTGCTCAACATCTGAACATGGCTTGGTCTGCTGGTTGGCATGAGGCTGATTCCCCGTGGATCCCCAAAGTGAAGACAGAGAAGCAGAGCCACATATCCTCTTTTCCACTAATCCTCTCTCTCCCTCTATGAAGCTGAGAAACAGACTATCTTCGCATTTTACTATGGATGTAAAGTAACAGCACTACGAGCCTAATATAGCAAGTCCAATGTTAAAAACCCAGATGCATTGAAAAACTTAGTGGAAAAAAAGGGATATGGTTTGGTTTAAATAAGAAGTCTCGTTTTATGACAAATTTGCCAAGAGGTTTACTGATACTAGAGCATGAGACACCCAAGGCTCCAGATGATCTCTCCCCTTTATCTCCTGTTCTCCATGTACCCTAGTCAGGTCACGTCACTTGCTACCATCCTAAGTACATCTTACACACTTACTCATGTTGTTCCAGAAGGCTTGAAAGCCTTTTTCACTTATCTGCCTAGAAAACTCCTATTCATCCCTCAAAGCACAACTCAAATATTTCCTTCTCTGTAAAGTCTTTCTTTCTGCTTGAGCCCCACCTCCTAACACACCACCTCCATGCCCCAATATGTACACTCACACAGGCATGAATCCATGGCCATCTCCTTAGGGCCTAGCATAGCATTCCACATAGTCCTCCAGAGCAACACTCATCATACAGTTAGCTGGTTACATCCTCCTTCCTTCACTTAATTGTGAGCTCCTTACAGATAAAACAATTCACCCTTGATCTTGCATTAACACATACAAGATGTAAAATCTGTGCTCGATTGTTAAAAGGAGATACAAAGAGAAAGAAAATGAAAGTGATGGAAGAATAACTTTCTTATTGAATTTAACATCTTATTGAAAAACACAAAAATCTTACAAGAAACCTAAATTAAAGAACATATTGCTATTTAGAGGAATGCACAATTGCACAAACACTCTTTTTGAATATGCAAGAAATGTGTTACTTTTGGTTAGTCACAGGTCAGGGATTCTCCACCTAGAAATAAGTCTAAATTGGTAACTGCTCTAGAGAAAATATGGAAGAAAGTTTCTCTCTCACGTTAATTTGGGGAACACATGTGAGATATCAGCACACACAAAAAATGGTTAGTCTATGGAACAAATTCCAATAAAACTTATTTTGTTTGTTTTGTAAATAAATTATGACAAATTTTTAATATTCATGTACTTTATATTTATTTTAAATTACAAGGTACCTGCTTTTATAAGCAACACTGTTTGCCACCTATTTCTGATTTTTTTCCTAGCTACCTATGGTCTGATATTATCAAGACAAGGGCTTAATAGAAAATGAAGGGAAAATGAAGTATAAAGTATAGCATAAAAATTTAATTTTCTAACAATTTAATGTTGGGTTGTGTTATAAAAGATCACACAGCACACTTCATGAATACAACTAAAAAATAATAATTTCATTTTTCATGCTGAACAATCAGAAGATGTTAACGATGAGGTAAAAATCGAAGTTACCTAGTGAGGGTGGAGTTCAAGAGGTCTTATTAGTGGCTCCATATTACAATCTAGAAACATCTTTATGTAGACTAATCATATTGCAGGTTCAGAGGAGATTTACAATCTGATTTGCCACAGAGAACTCCATGTAATCTTCGTTGAGGACTGACACCATTTTATCTTTGCACAGATTCCCTGTTTCTCACACAAGTAATTCCGTCCTTTCTACATTGTCAGCTCTGACAGGCTGATTTAATCTGCAGGATTCTGAATGCCTCTGACCACTGCAGTGAGTCATTAACCTTGACTCGCATAATTGAATTCAAGGTTGATTGCCTGTGACCCTCTGCGCTGAGGTCTTCTAAATGTACATATTCATTATGGGCGGCCTCACTAAACGGATTGCACAGGGAAAGCTGTAGCAGTCAGCCTGTTTGGTATGCAGGGGGCGAAAAGGGCACTAATTGCATGTTAGAGCTGAGGATTAGATTATGAAACCAGTGAGAAAATGAAGATAGATCCTCTGACACTGTCAGATTAGGGGCAGCAACGTGCGGGAATATAACGTTGAAATTTACAGTGACATTAACACAAAGAAAATTAGAAACAAATAGACATTGGACATTTTTTTGAAAATCTTCATATTTTTACTATCACATAATAAAAAGGATATGGGAGCTAAAGACTATCTTTTCTCATTTGCATAATCACACCAGAACAATGGGATTTTTTTTTTAGGTAGCTTTTTCGAAGACTAGGTAATCACATTATGGTAGCAGTTTAACATTGCATGTTATACAATATATCTAGAACATGTTTAAATAATTGGCTTTATACCCCAAATGCCATTCTAAGCTGCTAAGACATTCATGTAACTTCAGTAAACCCGAAGAATATGCAAGTACTTAAGTGTGTAAAATTATTGCAAACAATCCTGTCAACCAATACTATGGGATTCGATTTGGTGAAAAGTTAGCTTATAAAATTATCACTATTTCTATTTTTTATTGATTTTCTGTCACTTCATAGTTAAAACAAGTACATATGTGTTCAAATCAAACAAGCCTTCCAGCGCACAAAGAGATGCTTAAATTAATAGCAAACAGTTCTACAAATCACTTACATTTTCCAGAAGCAAATGTCTACACTGTTACAAACACAACAACAAGCAATTTGGCCAGAGGTGAAGCCGGGTATGCCTTTCAGGGACCTTTTTCTTTTTTCTTTAAGTATGAGATGCTGCTTGAGCAACCTTTCCTCACACTTTTGCCAGTTGTTTTATGATGTATTTTAAAGGAAAATGACAGCCTATCCTTCTTGACAACAAAAAACATACAAAACTTAATGGCATAGGACATTTCAAAACAAACAAAAAAAAGAAGCCCTTAGTATTCAGACACAGCTAGAAATGAGTGTTAAGTTGGATGAAAGTTAAAAGATTCTACCTCTGGAGAAGCCAAGTTCAATTTTGTTTTGCCTTACTTTTGCTTTGGTTTTGAAACAAGCCCACAGTATGGTCCTGTGTTACCGCAAGATAACACCCCAGAAATGTTATACAGCATTTTTAAATGGTTAACTTGGTTTACATTGATCTTTCAAAATGAAATTAATATTTGCTACTTCAAAAAACTCGAATGGAAGAAGTAACTTCCTAGTAATTATGCCTGTTGGGAAGTCCCTCCTGGTGTAAGCACTGAAGCCATGAGCCATGCCATATGGTGAAAAGAAAAATCCATGGATGACTTCAGTGCGCTTATGCTTTCAGAGGCTGCATGGTGACTTTCATGCCCCTTCCTGAGACATTTAAATGATTACGTACCTCATCTCCCAGCTAGCTCAGCCAGTAGAACATCAAAATCTTAATGGACTACCTACCAATGGTTGTATTTATTAATAGCTGTCATCCAAATCTATTAAATACATAATTGAGTCAATTTCCAAATAAACCAACATTATTTTTTCTTTTAATCAAAAGGAATAAGGAGTACTGGAGTTCATGCTCCAGTATTTGACACCTAGTGTCAAGACCTAGGTTCTAATACCAGCTCTGTTCCTTTTTAGCTATGTGTCGTTGGGCTAATTACTCTCCATCTCAGATTGGCATGCCTTAAGGTTTTTATGAAAACAGCTATAAAATGTTAAATAATTTAAAGTATTATTTAGATTTCCAAAACTCTTATCTCATTGCATAACAACTCCCCCAAAAAACATAGTGGCTTAACACCACAGTGATTTGTTACTGCTAATGATTCTGTGAGTCGCTAATTTGGGCAATTCTTCCACTGGTCTTGCCTGAGATTATTCATGAGACTATCATCATCTACTGGCAGTTTGACTGAGATTGGAGGGTCCAAGATGGTCTTATTTACATATTTTGCAGTTGGTCCTAGGTCTTAGCAGGGACCTCAGTCTATTCCAGTCTATTCCTCAATCTATGGCCCCTTGTCCCCTAATAAACTAAAATGGACTTTTTTGACAATACAGTGATCTCAGAGTTTCAAGAAAATGAGAGCAGGTGCCACAAGGCCCCTTAAGTCCTCAGCTCTGACACCCATTACTTCTTCCCTACTCTATTGCTCAAAAAAAAAAAAATACCAAAGCCAATCCAGTTTCAAGAGAGTAGGAAAATAGATTCCACTTCTTGATGGGAGAAGTAGCAAAGTTACATAGCAAAGGCGCATAGACACAGGGAGACTTGATTTATTAAGGGCTATCCTCATAACAATCTACCCACTAACACATACATAGTAATAATGCTACATTAATGTAAAACAAAACACACTGAATAATTGATATGTAATGTGTTTTCTAGTATTGCCAAGATTAAAGTTCCCTGCCATCCTCCTCTCCTTCCTATGTCTCATTTGGTGTGTGGATTGTTGACCTGTGGTCACTGAACCATGGGACTTGATCCTAGTTCTGATTCTGACAAGTATGTGTGGAAGCTAATTGAGATCCCTCCTCCACCTGCTTTGCCATTAGCATTTGGCACTGCACTATGACACAATGATTAAGCAGGCTGTTTTATTAAAACTGGGAAGCATGGATTTAAATCCCAATTCTATCAATTACTAGCTAAGTAGCTGTGAGTAAATTACTTAAAATACTTAATCTCTCTATATTTTAGTATCCCCATCTGTAAAAAGGGACCAATAAAAGTAACTAGCTCATAGAGTTGTGATAAAGATTAAATTAGCATAATGCTTGAAATAACTAACGTAGCACCCATGATAGCTGTTTTTTATTGTTGCTCTTGTTTTGGGTTTCTTTCCAGTGTTATTGCGGTATAATTGACATATAACATTGTTTAAATTTAAGGTATACAATATGATGGTTTGATATAGTATGTGTTGTGAAATGATTACTGCAATAAGGTTAACACATCCATCACCTCATATAGTTGAGTGTGTGCATGTATGTATATATAGAGGGAACTTTCAAGATCTGCACTCCTATCAACTTTAAAGTACAGGTATACCTTGGAGATATTGTAGATTCAGTTCCATGCCACAGCAATAAAGGGAATATCACAATAAAGCAAGTCACACTGATTTTTTGGTTTTCCAGTGCATATAATATTGATGTTTTTACTACCCTGTAGTCTATTAAGTGTGCAATAGTATTATGTCTGAAAAAACAATGTGTATACCTTAATTTCAAAATACTTCATTGCAAAAAAATGTTAACCATCATCTGAGCCTTTAGCAAGCCATAATCTTTTTGCTGATTGAGGGTCTTGCCTAGATGTTGATGAAAACAAAATATCTGCAAAATGCAATAAAGCAAAATGGAATAAATGAGGTATGTCTTTATGCAATACAGTATTGTTAACTATAGTCACCATGCTGTACATTATATCCATGAAACTTATTCATCTTATATCTGGAAATGTGTATCCTTTGACTACCTTTCCTCATTTCTACCTCTCATCCTGTCTGCCCCTGGCAAATACCAATCTAGAATCTGTTCCTATGAGTTAAGTTATTTTTAGATTCTACATATAAGTAGGATCATACCATATTTGCCTTTCTCTGCCTTACTTATTTCACTTAACATAATGCCCTCAAGTTTCATTCACATTGTCACAAATGGCAGGAATTCTTTTTTTCTGTGATTGAGTAGTAATCTATTGTGTATGTGTATGTATATATCTATAGATATCTATCTATATATCTCTAGATAAATATCTATAGATATAACATTTTCTTTTTCTAAGCACATGACATCTGTTTGTTCATGGTGTTTGCCTGTAGCTGGACCCAGCATGGAGCATTATTCTGGAGAAAGCTTGTCAGTTCATCATCCAAGGATCTGAGATATATTCTGAGTTAATTTTTCCATAATTTAAAATATACTTTTACCAGCCTTTTAATACTTATAAGACAATTAATAACAGTGTTACAAAAAAAAAAAAAAAAAAAAAAAAACAGAGCTCCCTCACCTCTGAGCCTGCCCTAAAGCCAGAGGTGTCGAAAAGCAGCTGGCCCATCAGACACAGGTGGGCAGCTTTTATTTCCCTTTTTGCAATTAGGAAATACACATGTGTCCTAATTGAAAAATGACACCAGCTCTGTACTTGTCCAACTAATAGCTTAGATCATCCACATTCGCTCCAGTCTTGCTTAGAGTGTCACATCTTCATCATATTGATCACCCATCATAATTGTTTGCTATTCGACTTCCTGTCAAGGCAGAATAAAAAATGTGAAAGTGTTTTGAAAACTATAAAGCCCTGTATACACATGAGGTATATTGTTGTTATTATCTATTATTTAAGGCAACCTCATCTTCTTTTTAGATTGAACAGGGTGAAGCCCTGGTTTCCACTTTACTGGTACTTCCACAGTCTCTACCACTCTATATTTTGAAAATGAGTCATCCTGAATCCAATGTCAACAAGGCTCATGAAACAAAGAAGCCAGCAAAAACACTGATGAAAAGCAATTGTTGAGATTTTTAAGTTTTAAAGCTAATTGAAATGACAACATATGCATCATGTGTTACTATTCCCTTAACAGGGATAGAACAACTACTGAGATTCAATAAATGCTAATGGCATTTAAGACAGCAGACAAAGAAGTCCTGGTGCCTATCTGGATTAAATAATGTTATCTTAGGTTTGTCCAGCACCAACTTTAAACTTAAAGAGACTCAAAGAATCTTTTAAAATGTGTGTTCAGGGTCTGGGCCTCTGCCACTAGCTCTTAACCACTAGCCTGGAATGTACTGGGGAAGAAGAAAATGTTTCTGTCCACTCACACTCCACCCACATTTTCGCTCCCACACCAATACTTCATACATCAAGAAGTCATTCACAAGCTTTCTGCTTGTCATCATGAATCACTAGCTACTTCTAGCTTGTGTGGGGAAATTTTTCTGGTTGTCATTATTATTTTCTTTTTGTTTGTTTATTTGTATTATTTGAGGGGTGAAGAAGGGGAAAACAGAAGCCAGAGGCTAAGTGGATAAGAACTCAGGTGGTTAAATGCAACAAAAACAAAAAGCAACTCATTTTCGTGCCTTGACCAAAAATGACTTTTCCCTCTACGTCTCTTCCAAACAAGTGTGCACGTAGATAAATTAAGGCAAAAAGGATTTTCTCAAAGTTCCTGAGTTATCATGTCACTCAGTGAGTGATAAGTTACAAGCTAGAGAACAGGGTCTCTGTCCTTTAGTAATTTACAAACTTGTGGAGAAATAGGACACCAAGAATTAAATAGCAACCAGGGTGGCATATGATGAGGGCCAATGTGTGGGACAAGCAGCAAATGCTACAGGTATTCCATGGAAAGAAAGCAGAACTTACCAGTGAGTGGTAGGAGAGCTGCCGGGGAAGGTGTGTCTTGAACTAGGCTTTGAAAAAAGGGCAGGAGGTAGGCAGATAGAAAGGAGAAAAAAAGATCTTCTCACATAAGAAATAGAACTGTTTGTGTTTATATTTGCATGCCTGTGTAGTTGCCCTAGAACAGAGATTTCACAGATGAGAATAGTGGGATATGAGATGTCATTTTTTTAAAGCAGACCACCAAGGTGTTTAGAACATATTATCTCATTCAAAATTCACAACCTTCTGAGGCAGATAAGTGACACACTAAGAGGTTAGATAATATATGCAAAGTCGCCAGCCAGTAAATAGCAGATGTAGAAGAATCCAGGTTTTCTGAATCTCTTTGACATAGGGTTGTTCTGAGGTTTCGGTGAAGTAACCTTCATAAAGTACTAAGAACAGTTCCTGGCACATAGTAGTTCCTCAATGGATGCTAACTATTCTTACTATTTTTATCCTTTTTATTGTTAGAGATCTGACTGTAAGGTAAGGAGTTTGGACTCTGCCCTCTAAGCCTGTTTCCTAAACTTCAGACATTTGTATCCTGCCTTCCTCACTTTGCCACCTCTGCCCCATTAGGATGCTTTCAGCTGAAAGTAACAGAAAACAAGACAAAGAAGAGATTATAGTAGCTCAAGGATTTGAAAATTCCAAAGCTATAGTTCGAGCAGGGCTCTGACTCCCTTTCTCGAAAGTTCTCTCTACCCTCCTACATGTGCTTCCTTCATCCTGAGGACGGCTAACCTGTGGACAGGGAAAAAATGGCTGCCTGAAGCCCTATGAGTACCTCCCATTCACACACAAGACTGTCTAGAAGGAATGAAAGGGTTGCTTCTTTTAACCACTGAGGAAAATTTCTTAGTTTTACTCCAGTTGGACCATCTGAGGTTACATGCCCATACCTGGACCAATCACTGTGGCAAGGGATTGGGACTCCACTAACAGGCTTAAGCCATTCAGGATCCTTTCCTGGTCCATGTAATCAGCATGGCTACTCCAGGACGGGAGAGCGGGAAGAAGGCTGGGGCCATATTGCAAGTCCTATAAGATACCACCTATGACATCATTTTTATTTTCAAAAATATTTTCTTTAAAATAATTCCTTTAAACATAATCATTGTCTCATTCTAAGCCTCAATATCTGAAAAATCACAGGTATGTGTAACAACTGCTCTTTACTTCAAATAAATATATAACTAAATTTTTTATCCAACTATAAATACTATCCCACTTATATCACTGCTAAAGGCTTATGTTCTGAGTTCAGTCTTCAGATTTTCATTCCAGAACTCTCTAATCTCTAGACCATATTAATATCCACAGCCAATGTTTTCGTTCTTTCCAAGTAACATTTTCTATGCTCTGTCTGGTTGAGATGGAAAAAACAAAACACCCATCACACTGCAAAGCCAGAATCACTGTTGCCTAGTTAACTTTGCAAACAAAGCAGGAAAAAAAAATACCCATTACATTGTGAAGCCAGAATCACTGTTGCCTGGTTGACTTCGCATCCAGAGAGGGCCATGGCTTAATGGTCTGCAGTCACTGGCAGAACCTCAACAGTGTGCAGACACCCTGTCCTTTGAAAAGAGAGGGTCGGCCAGCCTTGGCTTTATGATTCCATTCTTCTAATAAAAGCATTCCATAGGAAAAGGCTGCTGGTGAAGATGACAGCAGGAAAGGCAGTGAGAAAAATTGGGAGAGCTGGGCCTGGAGGATATTCTAAAAATCATTACACTCATGTCATAAACTCTCCTAGCAATAAGGCTTAACTTTATAAACAGGCAGGAGCCCAAGATAAGGATGAAGATCCCAGGAATTAAATATACACCATTCATCTTGGTCATGGAGTCACTAGCAAACCCCTTTTTCTCTCTATAGCTGTCAGTCAGGGTTGGCTAGAGTTTCCCAAGTCAAAGCAAGCAACCACAGCCCCACCCAAAGAGTACTTTCTTTGGACTACTAAGGAATTCTTTCTCTCTAGGGATACAAGCTGTAAAATCTACTTCAAAGGGATAAGATAGCCAAACTCAGCCCTCACACCACAGGAAAAGGCAGATATGCCAGCTTTACCCTAGAGGAAGCATGCTTAGTGAACCAAACTCTAGGCTCAGAATCAAGGGATAGTATCCTGGCTCTGCCGCTTAAGCATCATTGGTATACCATCTTAGCTGCCAGCCACTCACAGATTCTGTCTGTAAAACAGGATTTGGCATCATCTGATGAATATGGTATAAATTGAGGTATCAATGAGTAATCTTAAATATACAATGAAGCAAATTAATTTTATCATTGAAGACTACAGCCAAAAGTAGATTTCAAAGAAATATGTGAAAAGACATTTCCCTTTAACAAAACATTTCAAAAGCTGGCAATAATATATTAACCCAAATTGACATCTTTTCTGTCATTCACACACACACGCACCTGTCACCAATTTCTCTCTCATAACCACCCCACATATCCTGCCTCAGGACTGGACCTCACCGATGTCTCCCCAGGATGGCTGTAAGAGCATTTTCCCTGTCTCTCTACCTCTGGTTTGACTCTACTCCAAGCCAGTCTCCCCACTACTTCCAATGGAATCTTAATAAAATGTAAATATGATCCTGTCCTTCCCCTGCTTAAAACCCTAAGTAGGTCTAAGAGCTTCCAGAGAAAGTCAAAATTCCTTAGCCTAACACCAAAGCCCTTTGTGATATCACCTGTTGTTCATCACTCATCTCCCATCACTCACCCTCCACCCCATGCATTCTTCTCTTTTGCCATATGGAGCTGCATAAAGTCACATCATCGTTTTAAGCCTATATTCTTCACACATGCTGCCCTTTACCAAGAATATTAACCTACTAGTTTTTCAAACCTCAGTTTTAAGAAACTGTCACACACACACACACACACACACACACACACACACACACACACACACCACAGTCTGCTTTGTGTCTCTCAATGAGTCCCCACAATACTTCCTACCTACCAGTGCCCATCATGTTGACCTATTCTCCTTTTTCTTTCATTAAACTACTAGCTCTCTGAAGGCAGTAATTTTGTTCCATTTAACTTGGAAATTTACTATCTGGTCTAGTCCAGTATCTGGTATATATTCAATAGATGTGGTTCTCTGATCTAACCAGTATTTTAGAGTGACAGTGTAAGGAATTTGACATCTTATTTTAAATGTATTATTTAGCATGAGTTTGCTACCACTTTCTCAATACAAGGTGCCATTTTTATCAGTCATTCTTCACTAAAAATAGTGGGAAGCATTTATTCCACGTTGAAAGGCAAAAATCTGATTAGGCAATATTCATATACAGTGGGGTCTAAATAGAAGCATAAAAACAATGTCTAAGAAAGGAGCAAATATCCTTTTGAAGACTTACAAAGTGATAGTTAGCATCACATGGGTTAGAAAAAGACATTTTAGTGACTTCTTGAGGTTCATAATTAGGACAAGTGCCAGATGATAAAATATAACTCACAGCCCTTGAATCTTTTTGCTCACAGATTAGTCTCCTCAGACCCAAGTGTCTTGCTCAAAGAAAGCTGGAGCAGAGCACTTTGAGCTCTTAGGATGAAAAGAACTTTAGAACTGCAAGACATTATTTGGATTCTCTTGCAGCCGTGTTATGCCTTTGCTGCCATATGATTTCACTTTGGACTGATATCTGTCCCATCTTTCATGGATCCAGCATTGCTCCATTTCTAGGCTCCAAACCTTTTAGAGGCTCTGGAATCTCCCTTGTGTGTCTTCTTCTGAAGTCACCTGATGTGCCAAACCAAGATAGTTCCAATATCAGCCTTAACAAGCAGCCCTAAATCTTTAAGACATCTCTAAACAGCACTTTGAGATTTCTGTCCTCATTTTATTTTGTCTACTGGAAAGGGTAAGCACAGTGAATGTTGTTGCTGGGTTTTATTTTTTTATTTGAAGTCTTTTCTATTGATAACAAATAATGTTCATTGTCATGATTTTCCAAAATCGAAGTCATTAAGCCTCCTTTGGAAAACAATGTCTCTTAAGAGGTATTAATACCTGCTGGATTTTCTTTAGTGAGAGTTAAGGTCAAAATACGAATTCTAAATACAGAAAATCACCAGGTCAGTGAATTCTCAATGATATGTGGCATTTTCAGTCTCTCTGTTTCATCTGGTTCCATTCATGCAACTTATTCACATATTCGTTCACTCAAGAAAGATTTATTGGGCAGCAGTGTTCAGGAATTGTGTGCTGCAGGTTTGTGGATACCTGGAGGGAATAATGGCCCTCCCTGACCTTCATCAGCTTATGTCTTCTTATAGAAATAGACATGCAAACAATTACAACATAACATCCTGCCTGACTGCAGAGCAGGTACTAGGTATCACGGGATCAGAAACAGAGGCCTGAACTGTTAGGAAAGATAACAGTGGGGGGAAAAATGAGGTCACTTCAGCATTTCGGGAAAAAGAATGATGCTCGAAGGACAAACAGATGCTGGACATGAGAGGAAGAGTAGAAAGGGCAAAGCAGAGGGGAGGAAAGAGAGAACATGTGTAAAGAGTGAAGGGCTCCAAGTAATTCTGCTCTGCCTGAACAGAATGGTAGTAATGTCGCCGGCTATGGCAATGGGTCAAGTCACAAAGTTTTTGATAGATGTAAGGAGTTTGATTCTCTCTGGCAGGAGATAGGAGCCACTGGAGAAATCTGAGTTTGAAAATGGCCCAAGGGGATCTTTGTGATAGAAATATCACTTTGATAGCTGAATGGAGGGTGAATTGGAAGTAGAGATTAAAGGCACAAAGGCAAGGGAGCTGCAATTCCTGAAAAAGACAAGGGCGGGAACCAAAGCAGCAGAAGTGGGACTGGAGAAGAGAGGCAAGAATGGAGAGAGATTTAGGAAGTAAAAGGGTCGGGATATCGCGGTAGCATAAATGTGAGGATTCAGAATAGGACTTACAAGAAGATTTCAAATATCTGGACAGAAAGCAACAATATGAGGGCATTGATAAACATCACCTAGACCCAGCAATCTTTGGAGAGAAAATTTAAGAGGGAGAAGTGCATCTCAGCCCTCCTCTTTCTCACAAATCAGAATATCTTGAATTCTTCCCTGGCTTCACAAATATCAGGATTCAGGACGTACACTTAACAAAACCCAGATCAACACATGTACCCATTTTTCTATTATTTGTGCTGACAAATAATGCAAGATTTTTTAAATCAATATTTCTATGCTTTACAAATCAACTCAGTTTGACTGGAGTTATTTTCCTCCCAGTTCTTCTCTTTATTACAGGATACTGCTAAAAGGTGGGTCTCCATTGAAATATTTCAGTTATCTAAAGGTGGCCATCTGTCATTGTTTTTAAAAATACACACCATTCTTTGTTCTCATTAATCAGCATGATGTAATTTCCTTTTACAGCAACCCATGTAAACAAACAGATAAATCTTGTAAAATTAGCGTGATCTTAAATCCTTGAAATAACTTAGAAAATTTGCTTTATTCCAGAGCAATGACCTTGAAATTTTAATAACACCATTAGGAAGTAGGAATGTCATCTGCCGTTTTGTACTCTTCTGTAACATTCTTGTACTAAGAAATCAAACTATCTGATCCAGAATTGCTGTTTCCTTGATCTCCCTAAAAATGGCAGCTGTGCTAAAAAAATTTTTTCCTCTTTTTAGTGTAAATTTTTTGTTGTTGTTTAGAAGTAGTGGTAAACCATAGACACCAAATAAAGCAGGTAATACATTAAGTTTAAACCCAAGGTAAGTAGAAACAAGATACAAATCTTGAAGTAATGTGTGCATGGGCAGGCCTAGAACCATGGTAGTACTTTGTGAATTAAATATATAAGCCACAGATAAAGTGTTATATCAATTCAGCTAGTACCAACCAAAATTCTTTTTTATTCCCTGGAAAAGTGATTGCAAGGTAGATGCATAGATTTAGAGATTTAGAGAGAGATGTCTACTTGTAATTCAGATCAAAGATCATTTTTAAATTGAAATTAGGCCTAAAAGAAAAATTTTAAGGTTGCCTTTGCTTTAAGCCAACTTAAACACATGCTAACTTTAATTGGCATTTTTATACGAATAGTTTTGGGTACAGAAATAGCATAATTTTGCATTGGCAAATTCTCTCTGTATTCTTCTTTGATAATTTATTCTCTTGAAGGTATTTTTTCAACTTCTACGATTTAAAATGTATTTAAAAGAGTAATTCTACCTTCTATTCAAAAGATAGGCTTTCCATTTATAAACCTGTTACCTAGAGGCACAATTAGAATGGAAACATTAAATAGAAATAAAACATAATTCTTTGGCTCTTTTCATCCACCAGCTGGCTCATTTCATAGACTCTCTCTTTGGTGAGTTCCAAATACATTATTAGTCTATTACCTATTTGCATATCCTTCAAATTATAAAATTTAATTGTCTGAGTTCCAATTCAGGTGATCCTAAATGTTTCATTCTATAAACAAAGTCAATTTTGTGACTGTAAACTGGGACCTTAGATCAAATTTCTTAATCAATGTTTTCTCCAGATAGATCTTCACATTCCCCAACCTTTAAGAATTCTTCACCGAGCCCTTCTGTTCTCTGGCAGTGAGCCCATCTCAAAAGTTCACCAGTCACTGGAAATTTCTCTTTAGTATCTCAGTGAAGACTTCAAATTCTTAGGGACAAACTTAAAATTAAAACATTCTGTGTGTGTGTGTGTGTGTGTGTGTGTGTGTGTGTGTGTGTAAGGAAGCGTAATACTGAATGCTTTTACTTATTTTTATTATTAGGCAACTTGAAGTGCCTCTGATGAGGCTGCACCACATTGATTTAAATATGTGATGTTGTGATAGCTGGTTATGATTTTCTGATGTTTTTCTGCAACTCTAACCATATGTAATTTTGAATTAAATGAAAGTTAAGTACTAAAACATTTTGCCCAAAGGGAATTTGGATTCTCAATGTGCTTTTAATAACTGTTTGTAAAACATTTAGGAAAATCTATGGCAACACATTTAGGGGAAAAAATTAAATTACTATTGCCTTAAGATGTTATTTTAGTGTCTAAACTTTATGAAACATCCTGTGTGGCCCAATTGTTGAACTAATCCAGTCAGTAATACTTCAGAACATATTGTATATATAGTACCTAAATTTAATTTGTATAATATTTTTTAATAATACTTCTTTAAGGTGTTTCTTTAAAATTCACTGAAAATGTTGTGGATGATAGAAAAGATATCTCATCAAATATTTCTGGAAAATTGAAAATAGATTCTAATTAGAAAGCACTAAAATTAATTAGAAAAATCAGATTAAAAAACATTAAACAACTACTTCCTTTTAAAAAAAAAAGAAAAAATATTAGAGGTCTCAAGATAGCTGTAGAACCTAAAATAAAAAGTTATGATGTACCCAGAGCCTAAGGCAAATAAATGCAACCTTCTGTGGAAGTTGGGACAATGAGAGAGGGCTTTCTGGAAGGCTACATCTACCAGTTGGTCATACAGACATTGCTTCTGAAGGTGCAATTTGAAAAATGAACTCAGGTTGAAATGTGACCTGAATTTCCATTTCCTCTCACACACAGAAATGACTATGTATCTAATTTGGGAAAAATTCAAACCATAACCTTCAATGTACAGCTCAGAATCTGTGCTAAATGTGAATACTAGAATCACCTTTCATCCAGAAAGATGGTGTCCTTGAACCTAACCAGGAGATAATGAGCTATCTTTTTCTCACATTTGTAATCTCTCACCCAAAGCATCATTAGAATACAATCATCCCATAATACGGTTGTAGTCATTTATTTTGCTATTTATGCATGTTTTTACTTCCCTCTGTGGCCATGGAAACAATTACAGAAACTTGTAAATTTACAATCTGTATCTATCAAGAAATAAGTGAATTACAATGATCTAAAACAGAATGGCAGCTAAAGGGCTTTACTCTGAAAAGATCAGATTTTCTAAGTAACTGATATGTCAGAATCATCCCCAGTGAGTATATGACCAGAATTTTTATTCATCACTCATTAAATTATGACACTGTATGACTCTATAAGCCCACTGATACAGCATCCTTATTAAAGGGTTTATTAACAAATGATTGGAAGTATAGGTATTCTGTTTGTACTTCACACACTTTTATATTATTTGGATATTTTTTAACCACAGGAATATGTCAACTCAATTTGGAGTTCCTTTACCTCTTAAATGACACTTCAAAGTGTTCATCATGCCTAAGCATTGGTTGTTGAAGGTGAGTGATGGGTACACGTGGGTTCATTATACTGTTATCTCTGACTTTATGAATTATAGATTATTTGACAATAGCCATAATAAAAAGCTTTTTAAAGCATATATCATTTTGGTAATTTAAAATATGCAGTCCTAGATTGGAAATCAGTTTTCTGTAATCTGTACCAGTTTATAATTTGATATTATACAAAGTTGTTAATCGCAATTCCTCACTGTATTTTAGAACATGAAATTTGTATGAAACGCTTCCTTTCACATGGTCTGTATGAAGGGAAAAATCAATAATTCAATAATGAAGAATAAATTTCAAACAGTTGTTTATAAATATGAACATTTAATTGACTTTGAAGCAGGAGTTTATAAAATGTACCCTAAAACTGATTGAATTATCATGCAAGACTTTAAAAACTTTCAAAATGGGTCACTTGAGGTACAATTGTTCTTTCAACCATTATAACATTCCTGATCTCACTGAATTTTTTAAGATTCCCTCTTTTTAATAATAAGAAAAACTAACACTTCCTGAGTCCCCAGTATGTAAGGAGTATGCTCAGAGCTTCACAATCATTACCTTCTTAATTCTCATGAAAATATATGGTAGGTATTTTTATGTTCACTTTACAGAAGAAGAAACTGAGGTTAAAGGAGGGTACAATGGAAGGTCTCAGAGCAAATGAATGACTAGTTTGGGATTTGCCCCTAAGCAGTCTGCTTCCGTAACCCATCCTCTTAGCCCATACAAATGAGAAAACACAAGATAAAAGTAAACCCGAATAGTGTATGGTAAAGTGAGACTAGACAACCTTAATAAAATATGGTGAAAATAAATAATTAGCAGATGTGAAATGCTCTAAAAACATATCATTTAAAGTACTTCTAGGCAGATCATTCCTTTGATCCTAACACTACCACAAGGCCCCATATTATAGTCCCATATTACAGCAAGGAAGGGTGAGCTGGGGGCAGAGTGGCTTATGAATATTCATCAAAGACAGAGCTTGAATCTTTTGAGTCCAAATCCAGATCCGACTTCACAATTATCCAGCTACCTCTAACGCATGGCTTTCACAGTCCACTTTCATTTCTTATTATCATTATTTTGACCAACTTCTTCCCATATCTTTATAACTTCAGGTACTGAATTTTGAAAAATCTATTGTGGGGACAGGAAAGAAAGCCCTTAGCCATTTTTGCATCTTCAAAGTCATTTGAGGTTCTGGTTTAAATGGTCTGGGGCAGGACCAGAATGAGGCTATTGCTTCAGAAAGTGATTCTAATGGGCACCCAGGGTGGAGAAGCCCTGCGGAAGCATAAGCTGCATAGCTGAATCAAATTAGGCTTGGGCACCATGCAAAACACAGAGAAACTCGGCCTCACAGGCACACGCCTCAGGCCAAGAGGATACAATACTCAGGGTAGATGAACAAAAGAGCAGAACACTAGCAAAAGTAAATGTGCCCTAGACCAAGGAATACAGACAACCTCCAATTCCTCCACACTATGGAGGGCGTGGAGGAGACAGCGGGCATTTCTAGGTACTTGGGGGAAATGCTTAAACACATAACTATAATGTCATTGAACTCTCATTATTAAGCTAATTCTGAACAGATATACTTCATGGCCCTAAAACCTGCTTGTTCTACTCTGCTACAAATGAAACTAGAGCATTTGTAAGAAAAAATGTGAACATCTATGAAGAGAATTGAATGGTTTGCCAAAAGGGATTAGTCTTTGAATCCAAACCAGCATCGTTTCTTGTCTATGTCTACTAAGAATTGGTTAGCAATGAGATTTGATATAAACATATCTGTAGTACTAGCCCAACCAGCTAAAAGCACAAGTTGGGAAGAAAAGAATAAAAAAGGCTAAAAAGGAATGGAGTGGGCATTGAAAAGAGAGGAAATACACTTCACACCTCCTATAGTTATCCTCTTAAGATAACTATAATAAAAAACAATGGACATATCAAGTATATTTGGCATGATAAGGATACTGGGAAATTGGAACTCTCGTACATTGCTGGTGGGAATGTAAAACAGTGCAGCCATTTTAGATTTTTAGTAAATTTATGCAATTATGCAACCATTCTCACAATCCAAGTTTAAAATACTGCTACCACTCCCAAAATCCCCTCCTGTTTATCTGTAGTGGATTCTATCACTAACAGTTTCTTCAAAAGTTAAGCATACACTTTCCATATGACCCCATAATCTCACTCCCAGGTACATACCCAAAAGAAATGAAAACATATGTCAGTATAGAGCTTTAAATGTGAATATTCATAGCAGAGTTATTCATAAGAGCCAAAAAGTGGCAGGCCATCCAAATGTTCAGCAAGTAATAAGTGGTAAACAATATGTATGCTATGAACTGAAAGTTTCTGTCCTCCCAAAATTCATGTGTTGAAACCTAACCCCCAATGTGGTGGTATTCAGAGGTGGGGCCTTTGGGAAGTGATTAGGTCATAAGGGTGGAGCCCTCATGAATGGGATTAGTGCCTTTATAAAAGAGACCCACAGAGATCTCTCATCCCGCTGACATGTGAGGTCACAGGGAAAAGACAGCCATCTATGAATGAGAAAGCAATCTCTCACCAGACACCGAATCTGCCAGTGCCTTGATCTTGGACTTCCCAGTCTCTAGAACTGTGAGAAATAAACATCTGCTGCTTATAAGCCATCCAGTCTGTGTATTTTGTCCTAGTAGCCCTAACAGACTAAAATAATATGCTATATCCATATAATGGAATACTATTAAATAATATAAAGGAATGAACAATTGATACACATGCATGGATGAATCTCAAAAGCATTGTGACAAGTGAAAGAAACCAGACACAAAAGACTACATATTGTTTAATTCCATTCACATGAAATTTCTAGAAAAGGCAACACTGTGGAGACAGAAAGCAGATCAGTGGTTGCCTGAGTCTGGGAGTAGAAGCAGGAATCCACTACAGATAAACACAAGGGAACTTTCTGGAGTGGTAGCAGTATTTTAAATTTGGATTGTGAGAATGGTCGCATATGCATAAGTTTATTAAAAATCATTAAACTATACATTTATAATAGGTAAAGCTGTTAAAAGTAAAAATAAATAAAGAGAAGACTAGGAAGTATGGAGAGGGTATGAATGTTAATGGAACAGGAAAAAAGGACATGCACATATTCACTAAGAAGCCACATCACTATAGATGGTGGAAGCAGGCACAGTGCTGCTTTGCCTTCTGTTTTATTCTTTGCATTTGTATTCTAGACTCAAATTGTGCACTGTATGAGTTTACAGAATTTTTAAAATATTTGGAACAAACAACACGTTTTCAAATGCTCTAACAGCTAAGGAAAATAGGTGAAGTGGAACATTACATCCGTATTTGCCACAGCTTCTTTATACGTCGCATCACCCTAAGCATTTGTTTTTCTTAAGTCATACATGCTATATTGCCTTTGCACCAAGTGAATTATACCAAAGTTTTACACCATTTTCAATAGCTTGCAGGATCTGTGAAGTCAGGTTGAATTGCCGTGTCTTGACATTGTTGAGCACCATTTCTCATGACTTTTAAGAAAATAGCTCCTTTGCCTGCCACTTTTGTGTGTCAACTTCTCCCTGTACCCAAATTTCCTCTCATTTCTTTCATCATAGGGAAAATTTTAGCAATGGGGAAAGAGAATGTAAATAATAAAAAATTATGCCCTGTGATAACAAACAAAACTTTTCTTTCTTCTCTTCATGAAAATAAAGACAATAGCACCCCATTGTAATGAGCTGGGGAGGACACAACTCTTTCTCCCCATTGCTTTATTCTTCCTTTGCATCAGTCTCCACCATAGCTAACCTGCCATTTTCTGCCTGGAAGGCCTGCCTATGAATTCTCTCTCCCCAGAGTTCTGTGCTTTATAATTCTTGCAATCTACATGCAGTTTTGTTGCCAGGTGATGTACAGCACAGAAAACATGATGTTTTAAGTTTTTACTCAAAGTCTCACATGATTCTCCACTTGAAAAAATACATCTAAGATAAATTGAAGAATATTTTAGTGACTGATATTTGGGACAAGTGATATTGGAAAATTTGTCAGTTGCTGAAAGTGTGACTATGTTCTATGTGCCACTGACCTAAGGATATCCACAGATAAATTAGAAATGTAAATTTTTTTTTTTTTTTTTTTTGAAAATAGAGTGGAGGAATAATTACCTCAATAGTCTTTCAAATGACAAGGCTAGGAGGTCTTTGAAATGTCTGGTTCCATTTCGGTGCACACCCCACCTTGTATTCTGCAGGGATTTAGACAGTTGAAAGGTGTACCTTTCATTATGTGTGTGTCTGCTTGTTCAACAAGTGCTTCATGATAACAGGGTTGGTTTTCTCGGCCTCAGTGCTATTGACATTTTGGGTCAGACTATTCTTTGTTGTGTAGGATGTTTAACAGCCTCCCTAGTCACTACCCACTAAATATAAGTAGTCACTCCTCCCTACGAGGGTTGAAAATTGTGACAACAAAAATTATCTCTACACATTGTCAAATATTCCCTGTGGAACAAAGTCACCTCCAATTGACAAACTTTGGGTACTTCCAGCCTGAACCTGTAGACCCCAAAATACTGGAATCATTCCTAAACTGTGGGCATAGAGGACCTAGCCAGCGCATTCCAGGGTCTCTATAGAGTGGTATGAGCACAGAGCAAAACTTCTAATGTACTCTAAAAGTACTTTGACACCCTGAAGGAGGACAGGGTATCATATCCTGTAGCAGTTGCCCAATTATCATACCTCACTGCGGACTCTTCTGAAATACTGTAATTTAAGCTTTTGTTAGGTCACTGAGTTACCCATGAACTATCAAGAAGCAAAGATACAAACATCCATAGTAATGACATAAAAAAGGAAACAAGTGTCACATTTTAGTAATTAACAGATTAATGTTCCAATCTTCCCTGAATATCTGTTACCAGACATTATTCAATCTAGTTGAGATTTTATTTTTTAGAGAAAATTAAAGGATTTTACAGGAGAAAAAAAAAAACATGTAAAACTCAGCAGCTTAGGAGACAAATGAAAGCCTCTCCCTCGTGGGGGAAAAAAAATGGCTTTTGTTTCACTCACTCTAGATTAACATACAGACATTTAAGAAAATCTGTCCTCAAATGGTCATTTCTTTCCTCGTGACAAAAGATCCTACATATTTTTTGTTTGTGGGGGAAAAAAAATACTCTATTAACAAAAATGGTTGCAGACATTTTGTAATTCTTTTTATAAAAAATAACTGAAGACACTAAGTCTAATTCACTGTAGCTGAAATTTCATTTATAAACTAACCACACTAATGAGCTGCTGCCCAGGGACTTTTAATTAGATTCACTGTCTTTATGTCACTGACATTAATTTCCTTACTTCAACTTCTAGAAAAAGTTTGATGTTTTCTAGATTTAAAAAAATCCAGGACAACTTTCAGGATTTCAATAGTTTTTAAATAATTCTAATATTTTTAACTGCTACCATTTTATGGAATAGCATATTTCTGAACTGGAAAGACACAATGTTGACATTCATATACATGTCAATACTCATTTTATCAAGATAGCTGTTAAGTTTGTATTTGAAACTATTGTTCGTTTTACTGTTTTTGTTCTTATGTGTACTCTAGGGTTAAGTCAGAAGATTAAGTCCATATAGCCATCAAGTCATATTCTCTAAATCAAAATTACATTTAAAGGACTTTGAGAAGATTCACGTCCAACTAGTTTTCTACTTGCTAATTCCATGACTTAAAACAAAATGTTGTTTTGCTACTATTTGATTATAATTGTATTGCACTGAACTTCCTGCATTACCCTCAGGATAAAATTGAAAAGCATACTTGTCAAATGAATCTAATGTGCATCTTTTATTACATGACTGAATAAATAAACACATTGCCTAGTTTGTAAACACCAGATTTGTAAAGAACCTGTACTTCTAAAAGGCCACAGTTGCCCTACCCCCCTACCTGCCCCACCCCCGCACCCCCCTACCTGCCCCGCCCCCGCACCCCGCCCCAGGCTGTATGCTGCTCCTACTGTGAAAGCCCTTGTAGAAGAACTGAAAACTTTTAGAAAGCATGTAGATCCCTAAATAGCAGGTCTAGAAAGATTACCCAGCAGGAAGATATGTGGTGTCCACCCCCTTCTCAAAAGCATCTTCCACAATACAATGTTAGAAGTTTTGTGTATCTCTTTATCACAATGTCTAATAGTCTTTAGCTTACAAACCTCTTTGAATTAACAAGCTTCTTTAAAATGCAAATGACTCCCAGAGAGGTAATTACATTCTTTAATTAATTAAGGCAGATTGGACTGCTCTTAATATCTAACTACTTGTTATTTGAAATGAAAGATTACCAGGCAGTAGTAGCAGCTCAACAGTAGGAGTAGCACAAGGAGCAGCTGTCATGATGGTTGTGGTAGCAGCAGCAGCAAACACTGACTGACTCTGTGCCAGGCCCTATGTATAGACGCCTACATGGATTGTCTTATTTAACCCTCTCAAAACCCTGGGGAAGAATTTTCAATAGGTAATGTAGTGGTTCTCAAAACATAGTCCCTAGGCTAGCAGCATCCGCATCACCTGGGGATTTGTTACAAAGACTAGTTCTCAGGCCCCACCACAGACCTGAATCAGAAACTCTGAGGGTGGGCCCAGCAGTCTGTGTTTTAACAAGCACTCCAGGTGATTTCAATGCTTGCTAAAGTTTGAGGACCACTGGGCTACAGATTTGTAGAAAAAGGCCACACACAGGTGCACATGCACATGAGCACACTAAATTAGTCAAAGTTTACAACTTGTTTATGAAAGAATAGAGACAAGAATCAGAATTTATAATAAACATGAGGGAAATAAACTCTGAGTTACCACCAAACAAGTGAAAAACAAAGCTTTGGAGATAGCCCATTCTGAAAGTCTGCACGTTTAATCATTCGTTTTCTTCTACATTTATATATCATTAATGCTGGCATTTCTCATGATCCTGCACTGGTTATTCTCAGGTTGACTTCCACACTGCTCTGTCCTTCAGGTGATTGACCCCCAGACACTCTGGCCCTCTGGCTTCTGATTGGGTTCAGTAAATGGGAGGAATCTGAGTAGTTATTCCCTCCATCCCTCTGTGCTGTGCCAGCTTGGCAGTAGCTGTGGTCCTTTACACACAGCCACAGCTCCTGGGAGACAACCCCTCCCCCATGGCTACCGCTGTCACAGAGGTCTGGTAACAGATCCCTTCCCTTCCCCCTCCTGGCCTAAGGGTGCTAACAGCTTTCCCTGTTCCCAACCACTGGATATTTCATCTCCCTTAGTGATTCTCCACATCCTACTCGCATCTTCCTTAGTCCCGTCATTGAACTGTCCCCAGAGTGGGTCATCTGTTTCCTGCTTAGATCCTGAATGATGCAGACCACAACCAAAAATTGATAAGCATGATGTTTTATACCAGATTCCTATTAGCTTTTTTTAAATGAATCTTCTTTCAGTGCACCAGTTTGCATCATGCTGACAATTTGCAAAAGTCACATCATTTCATGAAGACTATGTAATTCATGTAAAACACTTTGTATAGTAAATGCTCAATAAACAGCAAATGTTATTATCATCATCACTGTTGCTATTAGTAATTAAATGTTTATTATTAGAATGAAAAACAATAGACACAATTTAGAGGAAGGCAGATTTTGAATTAACAAAGATGAGCTTTTCAGTAATTATAGTGTCCAGTAATGAAATAGTCCAGCTTTTAAATAGAATTTATAAAGTACTTTCATTTCTGTGGTCTTACATCATTTTCACAATAACACTATGATGTAGACATGTATTTTTCACCTCTTGTTCAGCTGTGGATACTGAGATTTAGAGAGCTTATAAGGACTTACCCAATAGCAGAGCTATTGAATACTGGTGCCAGCATTAAAATCTTCTTATAGGGCCAAGTTTTGCCCACAGTACTCATCTAAAAGTTACAAAGGGCAATTCATTAAGGAGCAATGTAGGGGGAAGAAATGGGCTGTCCACTCCACTATGCTTGGGTGGCACCCCCTCATTCCCCTGGCCAAAATCTGCCCAACTGAGTCACGGTCAGATGTGCTCTGATTTGCCATATTGTAAAATCTTGCTGTGACAAGAAAAGGGAAAATAAAATGGAGGTAGGTCAATGCTTCAATAGATTTTCAAGTGTGTGATGACTCAGGCTAAGGAGGAGTGAAGGCACTGAAAGGGAAATATGTGATAGAATCATGATGAAATATATACTTCTTAAATATTTGACCACTGCTGAGAGCCACCTGGGAAAGAATGAGTAATCCATGGCAAACAACTCAGCAGAGTGGAAAGGGAGGGAGTGCATAAAACAGCAGTAAGCCATGGCCTCTTCATCTTCAATCTTTCTGAACAACAGGAGAAAAGAGCTTTACGTGTCATGATGCAAAATTGATTGAGTGGGTTGTCCTTCAAACTGGCCAATCCTCTGTATCTGCATTTCCAAGTGTCATCAAGGATCTCAGAAATATTATGAAATTTATGTTTAACAAATAATTATCAAGAAGGGCAATAGCCTTATAAATACATGGTATTAGGGGAAAAACCTTGGTACTCAGCCTAACATTTGATTTTGTTAATATAAATAATATATTAACAAGTGAACAATTTGGACTTGATCCAAACCACTATACTGTAAGTGCTTTGCTAAAACTTACCAATGGTATTTACTTCTATAAATAGCAACCATAATTGTAATAGTTTTCTAGATACATCAGTTTATATCTTATGACAAATACCCTTTTAAAGATCTTTATCATTGCAAGCATTTTAGAGGAACCTTTGAATTAGACGGTCGGGGAGTGGTGTCTGACCACCCCTAGTGTGGGATGGAAGAAAGAGTTCAGAATTCAGACTTGAGCGGGGTCTTGAAGAATGTGTAGGATTGGAGCAGATAGAATGGAAGGGGATAAAGTCCTCCAGATTAGATGTAGTAAGATGATGGTAACGGAGTCTGAGGTAGTCTGGGTTCTGGAAAAGGCTTTAGGACTTTAGTCCACTTCAAACTGTCATTACCCATCTAAGCATAAGGAGGTTGGACAGAGACTTAAATAGACACAAAGAGAGTAGTAGAAAGAGGACAGTGTCAGAGTAAGACACACTCGGCTTCAAGATTCTGGCACTTCCATTTAATAGTTAATTGCTCTTGATAAAGTTTCTTAGCCTTTGTAGGTCTATTTCCTAATTGCAAAGTGGCAGTGATAATATCTTCCTCATGAAGCTCTTGAGGATTAAATGAGGGAATGTGTCTAATAAGCCCAGTACAATGCTCAATAAAAAAGTATGTCCTCAATATATTGTGGGCATAGTTATTATTTTCTAAATGTCTCAAGGATCATTAGAGAAAAAATGAAGGATTCTTGGGAGATTTATTTTTCCTGTGTTTTGTCTAATTAATGCTTACTCCAATATCAAACTTTATATTAAGTTGAAAGGATATGACCCATTTGAATTAGGCATCCCTGTGTTCAAATCGGTCTTAGCTTGCTACTTTTTATGTGCGTCCTTGGTAAACTCAAATGATCTCTGAATTTGTTCCCCCTTCTGTAAAATGGGAATGATAAGTGCTTTGTAAGACTAGAGTAAAAATTTTGGGAGACTGTATATAAAGTGAATAGCATATACTAGATGCTTAATAAATAACAGCCATTCTTATTGTTACTCTCTTCAGAGCTTCTGTCTACATTAATCATTCTGTCCTGTTTATCTCAAGTTTAAGATCTCTCTTGGGTCATTTTCTTCGCAATGACAGAAACTTTCCCAAGAAATATAATACCCCTTTTCTACCCACCTAGAAAAACTAACATAGTTTTTTAACCTTCACAATATATACTCAAATATATTATTGCATTTAATCTTAACAACCTCAGGAGGCAGAATTAGCCCCATTTTACAGATGTATATGTCCTTTTGGAACAAGACTATTGGATTGTCCACGGACAGTCAGCCAGAAAAGGGCAGGAAGCTTGCAATGGAGCCAGCTCTGTCAACAAAGCTCATACCCTTTCAGCTCTCCAGTGGCATTTCTCCCCGTAACTTGTGGTCTCCACCAAATAGAGTGAACTGTTCTTTAGCGTCTGAGTGACCACTAAAGATGAATTTACCATGGGAAGAAGAAAAGGCTAGTATTTCTCACCTTATGCATCTATTAATCAATGAGAATTCTAGCTTTCAATTATCATTTCTATACTGACGAAGAATGCTCAAGTTCAGACATGAGTTCCTCAAAATGTAGACTTCTGTGGATTTGTTAGCACATACTTTTATTTTATTTCATTTTATTTTTTAATGCCCACAGCACCTGGTATCCCAAGGTGTTCTCCCATCCAAGTACTAACCAGGCCAGACCCTGCTTAGTTTCCGAGATCAGATGAGATCAGGCACATTCAGGGTGGCATGACCATAGACAGCACCTACTTAAATATCCCATCTAATTGGAGTTGTTAGTTGTGCTTGTGAGCATCTATCAGCAAATGTGTGTGCTACTGTTCTTTCAACTAGAAGCTTTTCAAAGGCAAAGACCATATCCATTTGACACTCTACACCTATACAATGTTCAGTAGTGCCAAATACAACAGTACATCAAATGGCAACCCACAGAAAAAACACATCTCTCAGGAAACTTGCATTTGTCACTGCCAAATTTGGGAGTGACTACATTTATAACAACAAAAACAACTATAAAATATACTGAGGACTTACCTCATGCCTAGCACTGTACTAGGCTTTTCACACACATTCCCTCATTTAACTTTTGAGTGTCATGAAGATAGTATTACTACCACTTTGCAGATGAGGGAATAGTCCTACATATATTAAGAAACTTGTTCAAAGGCATTCAACTATTATGGTGGGGGTGCCAGGATTTGAAGCCAGGTGTTTTTTACTCTGGATGCTGTTCTCTTTCTACTATCCTACATTGCCTTCCTTGAAGCCTCTACCCAACCTTCTCTGTTTGGATGGATGCATATAAGTTATTGATGGACTAAGAGGTCGGCAGCCTCTTTCTGAATCCAGACTGCCCCAGTCTCTATCACTAGCATTTCTTCTGCGATCCTCAGCATTGCCACTCTGGAAGGTCTTCTCCCTCTCCATTCCACCTACCCGAAATCCTATATATCACTTCCACAGGAAGCCTATTTTACTCGTGCTAAGCCAAATCAATATCTTTTATCCTTGACCTACTAAATCATTCTTAGCTGAACCCATATCCTTTAGCACTTAGTCATATAATATGACATAGTCTTTTTCACATGAGCATGATATAGTGGAGTTCTAGCCCTGGTTGACCACTAACTAGCATTCTGACCTTGAGTAAGTCGCTTAACCTTTCTGAGCCTCAACTTTTTCATATTCAAGTAAGTATTCACCAAAATTCTCTCTAGTTTTAAAAGTACTATTTTCTTCGTCATAGATGTTGACTCCTTAAGAAAAATGCAATTTTATCAAAGGCTTATATTTTGTTTTTTTCCTGTAACATCAGACAGAGAGAAAGCACTGAATAAACACTTATTAGTAGTTTGACTAATGGACTAACATACAGATTTCAAATGATAAACAAAAAAATAAATAATAAAATCTAATAGCATGAAGGATGGGATGTGTGAGAGACCTAACATAAACATTGTAGTTCTAGATGGGCATTCAGCAAAATAGGATAAAATTATTTCATCTACAATAAAAAATAAACTGAAAAAGACTCACTTATTATAAATAAAGCCCCACAAATGAACCATTTTCAATGGATACGACAAAAATGAACCATTAATGTAGAATTCATAGCAAAAAGATCAGCATATAATTGGGTCATTGTTCATACAAATGAGAACCCACTTTTGTTATTTGTGGGAGGGAAAAAACAGATTGTTAAATACACACACACACACACACACACACACACACACACACACACACCCAGAGTTTGCCATTTTTAACATTCAACCAAAATTGAGGCAATCCATTAACACATAAAATTTCCTTCTTTAGTTAGCTTCAATGTTAATGTTTTCACAGTGAAAAGTGATTGAAATTATGTAAAAACAGAAAGTTGTACACCTTAAACTTAAACATCTTTTTGACAATTATATCTCAATTTTTAAAAAATTTTAAAGAATGAAAAAATAATAATGAAAGGTCATCAGGATCAAAATCTTGTTTTAATAAAGCCCCAATTTCGGTGCTTATTCTCAAAAAGGAAAGTAAATTTAATTTACTTACTCTCAGGGCTACTTCTGAAAATATTCATGAGTACTGATTTTCCATTTTGTTCTTTTGGGTCAATAATTACTTTCATCTTAAATCCCACATGGTAAGTGTCATCAAATAGCAAGGGATGATGGATATACTTATATGGATAAAGAAGTTAATGAGAAATTAGACTCCGGAGAATTTAGGTAAATACTGGCACATTATAACTCTCTGAGAATTCTCTTTTTTGAATGTCTGTATCCGTTATATAGTATGTGGGCAAAAAAGTAAGGAAAATAGAATATAATAAGAGCAATAAAAGCTTAGAGATCATTTATTTTTATATTCACTAAAATTGCTTTTTAAATAGACATGGCAAAATATGGTATGCAAAATATTTTCCAAAATATTTTTTGTTCTCTTTTTATTGATAATTTACATACCATGAAATTCATTGTTTTTATAATTATATAATTCAATGGCTTTAGTATATTCGCAAAGTTGTACAATTCTGTGGTGTATTAAATTGTAAACCCCAAAAGATAAGTCCACTTGGAACCAACCTTAAGATTGTAGTTGTTAGTTGTTAGTTGCAGATATAGTTAAGGATCTCGAGATGGAATCATCCTAGATTAATTAGGTGGGCCCTAAATCCAATGACAGGTGTTCTTATAAGTAGACACAAAGGAGGAGAAACACAGAGGAGAAGGCGATGTGAAAATAGAGGCAGAGATTGGAGTGATGTATCCACAAGCCAAGGAATGCCAAGAATTGCTGGCAGCCCTCAAAAGCTAGGAGAGAAGCAGTAAGTAGATTCTTCCTCAGAGCCTCCACATAATGTACCGACACTGCTGACATTGTAATTTCAGACTTCTGGCCCCCAAAAATGTGAGAGATAAATTTCTGTTCTTTCTGATAATCTAGTGCACAGCCGTAGGAAACAAATACAAATTCTCACCATTATCTAATTCTAGAATATTTTCATCACCTCCTCAAAAAAACCATTAGCAATCTTCCCCATCCCCCACATTTAGCAACCACTAGTCTACCTTCTGTCTCTATAGATCTTCGTATTCTGGATATTTAATACAAATGGAGTCATACAGTATGTGGCCTTTTGTGACTGGCTTCTTCCACTTAACATAATGTTTTCAAGGTTCATGCATGTTGTAGCATATTATTATTCCAGTCTTTTTATTGGCTGAATAGTATTCTACTGAAGGCATATACCATATTTTGTTTATCTATTCATAAAAAGATGAGCTTTTATGATGTTTCCACTTTTTGTCTACTATGAATAATCTTGCACTGATCTTTTATGTACATTTGTATACATATCCATTTCATCCGATTAACTTATTTGTTGCTTCAAAGTGAAAAGGGATTAAAATTGTGTAAAAAGTGCTATATAATCATTCATAGTATTCTCTTATAACCCTCTTATTCCTATGAGGTTGGTAATGATGTCTTCTCTTTCATTCTTGATTTTTGTCATTTGAATCTTTTCTCTTTTTTCTTGGTCAGTCTAGCTTAATATATCTCAATTTTGTTGATCTTTTCAAAGAACCAACTTTTGATTTTCTTTATTATTTTTCTATTTTTTTAATCTCATTATTTCCATTCTAATTTTCTTTATTCCTTCTTTATATTTGTTTTGGGTTTAGCTTTCTCTTCTTTACCTAGTTTCTTAAGGTGAAAAGATGGGTTATTGATTTAGATCTTTCTTCTTTGTTAATATAGGCATATACAGCAACACATTTCTAAGCATTGCTTTAGCTGTACTCTATAAGTTTTGTTATGTTGTTTTTGTTTTCTTTCATGTCAAACTATTTTCTAATTTCTTGTGTAATTTCTCTTCTCACCCATTATTTAGGAGTATGTTGTTTGATTCCACATATTTGTGAATTTCCCAAAGTTCCTTCTGTTAATTATTCCCAATTTAATTTCATTCCAGAGAACATACCTTTTTGATTTTAGTCCTTTTAAATGTATTGATATTTGTTTTATGGCCTAGCATATGATCTATCCTGAAGAATATTTCAAATGCACTTGAGAAGAATGTCCATTCTGCTGATGAGTGGAGTGTTCTATAGTAGTCGGTCTACATAATTTATTATGTTCAAGTCTATTTCCTAGCTCTTTTTTCAGTTTGCTATCCATTGTATTGTTGAATTGTCTATTTCTTTCTTCAGTTCTATCATACTTTTCTTCATTTTGGGGTTCTGTTGTTAAGTACATATATGTCTAGAATTATTACTTGTTTTCTTGATGGGTTGATCCTTTTATTATTATATAATATTTTTCTTTTTGTCCAGTAACAATTTTTGTCTTAAAGTCTATTTTGTCTGTTATTAGTATAGTTACTCCAGCTCTTTTTTGGCTACTGTTTGCTTGATATTTCTTTTTCTGTCCTTTTAATCTATTTGTGTCTTTGAATATGAAAGCATCTCTTGTAGACAATCTATAGTTGGATCATGTCTTTTAATCCATTTTGGCAATCTCTGCCATTTAATCATTTACATTTAATATAATTACCAATAAGGTAGGATTTATGTCTGCCATTTTGCTATTTGTTTTCTATATGTCCTATGTCTTTTCGTTCTTCTATCCATCCATTTCTGCTTTCTTTTGCATTAAAAATTCTGTTGGTTTTCAAGGCTACTGCAGAGCTGGTAAGAGGGGCATGAAAATGGAGCAAATTCAAATACTACAACGCTCAATGTTTTACCAAGATTCAGCTCTTTTTCTTGAATAGTCTTTGAATTGTTGTAAACCTTTGATTAATTTCAAGAGTTTTGAAAAAATTGATTTTGACAGTTTTAGCCAATGTTCTCATTGCTTGTTTTGGAGAAGTGGCTTTTCAGAGGTCTTTATCTGCCATTTTTTGCTGATATCACTGTTGTCTCTTCCAATAACTTCATATAGAGACAAACAGGCCTAATTACTATTATTACTATTCCCATTCATTTATAGATGAAGAAAAGTATATACATTTCCTATTGCTGCCATAACAAATTTCCAGAAACTTAGCAGCTTAAAACAACACAAGTTTATTACCTTACAGTACTCTGACATGGGTCTCACCAGACTAATATCAAGGTGTTGGCAGAGCTGCATTGCTTTTTGGAGTCTTTAAAAAAGAATCCACTTCCTTGCTCATTCAAGTTGTTGGCAGAATTCAGTTCCTTACAGTTATAGCACTGAATTCTCTATTTCTTTGCTGGCTGTCTCCAGCTTCCATAGGCCACCCACATTCCTTGGCTTGTGGCCAGTTTCCTCCATCTTCAAAGCCAGCAATGATGGGTCAAGTCTCCCTCATACTTTAAATCTCTCTTGCCTTTTCTTCTAGCCTTAAATGTCTCTGACCTACATTTCTGCCTTCCTCTTCCACTTTTAAGAACGCTTTAATCCAGGAAAATCTCCCTATTTTAACATTTGTAACCTTAATTCCATCTGCAAATTTCCTTTCCATATAACATATCATGTATTTCAGGGATTAGGACCTGGATATTTGTGTGGGGTCAGAGAGAGGCACATTATTTTGCCTGACACACTGGAATGCATGGAACTTATGTAACAAAAGTGACAAGTAGTAGAACTGGAACTAAAATATAGATCTCTGACTCCTTGTTCAGTGCTCTCTGATGCACAGTAACGTAACCAGCCTAACTACTTCTATGATTCCATCAGGGATATTCTGGCTAACCTAATACTTCTGAGTCTAGAATTAAGAATGTTATAGCTTGAAGGGACCTCTGAGTCCAGCCCCATCATTTCAGAGGTGAGGAAAATAAGAACCAAGCACGTTAAGCCCCATCCTCAGTTCCTAGAAAACCTAGAACCACAACTCAGCCTCCTCTTCCAGCTCATGTGATTTTCCCACTACAAAATTTTTCACTTAAACATATATCCTCACAAGATACATCATCTACTCAAATTAACTTTAAAATACTCAACTATTGACAGCCATTCAAAACTTGGCCCATAAAACTTACATTATCCTTGTCTTGTCAACCACTTCCAGCTGTCCATGACATTGTAGCTTCTTCTCATTTAAATTTTATGACTTAAATTTTTTATTACATCTATGTCAACTATAATTTAAAAAATATAAAAATATAAAAAATTTTAAATGAACCCTCACAAAGAAAAAAATTTTTCTCTTACAACTGTTGTAAGCCTCCATCTAAACACAGAGTTTCATATAGATTCCATCCCAGAAAAGGATTAAAGAGTTAAGATTATCCATATTCATTTTCTTTTCTGTGCGCCGATTGATTTTTATTAAATCCCACGCAGAGCAAGGTTTTCCTTTATGATTCCTCTAAATGACATCTCAAGTTACTTATACCAAGGCAGAAAAGGAGACTGCTCGCAAATGACCCTGAGTCAACCTTATAGATCCTATAGGCTCTGAGATGGAAAGTAGTGGGAAAGCCACTTAACTGAGGCTACTGCATTTAGACCTGTCATAACAAGATTATGTCATACGTGCAGTAGAGTCCATCCTCAGTCACCTACACTCACAGAACAGTGGTGCACAGAACCTAAATACCATTTCTAATAGACTTCAAACTTACATGATTTTTCATGCCATATTAATCATAATGCATTTTTCTCTGAGCTAATAATAAAATCAATATTTACAGAGCAGATGGCCCTAGTAGCAGGCTTATCTCCCATCCTGAGCCTGCTCAGCCCAGGTCCTGCCTGTGACACCCAGTCTGTCCTGCTATCAGCTGGGGCTCATTTAGGATTAGTTATCTTCCTCATCACCTGTGTACCCCACAAAAATTGGTCAGACCTTGTACATTCTCTTTACCATTCAGCAGATTTCTACAAAATCAGGATCTTGAGGCCAATACCTTTTCTACAGGTCATTTTAATATTTCTCTGTACCTGTGCTCAGTCTTTTTTTCTCTCACTCATCTTTCTCAAAAAAAAAACAGTGTCTCCATTCCTATTCAAAGCGAACTCTTCACTTGTTAATTCACTTTATTCTCTTCCATTTCTCTTTTCCATGAATTTTAATCTTTCCATTAATCTCTACCTTGCCTCTGGCCCTTTCTCTTTTGCCTTCAGTTTGCCTTAAATAAATAAAGCCCCACCCCTCTCCTTCCTTGTGTTAACAAACTCCTCAAGTAGACCAAATTCCCTTCTTTGTCACTCACCTTAATCCCTTATAATTTGGCTTCTCTCTTCAGCTATTTTATTGACATACCACATTTAAACATCAAAACTTCCTTCCTAATCACCAAATCCAATTTTTTTTAATCCATTTTCTTCTTCTTTCTCACCTTTGCCTCACCTACCTGTCCAAGCAGTCGCCATTCTCATGCATTCTTTCCTCAAAGTCCCTAGTGTTTATTTCCTTTTTCCTGTTCCTGCCTCAACTATCCTACAGCCAGGAAAATATACACCATCCTCTCCAAACTGGAGTTTACTTTTCCTGTTTTTAATTTTTGAAATACTATCCATGCTTTTAATGCCCACAGACTGAAGGTCAGGGCTCTGTCTTCTCATCTTTGAATTCTGCATAAGCACCTACTAGTACTGCCATAAGTGTATCACACATGAGGCATTTAATCAAGATCAGTAGACTGATGATTAGTTTGCTGACTAGTATAAGGGGAGTTCCCTTGGAAATGCTATTCTTAGCAAGAAAAAGCTGTCTTGGGATGAGAAACCTGCTGTGGGACAGCCTCACAATGGATAACCCACCTGCAGATTGTTAAGAATCACATGGATTTCAGTAACTGCCTAGTTTATCACCCTCATGCCCAGAACATTCTTTTATCTCAATATGTAGCTGAATTTAAAGAATAGTCCTGAGTTGCAAATACTCCCAAAGATTTTCAAACAACACAAAAGTTGTTTTTTTGCTAACATTACATTTTAAAACTTGAAGACGTTATTAGTTAATTTAGCACAGCACCATAGACAGCTGGAACAAATATCATTACGTATTGGTTACTACATGTAAAAAGACTCCTTAAGAGTCAGATTGTTTCTGTGTAACATTTCTGTTTTGGCCACTGATTTACCTTATGACTATTCTGTAAAGTAAATGGAACTAAAGTGGCAAAAACATTGGAATTGGCACTATGGCAATTCTGTATAAACAAGTTCACATAATCTAGCTTTGCAAGCCTGAGGATAGTCTGACTAAAAAATAATAATAATAAGGTGGTCCTTAACGAAAAACATGTTTTTGTTATTGAAGATTTTTTTATGGTTTGGCAATGAATTATTCAATGCCCAAAAGAGCATAATGAAAAAAAGGTGAACACTTTTTAAAGGCACCTACATTCAGCATATCCTGTAACTATGACCCTTTAGCTATCATACAACTCTATTAAGCACAAAGCTATTAGAAGACATCATCCTAATATTCACCTTGTAATCATAACATCAATCCTGAACAATGTTTTATAACCTATTTAATAATAATCTTTAGACATTTAAACAAATAAATATTCCCCAAAAGTCACAATTAGAATCATTCATTTTTAACACCCAAACCCCAAAGCTTAAGAAAAATCAAAGGAGACTTCGAAATTTTTAATTTAGGTGGTAGAACTAAAAGAAATAGAAAATATGCTGCTCCTTCGCATTTCCCTTTTTTTAGGCTATCTTGGGCAATCAGCTTATAAAACTAACCGTATTGGCATTCTATTATTCCATTACAGAACAAAAAGTAGGAAGGAAAGCTTTCCCTAGAGAGGGAAAAAGAATTACAAATGGCACAAGTATTGATAAGTTCTGAAAATTGAATATCTATAGAGAAATGCGAGTATTTCAAGTTGCCAAAAATGTGTGAGTTTCAAGGTTTAGTGCCAAGTCCCGTGTTATTAGTATCACCCACTGTGAACATCATTCATGAGCTATAATACTGGCACCTCCTCAAGCACATACACACAGTATTTTGAGGTCAACCAGTGTATGAAAGAAATGTAAGCTTTAGAGTCAGACAGTCCAGGATCAAATTTTGACTCCATAACTTACTAGCTATCTGACTTTGAGGAGAGTTCAGGCTCTTCACCTACACAAAGGAGCTGATAGCCACCTGAGAAGGTTGTTTATTAGAATTAAATGAGATACTATATGAGGCACCTAACACAAATTTCTCTCTTCTTTGGAAAAGTGGTGTAACTGCAGCCTAGGAAATGACAACAGCTCCCAGCAGTAGAGGGTTAATAAAGAGAAGTTATTCTAAGCTGCTGGTTCAAGGATAGGCATCCTGTCCCAGACAGCCCATCAGACCCACTAATGGGATTTAAAACAGTTGTTGCCTCTTCCTCAGTCTGTAATGATTTCTGGACAGCCTGAGAGGCCCATTATCTGCAGTCCCTACTTCTGCTCTGTCTGGCGATAATGACTTCTTAGCACAACAACAGGGCCGCGGTCTTCCACTTCCTGCTGCACCACTGAGCAAAGGACCCTTGTTGAAGTCAAAGACAAATTGTCATCCCACCACAGAGGCAGATGGTCTGTGAAATGCTGCCCACCGACTACCGCAAGAGCTCCTAGAGAGTTGTCCTCAAAGGCAAGGGTGCCCTCTGAGGGGTTTCCTGGGAGAATGTGAATATGATAGATGAGTGCATTCTGGTGAGAAAGTGAGATCCCAGCATCCGCAGAGGGCCTCTTGAGGTTGATGTCCAGGTTCCAGGAACCTCCCCAGCCTCTGACTTGCAGTCTCATCTCACTCAGTTCTTACAATTGGCAGGGCCCAAGGGCAAACAAACAAACAAACAAAAACCCACTGTGTAAAAAAAGCCACATAACTCTGCTTTAAAAATCAATGCCCAGATGTAATAATTAACTAAAGTTCCCATTAACATTTTTTTTCTTTGTATTCTTTATCTTACTGTTTTTACCTTGTTATATATAAGCCACCTCAAATCTGATTTAGTAGTAGGCATGATATAAATACTAAATAAATAAAACAAATAAGATAATAAATTAAGGATTTCTACCACACTTGAGCAACTCCTAAAAGAATTCTTGGCATTAATCATGGAAGATAATGCTCACCTAAATTAAGGAAGATATGAAATGTTAATTCTATAGTATGATTTGTCAAATTAACACTAATGTAAGATTCCAAATGAAAGGAAAAGGATGTAGTTGGTTGTGATTATAAAATGAATGCAAATGAATTTTTAAAAATTAATCTGAAAGTAGGAGAAAAACTTTCTCCTACAGTTAGGCAGCTACCTAAATTTTTTCTCAACCAGCTATTTACTTCAAGATAAATATAAAATTTATTAAATATTATCTCATGCTTTAATAAACAAATGTGTATAATTCAAAAACATTTACCTGGTGAAACTGAAAGTCATGCCAAATGCTTATTGAGTTTAAATGTACACTGTTAAAGCCATTTTGAAAAGCAATCTGGCATTATATTTTAAGTACATAAAAATGTTTATTATTATCCCATTTCTGGAAATCTATCCTAAAGAAATAATCACAAATTCATGAAAAAATACACAAAAAGACATAACAGAAAAAAATAAAAACAAGCTAAAAATGCACTATTATAAGGAAATAAATACATAAATAATGGCATGGCTCTATGATGAAATTTTTAGTGACATAGCAAAAGGTAACTGAAAATAAGTAGGATTTAAAGTTTCTATACAACCAGAGGAGAGGTAGATGGGAGGAGGGAATTTAAATAATTTCTCTAATTAAAAAAATTAATAAAATAAAAATAAATAAATAAATAAATAAAGTGTCTATATAGTATAAAATCAAATATGTAAAACAGACAGAAGTATAAAAGTTGCTAATAGTAGTTAGAGTTACAGGTCATTTTAATTTTATTATGCATATTTTTCCAAAATTTCCAAATTGTCTCTATGAGTATATGTTGTATTTATAATATGGAAAAACAACATATCTTATATGTGATATATAAATGAATGGGGTTAATTTGCAAAGAAAAAACTCACTAATTGACATAACCTGTGCAACCTTTGTCATCAGGCATCCTAGATCCAGAAGAGGAGTGGCTCAGCAGAGGAGAGAGAAGTAAACCAGGAGTATGAGTGGTCTGTTTAGAAGGACTGGTTGAAGGACTGGCCCCAAAGTGGATGGTCAGCCACAAATCACTGGGTCCTCAGGGCAGGGTGAACTGAAGTGCAAACCAGAGTGTCCAATTGGGTCATAGACCTGCAATATTGCTCAGAGCCTGACTGCAACCAGAAAACAAATCAAACAACTGAAACTGACCAGAAATGACACAGATTATAGAATTAGAAGATGAAAACATTAAAAGTTATTATAACTACATTTAGTGTGTTCCAGAAACTACCAGAAAAGTTGAATAAGTAGAAATGTGGAAGGTATAAAAAAGCTCAAGTCAAACTTCTAGAGATCAAAACCTCCAAAAAACATATTTGAGTACTTAAAATATAATGCCAGATTGCTTTCCAAAATGGTTTTAACAATGTACATTTAAACTCAATAAGCATTTGGTATGACTTTCAGTCTAAAAAATAAGAATGGCATGGGATTAATAGTACATTAGACATTGCAGAAAAAAGATTGATGGATTTGAAGACATAGCAATAGAAACTGTCCAACATAAAACTTAGAAAATAAAGACTGCAAAAAGAAAAAAATAACAAACAGAGCCTCAGTTAGCTGTGGAACAACTTTAAGTGGCATACTATACATGTAATTGAAGTCCCCAAAACATAGAAAAAAAGTGGGAGAATAAAATACATAAAGAAATAATGACCAAAATCCTTTCGAATTTGATAAAATCTATAAACGCTCAGTACCAAAGAGTTCCAAAGCAGCTCAACAAACCGGGGCACAAGAAAATGGAAGAAAACTAAACCAAAGCATATCATATTTAAATTGCTTAAATCCACTAATAAAGATAAGGGTAAAAGGGGTAAAATATATGATGACAGATGGAAATTTAAATTACGTGGTGAACACAAAATGTAATATACAAATGATGTATTATTGAATTGCACACTTGAAACCTATATATTTTCATTAACCAATGTTACCTCAATAAATTTAATTTAAAAAAATTTTAAACAGCCATATGAGAGAGGGTGAGATTTTTTTTAAGTCAACCTAGAATTCTACACATAGCAAAAATATCTTTTAAAATGAAAGCAAATAAGAACTTTTTCAGATATATAGAAAGTGAAAGAATTTATCAAAATCCCTTAGGCAGAAGGAAAATGATACCAAATGGAAGTAAGGATCTACACAAAGAACACCAATTATACAAGGGTTAAAATAAAAGACTTTTTATAATAATAAAGGACCTTATTTATAAACCCATTTAAAAGATAAATGACAGTAATGTACTGTTAGGTTATAACATACGTAGAAATGAAATGGAAGGTATAAATATCACAAAGTCCAGAAGGGGAGAAATAAAAATATACTGTTGCAAGGTTTTTATACTGTAAATAAAGTCTGGCATCCAATATGTGAAGTGTGGCATTTCTAACATCACTACAGAAGCAATCACAAAAATAACTCAGTTAGAGCTAATAATCCTACAAGAAAGTTAAAATGGATTCATAAAAAAATATTTAATACAAATGGAGGCAAACAAAAACAATAAAGGAGAATCAAGAACAGATGAGAAAATAGAAAACAAAAAACAAGATGATAAATTTAAACCCAACTCTAGCAATAATCACGTTAAATATAAATGATCTAAATATCAATAAATAAAAGACAGCAATTTTTAGATTAGATTTTTAAAAAGCAAGAGTAAAATATAAAGTCATAATGAGGATTTAAAAAAAGGATAGGGAAATTATGCTATGCTAACACTGATTTTAAAATGTTGAAGTGCCTCTATTAATATCAGACATAGTATATATTCTTGATTTATAGAGCAAAGACTATTACCAGTGATAAAGAAGGTCATTTCATACTGATAAGATGCAATTCATCAAGAGAATATAAAAAGCCTAAAAGTTTTTGCACCCATTCACTAATGACAAGCTTCAAAATGTATGAAGCAGAAATGGTGAAATGACAAGGAGAACTAGGCAAATCAACAATTACAAGCCAAGATTTAACATTTTCTGTCAATAATTAATAGAAGAAGTAGACAGAAAAATCTGTAAGAATACAGAAGACTTGAAACAGACTATCAACCAATTTGGCATAATTGAAAATTATAGACCACTGGACTCAACAGAAACAGAATTATTTTCAAGTGCACAAAAGCATTTACCAAGAGAGACCATAACCTAGGCCATAAGTCAAGTCTCAATAAATTTCCAAGGATTCAAATGATACAAAGTATATTCTCTGAAGACAATAGAATTAAATTAGAATTAAAACAGAGGAATATCTAGAAAATCCCAAATATTTAGAAACTAAATAATACACCTCCAAATAACCAATGACTCAAAATCAAAATGGAAGTTAGAAAGTATTTTGTTTGAAAATAAATATAAATAAAACATGTCAAAAGTTGTGAAATGCAGCTAACTCAGTATTAAAAAGGAAGTTTAGAGCACTAAATGCCTATATTAGAAAAAAAGACACTAGCTCTTAGGGAAATGCAAATGAAAATCACAATGAGATATCACCTCATACCTGTTAGAATGGTTATCATCAACAGGATAAGTCATAACAAGTATTGGGGAGGTTGTAGGGGGAAGGGAACCCTCATACACTCCTGGTAGGAATGTAAATTGGTAGAGCCACTTTGGAAAACAGTATGGAGGTTTCTCAAAAATTTAAGAATAGAATTACATCATGACCCAGCAATTCCTCATCTGGATATCTACTCCCCAAAATTAAAAATATTTACCCCTAAAGACATATGCACACTGATGTTCATTGCACCATTATTCACAGTGGCCAAGACATGAAAACAACCAAAGTGGCCTTTGACAGATGATTGGATAAAAAAGCTGTGATACATATTATACAATGGAATATTACTCAGCCATAAGAAAAGATAAAATACTGCCGTTTGTGACAACATGAATGGATCTTGAGATTATCATGCTAAGCAAAATAAGTCAGACAGAAAAAAAGTTGAGAACTACATGATTTCAGTTATATGTAGGATATAAAACTGAAAACTACAAACAAACAAACAAAAACTCATAGACGCAGACAACAGTTTAGTGATTACCAGAGGGAAAGGGGGAAGGGGGAGATAGAGAAAGGTAAATATATGGTGATGGAAGGAGATTTGACATTGGGTGATGATCACACAATGCAATATATAAATAATGTATTATTGAATTGTACACTTGAAACCTATGTAATTTTATCAACCAATGTAGTCCAAATATTTTTAATTTAAAAAAAGCCTCAAATTTATGACCTCATCTTCTACCTTAAGAAACTAGAAAAAGAAAGGCAAATTAAAGCCAAAGTGATCAGAAGCAAATAATAAAGATCAGAACAGAAATCACTGAAACAGATAAACAGTAGAGAAAAATCAATATTTCTAATAGGCAAAAGATTTAATCAGACACTTTAACAAATAAGACACAAAATGGCAAATGGCACATAAAAAGATGATTAACATTGTTAGTCATTAGAGAATTAAACATTAAAACCACAAAGAGACAGTACTGTAATATATCTATTAAAATATATAAAATTAAAATTAACAGGTCTGAGAGTTGGCATAGACTGGAAGCAACTGGAATTCTCTTACATTGATGGTAGGAATGTAAAGTGGCACAATTACTTTGGAAAAGAGTTTGACAGTTTCTTAAAAAATTAAACATGCGACCCAGCCATCTGTATATCTTACATAAATGCTCAAGAAATATAAAAATATATGGCCAAAGATGTGTGTATAATGTTCATAGCAGATTTATTTGTAAAGTCAAAAACTGGAAACAACCCAAATACCCATTACCAGGTGAATAGATAAAGAAATTGCAAGATTTCCAGTCAAGATGGTGAAATAGGCAAATGCTGTGCTTGCCTCCTCTCGTGACCACATCAAATTACAATTAAACTACAGAACAACCATTATTGAAAATCACCAGAAGTCTAGCTGCATAAAAGTCCTACAAGTAAGGACGTACAGAAGATACCTTGAGACCGGCAGGAGGGGCAAAGAGGCATAATGGGCTGATCCCAATGCACGTATAGTGGTTAAAAATCAAGAGGGATATCTCTGCTGCGAAGGTTCCCCTGGAGGAGCAAGGGGTCCCAGACCCACACCAGATTCCCCAGCCCAGTGTTCCAGTGCCAGGAAGAGAAGGCCCCACAAAATCTGGAATTGAAAATCAGCAGAGATTGTGGCTGAGTGAGACAGAAGTTGGCTGGAATTCCTCCCAAAGGGCCAATGCCTGGACTTACCTGCTGACCAACTCACTCTAAACTCCAGCACTGGTCAGCAGCTCAAAAGTCTCCAGGGACACATGAGAAGGAATTGAATTATCTGGCTGCAGGATGAAGGCTAGAGGGGCAGTGTTCTCTCAGACAGAAGTGCTGACGGAGGCCACTGTTCCTTTATTGAGCCCTTTCCTCACCCAGCATACAGATGCAGGTACAGACGCAGGTGCAGACACAGAAGGAGAGTATATCTGAGTCTCCATCAGCCTGGCTAACAGCCTGGCTAACACCCGGGCGATTCTGAGACCCCACACCACCCAACTTGCAGGCCAACCCAACCTGCTTCCAGTAGATGTTCCATACAAATAGCCTGTTTGGGCTTATGCTGCAAACTTTCCTAAAGCCTCTTGAAGTTTCACAGAACCTAAACAAGCAGCATCTGGCCTTGGTGTGCCCCGTACCTCTTGCTGAGCAGCCCCAAGCCTAGCACTAGCAGCAGCCAGTTTCAGTTTACAGCTTGGCCTCTTGAGATATATCCAAGCCCAGCATGGGTGTCAGCCATTTGCGGATTGCTTGTTGGCTCATGTCAGGTGGCCCTGAGCAGGGTTTAGGTTGTGGCTGAACTTAGTCTGCAATGAGGCCCTTCCCAGGTGGCACTGGTATGCATGGTCAGTGGCTGGCTCCCATCTGAGGCCAGAGCACCCCCTGCAGCCACATCCAAAGACAACACACCCAAAGGGCAGACTAAAAAGGCATCGCAGCCCTGCTAAAGCAAAACCTGATCCACAGGGTTAGCCTCTGCACAACACCTTCTCCACTGTAGTCACCAGCCAGTTTTCATAACCAACTCGAGGGTCAATTCCTCCCACTGATGTGCAAACAGCAACCAAGGCTCAACTACAGCAGGAGCGCACACACAACCTATACAAGGGACACACTTGGAGCACCCAGCTCAGATGACCAGGGAGACTATGCCATTGGGTTCCAAAGAACACCTACTACATAAGGCCATTTTACTAAGACTGGGGGACATAGCAGCTCTACCTAATACATAGAAACAAACACAGGGAGTCAGCCAAAATGAGGAGACAAAAAAACACGTCCCAAATGAAAAAACAGAACAAAGCTCTAGAAAAAGAACCAAATAAAATGGAGACAAGTAGCCTGCCAGATGCAGAGTTCAAAACACTGGTTATAAGGATACTCAATGAACATAGGAGAAGAGTAGATGAACTCAATAAGAACTTTAACAGAGACAGAAAACATAAAAATGGAAATAGAAAACATAAAAAAGAACCAGTCAGAAATGAATACAATAACTAAAATGAAAAATACCTTAGGAGGTATCAACAGTAGATAAGACAAAGTAGAGGATCGAATCAGTGATTTAAAAGATAAGGTAGCAGAAAACACCTAATCAGAACAGCAAAGAGAAAAAAATGGATCCAAAAAAATGAGGATAGTTTAAAGGGCCTCTCGGACAACATTAAGAATACCAACATTCACATCATTGGGGTACCAGAAGAAGAAGAGAGAGAGCAAAGACTTGAAAACCTATTTGAAGAAATAATGACCAAAAATTTTCCTAACCTGACATATAAGGAAATAAACATACAAGCCCAAAAAGAGCACAGAGTCCCAAACAAAATGAACCCCAAAAGACTCACACCAAGACACATGATAATTAAAATGATAAAGATAAAAGACAAAGAGAGAATCTTAAAAGCATCAAGAGAAGAGCAGTTAGTTATCTAGAAGGGAGCTCCCATAAGACTGTCAGCTGATTTCTCAATAGAAACTTTGCAGGCCAGAAGGGATTGGCACAAAATATTCAAAGTGATGAAAAGCAAAGACCTAAAACCAAGAGTACTCTACCCAGCAAAGCTATCATTTAAAGTTGAAGGACAGTTCAAGAGCTTTCCAGACAAGAAGAAGCTAAAGGAGTTCATCACCAACAAACCAGTATTACAGGAAATGTTAGAGAGACTTCTTCAAGAAGAAAAAACATAAAAGATAAATAAATAATAAAATGGCAAAACTACATACCTATTAAGAATTACTTTGAATGTAAGTGGATTAGGTGCTGCAATCAAAAGATAGGGTGGCTGAATGGATAAGAAAATAAGACCTTATATATGTTGCCTACAAAAGACTCACTTCAGATTGAAAGATATTTGCATACTGAAAGTAAAGGGATGGAAAAAGATGTTTCATGAAAATGGAAACAAACAAACCAAAAGAGCTAGGGTTGCAATACTTAAATCAGACAAAATAGACTTTGAAACAAAGGCTACATCAAGAGACCAAGAAAGACCCAGTAATCTCACTTCTGGGTATTTATTCGAAGAATCACAAATACTATTTCAAAGAGACATGTGAATCAATTTGTTCATTGTAGCATTATTTACAATAGTTGAAATATGGAGGCAACTTGGGTGTCCATCAATGGATGAATGAATAAAGAGGTAGTATGTTTATATAATGGAATATTACTCAGCCAGGAAAAAGAATAAAATCTTGCTATCTGCAACAATATGGATGCTCCTAGAAGATATTTTGCTGAGTAGAGTAAATCAGGCAGAGAAAGACAAATTCCGTATGATTTCACTTACATGTGGAATCCAAAAAATGAAATAAAAAAACAAAACAGAAACAAACTCATAAATACAGAGAACATTTTGATGGTTTCCAAATGGGAGGGGGTTTGGGGGAGATGGGTAAAAAGGGGGAAGGGATTAAGAAGTACAAATTGATAGCTACAAAATAGTTATGAGGATGTAAAGTATACTAATAAGGAATATAGTCAATAATATTGTAATAAGAGATGGGTACTAGATTTATTGGTGTGATCACTTTATAAGTTACATATGTGTCTAATAGATATGTTGTACACCTGAAACTAATATAATATCAATTGTATGTCAATTGTAATTTAAAAATTTAAAAATTTAAAAAATAAAATACAAATTGGTAGTTACAAAATAGTCATGGGGATAAAAAGTATAGCATAAGGAATATAGTCAATAATATTGTAATAACTATACATAGTGTCAGGTGGTTACTAGATTTATCTGGGTGATTGCTCCGTAAGTTATATAAAGGTCTAATCACTATGTTGTATACCTAAACTAATGTAATATTGTATATCAACTGTAATTGAAAAATAAAAAATTATTTTTTAAAAATTATACTATTCATGTATATGGCCAAGCCACCCTAAACAATTCCGATCCCATCTGATCTCAAAAGCTAAGCAGGGTCAGGCCTGGTTAGTACTTGAATGGGAGACCACCTAGGAAGACCAGGTGTTATAGGCATAAAATAAAATAAAAAATAAGGAATTGTAAGCTGACAAGTTTCTTGCAATCTGTGAGATCAACCAAGGGTTGCCTCACCTAAAAAAAAAAATTATGCTATCTGTATAATGGAGTACTACTTAGCAATAAAAGAACAAAACACTAATGTGCAAAACAGCACAGATAAATCTCAAATAATACTGAGTGAAAAAATCTAAACCACCAAAAAAATGAATACATACTGTATGATTCAATTTCAATAACATATTAGAAAATAGAAACAAACCTGTGGCTACAGAAAACTGAAAGAGGTTGTCTGGGGATGGAGTGGGGCACAGAGAGGCAGGAAGAGCATTACAAGGGAATAAGGAATCTTTGGCAGTGGATATGCTCATTATTTGATTGTAGTGATCAAAGTGTGCACATATGTCAAAAATTATCAAATTATACTCTATAAATAGGGGCAGTTTATTTTATAACAATTATACTTCAGTTGAGATTTTTATTTATAACCAAAAACATAGAACATTTGGAACATTACCCAAAAAAGGACAACTCCAGTGAAGTGCTATACGTGTGGGAGGAGGGAGTGGCAAGGAAACCTAAAAATGTCATAAAGAGGGTAAGCAAATCAGAGAGTGCCTATGAAGCAGAATCCTGGCAGACAGACTACCTACTTAACAATTTTGCCTGAGCAGCAGAGTACGCCATCAGTGGATGAATCCAAAAGTCAAGTTCAGTTAAAGGTTGTACTTAATTGTAGTCATATTTTTTTCGGCCCGTTGGATTTCTTCAGCCTCTAATACCATGCTGACTTGTCTGATTGTTAAATCATATCGAAACCTAGGATGATGACACTGGCCAAAAAAAAAAAGATTTGCAACTACACCCAGATGCAAACATGATTACATGTTTGTTTTCTAAGATTCAAAAAGAGAAAAAGGTGACTGGCTTTTCCCACTAGCTTTCAAAAGTATAGAATTGTTGACACTCATATAAATATGGAACAAAGAAAGGAAGAGACAAAAGCACACAATGAAAGTGATTGGAAAGTTGACTTTATTTTATAACACAAGAACTAGAAATCACACATTTTCTAAAAGATAACCATAAGAACATAATATAAATTTTAAACTTTCAACTATGTCTGAAATCTATAAAGCTGCAATCAGATCTACTATTAGCAAGCCACAAGTACTTTGTGTGACACAGGGACAGAGGCAAAACAATTCTTCAAAATTCGAATACTAGGCCTGGATGCTGATGTAATAGAGAACAATGATTAAACTTTCAATCAAACAGATTTTTTAAATATGTTGCATGTCATAGCCAGAGATTTCAAATCCAAGACAAAATCTGGTGTTAGTTACAACAGAGATGAATTGGGTGGTCTTTTAGTACACAGATGATCACAAAATCAGCATAATGTGGAAATCAATTCAAGGACTCTTTTCTTCATCTCAGCTCATGAAGATTCCAAATTAATAAAAGCGATGTTATAGATTTATGAGCCATGGCCCTGCAAAGCGTTTTATGCTATTTTCCAAGTTATTTACCATGTTTCAAAGCAAAATCATTTAATATGAACTCCATTCTCTAACTATACCTAAATATCTTTGCTAAACAATTGAATTCTTGATTATTTTTTCCAGATGCACAGGGCTTCAAAAAAATAAATAAATAAAACTGGGTAAATTTCATCCCCGAACCATCTGGAGAGCCAGAAGAAATTGGGCTGGTCTCAGTGCCAGCTTTCTCTAGAGCATATTTTATGCTCACTCACATCCAATTGAATATCCCTCCCTATATAGGAACATTTAATTGAAATATTACAAGCTCCCACATGATCACTTTCTTCTCAAGTTTGTTTCCAGGGAAAGCTCTGCAATTGAATGATGTAGGATGCTTATCAGAAAAATGAAAGCACAATGTTATTTTCTTTATGTTACAACAACCAGGAACTAAATCCAAATTTCTTGCCTGACTATCATAATCTTTTTAGCCTTGGTGCCTAAAACGAAGGAAACTTTCTCCTTCTGAAATATGACCTCTGTTTCTTAGCAGGTATTCTATTCCAATATCCAAGCCACATTTTAGAACTATATAAAATGTGTAACTAAAGTAAATGTAATTGAGAGACAAATATTAAATGTTATTACATGTTTATAAACTACAGCAGCTTTCATCCATCCTACAAGTATTTTATGCTCATTATTATTATGTCAGGCTCTGCATTAATGGCTCGTATATGGAGATGAAAAAACTCAGTTCCCATATCAAAGAACTTATAGGCTAGTGGGGGAAACAGACAAGAAAAGTGAAATTTCTCTGGATGGTTGCAAAGCCCTACAAGAAAGAAAGTGTTTTAGAGATTCAAATATTTCATCTAAAGCCATAACTCCTTAGGACAGTTATTATAAGTGACAGCATCTTTCTGCTTTGTCCTTCAATTATTTCTCCAATCTTAACACGCCCTTCTAGTCAACATCTCTTCATCTCTCATATGAAGACAATGGCCTCAATTTCAAATATTCTGGCAATATCCTCAGGTCTTATATCAGACCACATGCCCCATGTTTCAGAATGTAATCATCAAATACATTTATTCCTACCTTCACATCCTGGCTCAAGTTGCCCTCCCCGCCCAAAAAGCATTTCAACCTCATCCATCCAAATCTTAAATAACCTTCAAGGCTCAGAGCAGGTATCATTTTTTTCTGTTGCTACAATGGCCTATCCTGTCTATTCTCTGAACTCCTGACACATATGAGAATTTAGACCCACTTTTACCTCCAGTTGTGTCCTGTATATTAGTTTTACCCCATCAACTAAACTCTTTAAGTTCCTTCAAGAACCAATTGCTCTGATAATGCTGAAAACACAGCAGATACTTGAAAATATGTAGGTTAATCCTAATTTATGTGGAAATCGAGGCCAAATGAGACAATAATTTTCTCAAAGCAGCAGGGTTAAATAATAAATACACATTAATTGCTACCATTCTTCATGTACCGACATGCCAAGTTCTGTGTTACTCAATATTAGAGAAAAAATAGATTCTGGTTTCTCTAGTTTTTAAGAAAGCACTTATGTGTTTCACTCAAATTGACCATATTATTATCATGTTTTATTTGTCAAATATTTACTTTGTGCCAAGAGCCATATATCAGCTATTTTACTTAATTTTTATGAAACCATATGTAGTAAGTATGATTACCGTCCCTCAAAAATATCAAAGAACTTATCCATGTACTCATTACATGGAGTTGGGGCAAGATTCTAAACTAAGTCTTTCAGTCTTCAAATCTTTTGTTCTTCCCCACTCTGCACCACCTATGAATCCCCCCTCCCCCCAAAAATCCATTCTTACATCAACTCATTAATTAATAAAAAGTGTATGAGACCTGTTTATCCAATCCATATTACACCAAGTTTAGACCCAGGTCCACATTATTTAGCGCCAATTGAATAGTTTGCAATTTTCCATAACATTTTAGTTCTGGAGATGTTAAACTTCCAATTTTCTAGCATTTGTAAAAATTACATAGTCAGTGACCTGAGAGATCTAGGTTCCTTAGACAATGAGCAACTAAGAACAGTATTTTGTATAGTTTCCATTCCCATACCGAGTGGTTCAGACTTTAAATTGTTTTACTACAATGTTGTGTGTGTGTGTGTTTTGGTGTTGCTTGTTTAAATAAAATGATATCATACTCTAGATTTCAGCCTGAAAAGCTTATTTCTTTGTCTTTTTCCTCTGGTCAAATCGCTGTATTTAATTCATTGTGCATGTTTAGAGGTAGGTCTTCCCGCCACACCAAGCCATTGCAAATTTCACAAGTGGTATAATAATTACCATTAGATCATGGAAATTTAATATAGAATGCATTTTTTTATACATGCACACATTTTATTAATGCAATTGGTAATTATTTACTTATTTATTATCAATAGTGCCTCAAAGTCGGTGCAACCTTAATTACTTCCTAATTATCCAGACCCCTATTTCTTCATAAAGACAGACTTGAAAACACCAGTTCAATAGCTCAGACATTTTACAACTAACATTGATTTCTCCTCCCTCCTCATTTATTGATGGGCCATTCTCTCTTGTATTTTTTTCCCCTGATAAAGTTGTAAATGACTCTGCTTATTTTATTTAATTCTTTCAGTTAACCATTAGCTCACTTGGTCTATTTATTTCCTTTGCCTCTTCTGGCTGTTACTCATTCTGTTGAGATTCTCTGGTTTGAATCCTTCCCCGTGATCCATTTTCAGTAAATGTTCCTTCCACCTTTAAACTTTAATGTTTCATAGCCTATAAATTCTGTGCCCCTCCTTCCACAAAATTGTACTACAAAATAATCATCCTTACCTCATGCCAACATACACACTATTGTTTTTGAATTGTCCCCTTTTTTGTAGCTTTAATATACCTGAAAGTTGCAGATACAATATCGCTTATATTTCTACACACATACAAAACAGACTCCTCGATGAATAGCATATGTATTTACCTCCAGCAGCCTGGGGGAAACAGAAACAATCAGAATAATTCTATAAATAGAAGCTTCATCAGTTTAATCTTTGCAAAATTTCCACAAACATAAGCCATTCTGCTCAAGGTAAAATTCTCTTCAATGATTTGCTCTGTCCATAGCACAAGACCCTTATTTATCCTTCATTCTCATTCTAAGCTCCAGAATGCGCTGCAAACTGTGAGTAATCTCTGCCTGGGGAACTGGAGAGGAAGATAACCTTTCCTCCAAATAGTGGAGAACATTTCTTACCAACATCTATACCTCGGGTGATCATTTTTTGGTACATTCCTTTCTCTCCTTTCTGAAAATGATCTTTATCTTGCTTCTAAACATTCCAGAATATTAAAGACATAAACAAAAAAAAACTATCATTTTAAACCTAACCCATGGCATGAGACATGATGAAGAATAGTACTGTATCAGTTTCCTAATGCTCCTATAACAAATCACCATAAACTTGATGGCTTAAAGCAACACAAATTTTATCGTACAGTTCTGGAGGTCAGAAGTCTGAAATGGGTCTCACTGGGCTAAAATTAAGGGGCAACAGGGCCGCATTTTTTTCTAGAGGCTTCAGGTAGAAAAGAATCATTCCTTTACCTTTCCCAGTTTCTAGAAGCTGCCCACAGTTTTGGTCCTTCACTGCCTTCTATCAACAAAGCCAGCAGCAGGTGGATGAGTCTTTTTCATGTTGTATCACTCTGATACTGAGTCTCCTGTCATCTTTTACCTATAAGGACCCTTGGGCCACCTGGATCATCCAGGATAATCTTCTCATCTCTAAGTCAGCTGATTAGCAAACTTAATTCCTCCTTGCCCTGTAATGTAACATTTTCACAGTTCTGAGAGTTAAGACATGGATATCTGGGGATGGGGAAACATTATTCTCCTTATCACAATATTATGAATAAATTTAGATTTATTTAAAAAAAAAATAAAAGAACTTGCATTTTCAAATGAATGTTATACTCTTCAACATAGACACTTGGGAAGACCCCACACTTATTCTAATCATGTTATAAATGTTAGAGGGATTCTTTTTTGGGTGCAGCATTGGCCTTGACATGCCCCGTACCTCTTTTTAAGCAATTCTAAGCCCAGCACTAGTAGCAGCTGGCCTCAGTACAAAGCTTAGCTTCTCCCAGACACCTTCAAGTCCACCACGAGTAGCAACCATCTGCAGATCACTTTGTAGTTCATACCAACTAGTCCTAGGAACTGCACACACAGTAGATGACCTTGGCCTGCAACAGAGCCCCTCTCAAAGGTCCCAGAACCAACATATCCAGTGGCTGGCTTCCGACCACACAAGAGCACCGAAACTGAAAATAACCCATGTTCATCAAAGTAAATGAGTAAATAATATCATTTTATAATAGAACAGACAGCAATGAAAAAAACTACTGTATATACAACATAATTGATTCTCATAGACATAATATTGAGCAAAAGAAGCCAGACAAACACACACACACACACACACACACACACACACACACACACACACACTCATATGGTTTCGTTTATATTAATTGAGAGATTGTGCAAGAGAACCTGCTGGGTTCTAGAACTTTTCCACATCTTGATTTGGGGTTACACATCTAGCTGTGCACTTAGGACTGTGTGCTTCACTGTAAGTTTAGCTTCAATAAGGAAGTAAAAAAAAAAAAAGTAAAACCGTTATTTTGGATCTTTGCATCCAAAATATGTTCACAGGTAAAAGGGGCAATAATTTTCTTCTCTTGTTTTATCTTGCCTCATTTGGGCATCAAGATTAGGCTAGCCTCAGAACATGAGCTGGATGCTTTTTACTCTTTAAATGTTTTCTAAACTATGGAAGAACCTTGAAGAATCATTATAAGGAGCAACTGAATAATATAAGAGTATACGTTGAATAATGCATAGCCTTGAAACATATAAGGAAGTATTCTCTTATCATTACCATTGCATTTCAATTCTTCCCTTATATATGTCAATAGCCATCTGAACTGTTTACTTCACACTGGAAATAATTTCTATTTAGCTGCAATAAGGACAACCCTGAAAATTCTGAATTAGTTTTGTTTGGAAAGAGAGTAAGAAAGGATTTATGGATGTCAAAATCAAGAATAGATAATAGAAGTTAACATAGAGATATGGATCAAGTTCTTAAAGTGGTTTGGGTAAAAATAAATGAGAACTCACCTGTACTTGACTTTTAGACTAAAAAGAAATATTAAATAGTGATTTTCTATTTCAATATTCTTTCATCGTGGCCTGTTTCCTGCTATCCAAATTGCCTTTAATATGAAAGATGAAATCATTTCAAAACGTTTGTGTTGAACACTGAAATGATGACATAGATGCCTTGTTTAATAATTCTAGTATATTTTTCTAAGTCCTAAAAAAATAAATGTAGTGTTTAAATATAATTATAATGAGTGAAAAATTCACCACACTTTTTAAAAATTTTAGCTACTCTAAGGCTTGAGACTTGAGTGGCAAACTTCCAGGGAAAGTGTTAGAAGAATTGGCAAGGAGAGCTAGGGTAGTGCCAAGGGTTTTCACATTACACATAATCACAAGAAAACCCCAGTGAGGAAAATATTATCCCCATTTAATTATAAGGAAACAGATCAGAGGTTAAGTAACATATGACCAGGAGACTCTCACACCAGCACTTGAATCAAGGTCTCTTTTCCTTCAAGGCTCACCCTCTTTCCACTTACACAAACCAGGATGGGCAGAGGTTCCCACTCCATTTGAAACTGAACTGGTGAAAACTGAAAAGTGACTCACAGTAATCACAGACATAAGACATTAGCTGCAACAGGCACATTTGAATGTCATCTGAACATCTTGTGGTTTTGAAGAATTATCCCTTTTCCCAGGACGAGCAAAGTCCAAGCCCATTACATGCCATACATCTTCCAGAAGACATAAATATTTTCCCTTGTTTCTTCATTTCTCTCACTTGTCAGACATAATGAAAACAGAACAGCTTACCAACAGGTGTTGGTTTCTCTTTTTTCAATAAACTATTAAATCTTAATTAAGTGACAATTATAAAACTATTAAAAATTAAAGAATGAAAAAAAGTTCAATGTTTTCAGTACATTCACAAAAACTACAGGTAAATCAGAGAGATAGGCAGGGAAAAAACAGTTATTTAATGGAAACGTCCATACAACAATAAATCACTAGGTGCTCAATTTTCAGACTTCTCAGTGAGGTAGCTCCATCAAGTCACTTCCAGTCTATCCGCAACAACACTACACCAGGGTGGTTGGTCTAGATTCTAAAGCAGTCAAAGCTCCCAGTTAAAGACAGTGTAGTCATGCTATGGCCCTAGGTCAATCACAGACGGGGAGCTGAGAAGGGCTGCATGGGAGCTCAGCCCTGGGAACTCCTTGCCTGATCAGCACACAAATCATTTATCAATTATTATCATAATTACTGCTAAATTATTGTTCTGCTAAGGGACAGGGAGAAGGCCTATTTTCGCACTCCAGTTTCACTGCATTTTCCAAGATGACTATTTAAATTTACAGAATAAATAATTTATTTTCCCACAATTGTCTCAGAGAAGCCAAGATTTGCCTGGTGACTTTTAATTCTAGTTCTCTATTCTTAACTTTTCAGTGGCTTTGGGCAAGGTATTGGAATGCTCAATGTCTTAATTCCTCCAGTTACTAAACAGCAATAATGATACCTGCTCTCCTTGGGCTGTAGACTGATTGCTTAAAGATTGCTAAGCACTTTGAAAAAGAAATAGCTGAGGGGGGGAATCATCTTTAGGAGTAGGTGAAATGTTAACAGCATCTTTGAGTATTTTATTGGCCTCTTTCCATTTATTCTGAACTTCTCTCAGCTCTTTAAAGTCACTGAATTCCTTCCCACCTCAGCACCTGCTCATCCCTGGATCCCTATGCATCCTATCCCTGCTCCATACCCCGTAATTAACTCTTACACATCTGTATGTAACAGTTTAAGTATCTCTTCCCAAGGAAAGCTTCATAAAAGGAAGGACAGTGTCTACCTCATTTGCAAAATAAATAGATAAAATAAATCATTTCCAACGTCCCTTCAGTGCTAACAATCTAGGATTATGCTTTGGGGATCAAGTCCTCACTGCATTCACCTATTGTGAGACCTTCAGAAATTTTCCTAATCTCTCCAAGTTTATTACCACATTCATGAATTGGGAATAATACTACCTCAAAAAAATACTCTGAGGATTACACAAGATAAACATGTGAATGTATACAGAACAACAGCTAACTTATAGTTAGCACTTGAGACAAAAATTTCTCTCCCCTCAGTCTTCTCTGCCTCCATACAATGGAGTACGATGAAGCAATAAAAAAGACTGAGGAAGATCTATATAAATTTCTATGGATAGGATCCCAAAGATACATAGTTAAGTGAAAAACACAAAATACAAAACAGTGTTTGCAGAATATTGCTATCTTTACAATAAGAAGTAAATGTCCAGATAAATAGCTATTGCTTTATATTTTCAAAAAGAAACAATGGTAGAATAAACCAAAAACTAATAAAATTAATACAATGGTTGTTTCTATAGGGACCAGACCAATAGGGTGAAGGAAATAGGCATGAAAGCCAGAGGCATGTCTCTGAAAGAAACTTATTTGATAATTTTTACTTTGGCATATGTAATTGTTTTACACAGTGAAAAATAATCAAAAAGAGAAAAAAATCCCTAAAACTTGAAACAAACTGGAAAGAAATGAGGCTAACTTCTTTATTATGGTAAAACATATGTAGCATAAAACTTATCGTTTTTACCATTTTTACCATTTTTGAATATACAGTTCAGTGGCATTAGTACATCCATATTGTTTTGCATCTATCACCACTATCCATCTCTAGAACTTTTTCAACATCCAAACTGAAACTGTACCCAGTGCATAATAACTTCCCACTTCTCCTCCCCCAGCTGCTGATAACCACCACACTATTCTGTCTCCATGAATTTGACTATTCTAGGTTCCTCATATGAGCAGAATCTTTCAGTACTTGTCCTTTTGTGGCTAACTTATTTCACCTAGCCTAATCTCTTCAAAATGTATCCATGGTACCATATGTCAGAATTCCACTGAATAATATTCCATTGTATATTCCATATACTACATTTTGTTTATCTCTATTTACCACTGATGGACACTTGAGTTGTTCTACCTTTTGTCTATTGTAATAAGTAACTGTTCAAGTCTTTGTTTTCAATTTTTGGGGGTATATACCCAGAAGTGAATTTGCTGCAATTGAAGCTAACATTTAATCAAGCTGGTAGCATAAGCATTCAGGGAATAATTACTTCAACTAACTTGAAAACAAAATCCCTACATTTTTACTGTGTCTCCCTAGAGGGATGTATCCTAAGAACAAAAGAATAGAAAAAAATTTTAATAAGAAATTATATTAAATATAAATCAAATAAGGAAATGAAAAATAAAATAAATAATTATCTCTATGTCATTAGGAACCAAAATTTTCATCATAAAATAAAAGAAGTAGCAACATAAAATCAAAGAATATAATTGAAAATGCAGTCATCTTAAATTTTTCTCTTTCTAAAAAGAACACATATTCCTGTCTACTGAGAATGCCTAGAAGCAATAAGAATCCAGAAGCAATGAGCCTTCCTAGTGCCTAGCCTATGGTCTCTAAATACCATTTTCACCTAAAAGGAACCAGGGCTCCTTGGAAAGATGGCTGATTCCAGCTCTGAGCAGAAAATACTCAAAATGATCTTGGAATATTTTGTTATACCAGGAAGCAAGGAAGCTATCACAGAATGCTGGAGTCATATCAAAAGAATACAGGAACCTATTTGAAGGGAATGCCACTGGCTAAGGATGGGGAAATTTGAACACCTAAAAGAATAAGAACTATAGTAGATTGTTCCATCAATATCTAAAATTCCTGAATTCAAAATAATGCCCCCAAAAGAAAGAAACCTCATTGATCACTTTGGGAATTGCAAGGGTACCAACTTATTATTTTTAAAGTTGGTAAAAGGGAATAATTATGCATATATTGTGACTTTCCTCTATAAGCTGTTTTTAGAATAACCAAACAGTTGACAAGAGGCAGTTCTTTATTATAAAAAAAAAATTCTCAGTAGTAAAAACAAAAGAAATGATAGAATTTTTAAATGACATATTTTATAATTCATTATGAAATAGTGGATCTAGGCTGTGTTCATCAAACATTATTAGGTAAATGGTTGATGGAAATTTTTGTAATGGCTATATCAGGCTGACAACACCTGAATCCACTAATCAATCTTATTATCTATAGTGGTTGATACAAGAGAAAGCACATAGCACCACCTGTGAAGTATTCTTTCTAAACAATTGAACTCTAGTCAAACCCAGTTTCTTCAGCAAATAAATTACATTTAGGGAGGGATGTGTGGACCCATAGAATAGAGACATAAATGACCTGTCAACCAAATGTAATGTGTGAGCCTTTATGGATTTTGATTCAAACAAAGCAACTATAAAAACAACTTTCTGAGACAATTGGTAAAATTTAAACATGGACCGGGCATTACATTATGGTTATTTTGTTAGATGTAGCAATGGTACTGTTGTTGAATTTGAGGGGAAAATTCTTATCTATTAATGACGCTGAAGTATGTACACATGAAATGATATAATGTCTGGGATTTGCTTTAAAATACTACAACCAAACATAAAGTTATGGGAGTATGGGTATGGGGAAATAGGTGAAAAAAGATTGTCATAATATTGTTTAATTATTGAAACTGGGTGATGGGCCATTCAGATTTATTTCATCATACAATTCTTTCTACTTTTACATGTGGTTGAAAATTTTTATAAAAAGTTAAAAATAAATGAATTAAAATAAATGAAAAGCATCTTGTTTATTTGGAGAAACCAAAAAACAGAAGTTTAAAGAAAAGAAGTTGGTGAATTAAAATTATTAGAGGGTCTCCAAATTCTAACTTCAATGTATTATATATTGATAACAAAATGTTCAAACCAGTTCAGCTTTTTTCAGAATAGAAAAGGTTGAAAGAAAGAAAGAAAGAAAGAAAGAAAGAAAGAAAGAAAGAAAGAAAGAAAGAAAGAAAGAAAGAAAGGAGGGAGGAAGAAGGAAGAAAGAAAGGTGGCTATGGCTAGCTAGTATCACCAGAATCTGGACCTCAGTTTTCAAGTTCAAGAACTCTGTTTCATCAGCTAAAAAAAAAAAAAAAAAAAAGCAATGTTATTCCTTCCCAGGGACCGGATACTCAAAAAGGACTCCCTTTGTACTAGATTTCAGGCCCTGTGGAAAGCTAATTGATAAAGTTAGAATGCATATTACACCAAATCCTTCAATATTAGGTCACAGACTATTATAAATCTTGATGAATTGTTCCTATCTTCCTGGCTAGAGCTCATTTGCAGAAAACAGACCTTCGCAGTCCACACATAGTCAGTCTTCTAGGTTAGCATTGAAGAAACTCCAATGCATTTTCTATACTTTATTTCCATTTGCATTTATCACTATATCACAATTACTATTGAACATGCTTTCTAATGCATTACAATTCCCAAATTTACTATTTATTTTTCATTATTTTTCATTGCTTATATTGTATATTGGTTTCCCTTTGTGGTTTAACTTAGTAATAATCAAATTTAATGCATTTTTAAAATTTAATTAATATGGCACCATCATTTTGTCAGAAGACTCAATAAAAATTTGAGTAGGGCCATGTTTCTGCCACTCAGGATCTTCCAACTAGTGTATGAATTTATAGATGGCCTGACTAGAAAGTTAAGTATTTTATGAAGTGAGTTGTGGTAAAATTTCTACTTCATTCTAGGTTCTCTAATGGTTCTGGAATACTGGGCTAGAAATAGTCCCTCCCATAAAGCAGTCTAAATTTTTTCAGACTAAAGGAAAGTCACATTTTCCATATGCAAAAAATATCCTCAATGAAAATGATCAACTTAAACTCCAGGTAATCAAATAAATGTTGTTTTATAAACACTGTCAGATAAATTTAGTCTGTATTGTTTCTCACTGCAGTCAACAAGGCCTTCTCCTTCTTCTCCTTCTCCTTCTCTTTCTCCTCTCTCTCCTCTTTCTCTGTTTCCTTCTTCTCTTCAAACTGCACATACTAGCAAAAGAACAGCCAGAAAACAACAGAGAATTCAAACAGGTCATCAAAAACAAGAGAAGCATGACAATTCCTCCATGATAGAAATTTTAGCAAAGTAAAACTAGAATAAAAAATGGGATTGCTTGTGACATTTGTTATGTCACAGTTTAAAGGGCAGGATTTAATTTTATGTTATACTTAAATTTATGGTAAAATTTAAAACCCAAAGGAAAAAATAAATAACTTTATTCAAAAATTATTCAAAGCTTTCAGCAATGTGAATATATATATATGTGTGTGTGTATATATATATATATATATATATGCATAAGGTTATTCAAAGTATCACTGTTTGTAACTGTAAAATATTGGAAACAGGTTAACCATCCATATAAAGAGAATGGTTGAATAAACTATAATATAGTCACATCATGAACTACTAAAAAGAATGAGGAAAATTCTTATACACTGATGTGGAACTTCTAGAACAATATTGTTAAGTGAAAAAAAATGTAAAAAGAGTATCTATAATATGGTACCTTTATTAAAAGGAAGAAGAGATAAGAAATTATGCATGTCTCTGCCCATTTTTTGAAAAAGAAACACAAGTAGGATAAGTCAGAGACCACTGAGATTGGTTAACCACAAGGACAAGGAGCAAATAGTGTAAAATAATAAAAAGAATGGATGGGGTAGAAATGTTACCACTCTGAGAATACCTTTTTGAACTGTTCTGTTTTTGAAACCACATTAATGTTTCATATGCTCAAAAAAAGAAAACAAGGAAAATTAACAAATATGAAAAAAGAAAACTAAAAAATGTATCCATTTTTAAATTTTTTTTGCCAAGGACAATATTCACTGAATATTTGGGATACAGCTTTTTTGATGTTTTTGGAAATGTTTTCTTTAGGCTTTATAGCATATTTCTCTATCTCTACCACCATGAAAACATAGATAGTAATAGTTTGGTTTTGTTATATTTAGTGAAGTAATACTTATATATAACACTGAATCTAATTTTTTTAATGTGCACATAATTGTGTACTTCCATAAGTGACATTTGAAAAGATTTGCAATTATCTCTAGATGGGCCTAAATTTGCAGATTCAAAGTAACTGCCATGTTCTTGCTCTCTTATATGGACATTGTAGTCTTCCCCTCCTGCTTTATTTAATGTGGAGTCCTTCGGGACAACACTCATAATGTTCCCTCAGCTTACCCAAAAGAAATGAGAAGCTGTTAGAAGGTACCTCTGACATCACAGGTAACAGGATAAACTATAAAAGACATTAGCTGTTTTTCTCCTAATAGATCACTAATTATTTTTTCTTTCATTGCTCTGTTGTCTGTCTATAAAATAATAATCCTTTTTTCAATTTTATATTTTACAAAGGGCCTCATTCAGCTTAAATGTGAAATATTCAACTTTTAGTCCCTGAATCTCTATGATGAATTTTCTCACATAAATTGCATTTTTTTCTAAATAGATAAATGAATATGCCAGAACTACTAAATTATACACAGCACTTGCTAGAACTGAACCCTGATATTAAGGATCACTTTGAGACAATTTGATCCTTAATAGATGATTGCCTTTTCCTAGTGAAATATTATCACTGATAGTACAATAACAATAACATGATAAAATCACGTCATCCATAAATGGACAGATAAATTCAACTATCTGTGGTAAAATGAGATGATCATCTGTCTATTATAATATTAAAAATGGGATTCCAGTGAAGAAAATAAACCTTTAAAATCCATCTCGACTCTAAAATGCACAGTTTATGAACTATATCGTAACTCAGGAACAAAAGCAACTTATTGATTTCATTTTAAAACCATGAACTAAGGTTAAGAATTTACACAGAACGAACATGCAAGTATTTTTTGCAGCATGCAAACCTGTCGTATATACAGTCAGTAGTGTCTATTTCAAAAGATAAAGTAATAATCATCACTCATCAGAGAGCAAGGTAGTCAAGTGAGCATAGAAGCCTGACCTGAGAGGGAACCATTCACACATTACACAGCTCAGGGCCTTCCCTCTGGGACCATGTCTTTCTCAAAGTCGCTTCCATTAGGAGAAGGGAAATGGCCAACTCTGCTTCAAAGAGCCATAGATTTTCCTGATGCCATTACAGCTATGGGTAACACAGCCTCATCTCTTCATTTGCTGGAATTTTGGCTTTGTACTGGACATATTGTTCATGCATTCCTTGTCAGCATCTCATTTTCTCTATATATTTGTGCTTGGAAAAATGCTCTGTGCTTATCTTCATTGCTACATATGAGTAGTTGTCTTTTCTCCAATCTTGGCTTTTAATGATTCTGAAGCTCAGCATGTTAGTGTGGATGAGATTGTATTAAGAAAGTATCAATTTGAAATTTAAACCAGGAACAAAAATTATTAGCATGAAAACTAAATATTTATAATCCAAAATGTATTAACCTTATCAGCAAAAGTGTAAGTCACTCTCCAATATGACACACACACAAACAGCTCACGTTTAAAGCACACCATGGAGATTAGCATATGTAAATTTACTACAAAACTACTTCATAAAACTAATCATTTTTCCTATTGATTTACTAGAAGATTAAAAATAGTCAGTGTCATAAAATAATAACTGGAGAATTAGTAAACCTCTATCACAATTATTAATGGAAAATATCAATAATAAAATATTCTAGTTGTGTGAGTATAATTAATGTGCTATGTTAAAATCATTCCCTTAAAAAACACTGAAAGTGAAACAATTTAATCACAAGCTTAAATATCGTGATTGTCTTTCTCATCCATTTCTTTTTATAATATAGTTGTAGAAAATTCTAAACTTTTTAGTACTTCAGGGAAATTTTCCACTAACTTCTACCATTACATTCCAAAGAACAAAATTTAAAAAAAATTTTACCATTTTTTAACTTTGTATATTGATTGGCATCAATGGACTTCCAAATATAATAATAAGATTTTGTAACTGAGGGTAGTATCACCACCAGTGGAGGCTGTTAACACATCAACATGGTGGGGTTTTTTTTATGTCAGACAGTGACAGTCGTTGGACCTTAGGATAAACAGGAACTCCAGCAACAGCAGAGGACACACTGTGAGGGATGTAATATGTGGGATGGGAAACCATCACCTTGCAGAAGCTCAGTTAATAGAATTCTAAAATTTAGGAAACCGAACCAAGCTTTTTCATGGCTTCGCTACAGGAAATGGAAACCCCAGATTTAGACACTCACAGGTTAAAGAGAGAGTTATTAAAGTCCCACTGAACCAGGAATGGATTGAGAGCTCTTTTTCACTAGGCAATAATTTCTTTTCTGTGCATTTTCTAATTCAGTGTTACTCTTTTTATAGCCTTCTCCACATTAAAAAAAAAAAAAGTAAGAAACACTGGGGGGTAATTGGTAAAATAAAAGTAGAAGGACAAAATAAGAAAAGGCTGCAAACACATCAATTTCAGTGAAAGTTAAATTCATCTCATCTTGCATTCATTTAACAAATATTTATTGGGGGCCTACTATATATTAGGCACTTTTTAATCCCACTTTTTAATTTCAAAGGAGTTGCTTTTAGTGCATTTATATAACATGTTAGAAATGTTGACTTCAATCAGAGGAAGAAGATCGGGTGGTAGACTTTCACTGAGAGGATAAGATATGTATGAATTACTCACTTCACCAGTAAATTTGATAGCCTTCATAGTGGGTATCACTTATATTTTTTCCATATGCTTATTACTTAAAGGTCTAGGAAAGCTAATTTAGGTTGTTCTAAGCTAAAAATTCCA
>CM053507.1:20243891-20370764 GCA_028627145.1 Eidolon dupreanum
ACTTTTTACTGAGTCTCGAGCACTGAAGAGGGTGAAAATGTTTAAGAGAAGGTTTTAAATAAATCAAATTTCATCATCTAATATATTATAATAATACAAAAGCCTGGAGATCTATTAGTTTAAAATGCACAAAAACAGCATTCTAAAAATCTAATCTTGCTTACTCCTATTGCTTCTCATTTTCAACTGATTTACAAGGCGAGTGAAGCTTTAATAACTGCTTAGTAAAGGCTAATTATTCATGCTGCCTAACTTTAGAGAAATAATATGAAGGGCTATTTTTCCATAAATTGCATTCACTTACTAAATGAGGAAAACAAATTGTCAGGAACAAAATTATATGAAGTACTTAACTTTATTATTTTATATTAACATCTAACTGTATTTAATCAACTTTGCCATTTTTATCTTGGCATTACAGTGCATGTGAAACACTTGGCAATTACTAGGGCACTAGTTAAGCAAGTTCAGGTCAGAGCATCATAACCATATAAATGTCAATACATTATTATTGGCTATAACTCCTACAGCAGCAGCAGGAGTGCTGCTTAACCACAATTATGTTCTGTAAAACCTTTAGGACAGCTGGTGTTATAATAAGAAAGTTTCCTTTCAAATTTATTCTTGTGATTGGCTCTTTACCTTGAGATAATGTCTTTAATAGTTTCCTTTTCCATTCTGACAGCATTAATATAAACACACACACTCTCTGTGAATCTAAATTATGCCCTAGAAACCTTACTTTGTTGTAAATGTTAATCTAATTACTGCCATTTTTCCAAAATACGAATAATCTGAATAGGAATATAATACATTTAAAATTTTTTTCACATTTTGCTTTTGTATATCCTTTCCTGTATGTTTCTTTTTTTACAATTCAATAATCTTTAAAGTATTGCAATCGTTTTGGTTTTTCTTAAATTTTAAAATAAATCTTTTTTTTAATAGCCTTGGGGTTTTTTATTATTATTATTATTATTATTATTATTATTATTATTATTATCCTTTCTTGCCTAAAATACACCTTCATGCTATTTTTTCCACTTATCTTCAGAACTTTAATCCTTTTTTTTTTTTTTCTGTATTATATTGTCTGTTGTATCCTGAAATAATTCCCTGGGACCTGATTTTTTTTTTTCACTATTTCTTTTTTTCTTTACCGTATTTTCCTTCAACATATTAACTGTCTTTATTTCTACTTGTTCAGTTAATATTCTGTTATATATTTCATTCTCTTTTCATCTTTTACTATTTCCTTAAGGAAAAAAAAAAAACGAGTTCTTCTGATAAGAATAATGTAACATGTATACACGTTTGGCACTTGGAATACCTTTAAGGAAGCAGTCAGTTTGCAAAAAATAAAAACAAAAACAAAACTTTGATATCCAAAGCCATGTCAATAAGTCGAAAAAGACCACTGAGTGTTGTCATCTGGAATACTTAGAAGTGATTATTTAAATTACACATGGAGTGGTGCAGATGGGGGTGGAAACAAGGTAATAAAACCAAAACTAAATATTTAAAACTAAGTATACAGTACATGCTATTTTTAATGATTTAGGAGAAATCATTGTAGTCAATTCTGACTTACTTTGTCTAGTTTTTCTACTCACGTTATTCTGTGAAAATATTAATATTACAACATTTAAATATTTACTCTGAATAGATTAACATAATACATTTACTTGGAAACTAGAAAACATTCATATGTGACCGCAAAAAAACATCTCTCCACACATTATGATTAGGACTTTAGAAGATTACTGTTTTTTTTTTTAAATAACCAAATATCTTTGCAAAATAACAAAGAAGAGCCTAATAATTAAAAAGACAGTTTGAATCTGAATCTGCTTCCATGGTGGGGAGAGAGATGGGGATTTTCAGATGAAATTAAACAGATTTATATTTATGTACAAACTTTCATGACAAAATTTACATAGGATGAATCAAGGTGACATGAAAATTCAGAAACTTGCCACAATAGGAAAGACCCATCCCAAGATATAACATACAGATATCTGAAGTAAACACATTCAACACAGAACGAGAATGAATTTGAAGGGTTATGCTCTGCATGCCAACCAAAAGAATCATTTATATTGTTTTCAAAATGTTTTAAAAATCCACAATAATTATAACCATTTTTAACAATTGTCTTATTAACTCAATTACATTGATCTCCCTCCCAAAATTGGAGTTCCTTTTTTTACTTAATTTAACAGTTTTTTTGTTTTGACTCAGTAAATCATAATGTAAATGCCAAATTTTCTTTTTCAGTCCTTTTAACACCGAGATCTGGAAAGTTTTCCTTATGAGAAAGAAAATTTGAGTGGCCATGACATTAAAATCTACAAGAGATCTAGTGATCAGAACAGTTAATGGTTACTGTTCCCAGAGAATAAAGTCACCAGGAGAAAAAATATTTTTAGAGAATTTAATGCATTAAATATAAAATTACTTCCAGACAACTAATTAACACAGTTTGTTTGTTTTTTTAAATGTGATGGTACATCACAGCATATCCATTAAACCAGACCACTGATAAGCATATAATCCCCATGACTGTGCACTCTTTCTCACATAGTTTGTCTCTTGATGAAATAATTTTCCTGTGCTAAACCTTCTTGGAAATTGTGAAATTTCAGAAGAATATGATATAAACTACTGATTTATGGTACATTAGTTTGGCTCAATTAAAAAAATGATTAAACTACTTTACCATTAGTCTTTTAGTTATTATTTGTATAGCACTTTCACATCTGTTAACTCCTCTGAGCCTCACAACAACCCAAGGTACATGCTATTATCCCTATTCATAAATATAGTCTTATCAATTTACCAAAGATCACACATTTAATAAGTGGCAGAGTTGGGACTTTAAATCAACTTTTGATACTGAGTTTGGCCCACTATTCTACCTAATATGATACAAAACTTAAGCAAAAACTGGAGATAATGTGGTTTGTTCCTGAAAATAAATTCTTTGCTTCGTATAGTGTTACCTTTAAAAATGGACTCCCATTGGCCCATTCTCTTGACATTTCTCTATTTTCTATTATAACTCAGTGGACAGCAGTCTTCTTATTTCTTCCATAACATCTTTCATTTTAGATCCAGAATTCAGTCTATTTTTAGAGGCACTGAAATAGTGCCATTAGTTTAAAAAAAAAATCATTCATAAAAAAGAAATCATTCATGTTAACAAGTAAACAGGGAAGAAAACCTCTAATTCTTCAATTAGAGATAAAGTAAACAATAAATGTAAACATCCCAAGGAGAGTAATACAGGGAATTATATTCCACCAAAATGTTCTGGGAGAATGCAGAAGAAGAGAGTGCCAGGGATCTAAAGTGGACAAGAAACTGAAAAACAAAAAGGCAAATAGAGGAGACCAGAAGACACAGAACTAAATTGGAATTGGCTCTCTCTGGTTAGAGCAACCACTATGTATTACTGCCCTCTGCGGAACCTTTCTCAGTTATTTATAGATGGAAGCAAACTCTAATCTACATGTTACAACAACCTGGCTTTGTATATCTACAGAGAAATTTTTAGTCAAGTTATTAATAATAATTTGTAAAAACCAAACCATAATGGTATCAATGTGTGCTCCATTCCAATTCCTTTTGTTTTCTAATGAAATGTTTTTGTTTCAATCCTGGACTTCCTTTTTTTGCCTAATACCAGACAGGCTAACCAGCGATTTCCTTAGTAATTATGATTAGCATATTATGAAGAATACATATCATGCTCCTGCAATAAATAAGCAATCAAGAAGATAAAAATGAGAGCAGAGAGGTTGTTGTCAGTTTGTCAAGCCCTCAACTGATTATAAATTCTGCTGTAACTAGCATTGCAGATTAAAGAGCAAGTATGGTCATAAGCTTCTTTCCTGGTGCACTGTCCCTGAACATCATAAGGAATCCTGTAGCTAAATTTGTCCTCTACCAGAGCACCTAAATATAATAAGAAAGTTAGCACTGCTGTTTTCTCTTAATTTCTTTCCTTTTGAGAACATCATCATTGTCTGTGGATTCTTGAGTTATACAAAACCTTCAAATTTTAACTATGAAGTTTAAATTCTTAAATTATAGTCTCAATTTTACAATGCTATAATTATAGCTGAGGTCATATTCTATCTTCTATCACTCAAAACCTTCACAAAGCCTTGTATCATTTTAGTTTTAATTGTACCTAATTTATAAGATGAAAATGTTAAATTAAGAATAAAAACAGAATATTTTGTTTTCTACATTTCTCCAGATAGTTGGCTGACTTGATGATTTCATTGTAGGAAGCATAGTGAAATTAAAAGTATTCCAGGTAAAGCCACTGAAAAAAGTCAGTTGCAACTGAGTCAAGTGTCTGTTTGTCTCAAAGAGTAACTCAAGGCATTATTTTTTTTAACTTTTTTAAAATTAAGTTTATTGGGGTAATATTAGTTAATACAATTATATAATTTTCAGATGTACATTATGACATCTGTATATGCTATTGTGTGTTTACCACTCAAAGTCCAGTTTCCTTCAGCTACCATATATTTGATCCCCTTTACCCACTTCAACCTCCCCCTACCCTCCTACATGTGACCCTTTTACCCTGTTTACCTCCTCCCTCCTCCCCCAACCCTTACCCTCTGGTAACCACTAGTCTAGACCCATGTCCATGAGTCTCTGTTTATTTGTTCTGTTCATTTTTTGCTTTTAGATTTATATCCCACATATAAGTAATATCATGTGATTTTTGACTTTTTCTGTCTGGCTTATTTCGCTTAGCATGATTATCTCAAGGTCCATCCATGTTATCACAGTGGCAGTATTTTATCTCTTCTTATGGCTGAGTAATATTCCGTTGTATGTATGTACCACAGCTTCTTTAGCCAATCATCTATCATAGGACACTCTGGTTGCTTCCATGTCCTAGCTACTGTGAATAATGCTGCTATGAATATTGGTCTGCAAATATCTTTTTGGATATGGGTTTTCAAGTCTTTGGGGTAATAGCCAGTAGAGGGATTGCTAGATCATATGGTAGATCAGTTCTTAGTTTTTTGAGGAACCTCCATACTGTTTTCCAGAGTGACTGTACCAATTTGCAGTCCCACCAGCAGTGTATGAGGGTTCCTTTTTCTCCATATCCTCTCCAGCATTTGTTATTACTTGACCTGTTGTTTATAGCTATTCTAAGAGGTGTGAGATGGTATCTCATTGTGGTTTTGATTTGCATTTCCCTAATAACTAGTGATGTTGAGTATCTTTTTAAATATTTGTTGGCCATTTGTATGTCCTCTAGGAAGAAGTGTCTGTTCAGGTCGTCTGCCCATTTTTGACTGGACTGTTTGTTTGTTTGTTGTTATTGAGCGTATGAGTTCTTTGTATATTTTGGATATTAGGCCCTTATCGGAGGTATTGCTTGCAAATGTATTTTCCCATTCGAATGGTTGTCTCTTTACCTTGTTGACAATTTCTTTTGCTGAGCAGAAGCTTTTTAGTTTGATGTAGTCCCATTCATTTATTTTTGTTTTTTCTTCTATTGCTTTTGAGTTCAAATTCATTAATTCCTCTTTAAGTCCAAGGTCCTTGAGTTTAGTTCCTATATTTTCTTTCAAGATATTATTTTAACCTGATTTTTATAAGGACAATAAAGAGATTTTCTGAGAAGGAAACTCATAAAATGAATTATATTCAACTTTCTAAACAGTTAATTTCTTTACAGTTAATTTCTTTACAGTTAATTTTAACTTTACTAGGACATTGGTGGAACATGATCCAGGAGAGGCTACAGAAAATGGTTCTGCTGTGGTCCTACTAGATATTCTTCTTCTATTGCCTTGCTCTATCTCATGTGTAGAAGTTTACACTGGATCATCACTTCTTAAATCAAGGCCAAGGCAGCAATTTGAGAGAATTTTCACTCTCACAAAGTTTAGACTGTATTCATTCATTCAGCAAATATTTGATAACAAACCTCTGTGTGCCTAGCAGTGACGAAGCCAGACATGCGCCCTGCTCTCAGAGAGCATGCAATCTCTCTAAGAAAACAGATATTAACAAAGTAAGTACGAATGTGATGAAAATTACACAGGAGAAGTTCAAGGTATGGTCTGTGGGGTCACAGAAAACATTACTAAGAAAAATATACGTAAGATGGGACCTGAATGAAGTAAGGTAAAAGGTGGAGAGAAAGAGCATTCCTGTCAGGGGAATTGCTTGTACAAAGGTCCCGAGACAGGAACTTAAAGAAAATCAGCATGGCTGAAATACAGTGAATAAGGAAGCAAATGGTACATAACAAGGCTGGAAAAATAGGCAGAGGCCTGTAGGCAACGTGAGGGATCATGAGTATGACTCATAGGCATGGGAAAGGGGAAGCCACTGAGGAGTATTAAGATGTGTGTTGTGAAAATATTACTCTGAGTGCAAAGTGAAGAATATAAGAGGGGAGAGCAGAGGCAGAGGCAAAGTAGATGGAAAAGGCCAGTTAAGAGACTCTACTATTTTGGAATAGGGTAATGCAATGGTTTTAAAAAGAAGCGGATGTATGTCCAAGATATATTTAGGAAAATCAATAAGACTTAGTGACTGAATAAATGTGAGTGGTAAAAGATTGTGAGTGGTAAAAGATGCCAGGAGAACAGATATTTATGGAGAAACAGGGGCATCAGGCGATTAAGACTTGAAATTCTGTAAGAATTACAGAGGAGAGATAGTCCAGACTTGGTGTCAAGGTACACACACACACACACACACACACACCCTTCTTTTTTTTTTTTAGATTTACCTGTTGCCCTTTCCACTGCCACCATCTCTTGTTCCTGATCTGTACATATTCTATTCCAGTGAGAAGGAGATAAGTAATAAACCACTAAACAGATGTATGTGAAATGATAAGTGCTAAAAAGAAAAAGAGAAGGCAGAGGATAAAAGATGACTAAAGAATTGTTGACCTGGACAACTGTAAGAGTTGCTGTGAATTGAAATAGAGAAGACTATGGAAGGACCAATTTTGAGGGAAAACCTAGGAGTTTGGCTTTGGATATCAACTGAGGATTGGTTATATAAATCATATTTCATTTGTAGTATAGATTCTATGCATTTGTGAACAAGAATGAGATAGATCTAAATGTTCCATGTCAAATAGCTTCAATGTCTATCAAGTGATAAAAGCTAGTTTTAGAATAATTTTTGTCCTATAATTCCATTTTTATAAAAATAACATAAATATACTTATTTCAGACAAAAATTAATATGCATAAAATACATCGAATAATATCTGGAAAAATATTTCCCAAAGTGTTAACAGTGTTACAAGAAGTAGAAGGGATGAAGAGGGGAAAAAGTAAAGTATTTCACATCTTATACTCTGAATTTGTATATTTCAATTTTTTACAATAAAAATACACATATGTATTTTAACTTCATAAAATAAACAAAAATTTGAATTCACTGAAAAACAGGATAGCAGAGGAGGTGCTGAAGTGATGGCATCATGCCATAACGCAGTGATCTATACGAGATCCAGAGAACACTGCTCCTCTTATTGAGTCAGAAGAAAGGCTGGACATCACATTGTGAGTTTTAGGAAGGAAAAAAACTATTTCAAGGAACTTCAAGAAATCTGGAACAGATATGAGTGTCAGAAACTCAGCCTTCAGAAATAGAAAGGATATCCCTGAAGAAAAACCACAGGAAACATAGATGGGGTCACAAAAAGATGTGGAACTTTTAGGTCATGTCAGGGATGCTATTCGGGGCAAAACAGGCAACCAACCTTAGAAATCTGGGCCCAGAAGTCAATTCCCCTTAGATGGTCATGCCTTTCAATGGGTTCTTTCCCTACCTATCATAAGCAATTTGTAATTCTGAATTGATATATCAGATTTCTGTACATCAGATGTTCGTAAAGCTGGGATTGCCTGTATCTTATCCTGGGAAAAGAGGAGAGGAAAGATAAGATGTATCACATGGCTCTTATATTCTAACCACTGGGTTATAATATTGCATAGCTGATTCAGTAAGGGTACATGGGTCCTGCAAGGTTTTAAGTTTTTATTAAAAAAAAACTTAAAAATCTCTAGAAGTGTGTGTCTGTAATATTTGTACATGGAGACATATTTTAAGCACAGCATGAAGAGTTCTAGGGCAAAACCAGGTCATTCTTCTTTGTTTCATGGTTCCTGGCATAGGACTAGGCATCTAGTAACTAGGAGATGTTCAATAAATGTTTATAGATTGGTTGAACAGGCAAGAGATTATTCATGGATACCCTGTAAATCAATCTCATAAATCCTATAAACCAAGAATAAATAAAAGGACTCCTCTCTGAGTACTATGTGCCACGTGCTGTCCTAGATAGCTTACATATATCACTTTATTTAATCCTTGCAACAACCCAATTCAAGTAGATTTTATTTAAAAGATGAGAAAACAAGCGCAGCAATAGTGACTTGCCCATGGTCATTTTGGTAATCAGCAAAGCTACATTTAAACCAAATTTATCTGACTCCAGACTTCATGGTCTTTTCCCTCCAGCCCAGCACCTCTTCAAAACAAATTCCCTGGTCATGCTATAGAGAAAAACTCTAATGTATTCAGTTTAGTTTGCATGTTGTAATTTTGCATCTCTCACTTGCCTAAGGAGTATATGGATACATCCATATTTTTTGTAGGTTTCTAGTGGATATTTACTTTTACTTTTCACTGTTGTAGAGTAGAACCAGAATTACTCTTCAAAGTTTTTTTTTTTATGTGACTATTCAAAGTTTACACTAGAGATGGTCTGTAAACTGTTTATGGATACCCCCTCCACCTGGAATTTATCTAAAATAACTCAAATTACGTGAATGCCCAAACCCTTGGAGCTCCCCTCATGTCATAAAGAAGTGTGAGGCTCTCTGGCGAGTGCTGAGTTTCCAATCACTAGCTCTCCTATGCCCCACAACTATGCAAGCCTTCTACTTCTCAAATTGCTGACCCAGGGCCCTTCATATCTTCTTTCTCAGCAGCTCTCCTCACCTCCTATTTCTACAGGCGGAACATCTTGCCATCACATTCACATACCTACTTAATCTGTGCTCGCTCTTTCCTTCCTTCTAACCTCTTAATGTTGAGCAAGAATCCCTCTACCTATATTCAGATCTCACCTCCACCTTCACCAGCCTTCTCAGGAATCTTGACAAAAATGGCTACTTCCCCTCTTCCTGTATCTCGAATCTCTCATTACTGGAGACCAACTATCTGTTTTTTGTTTTTATTTCTCAATAAAAACTTAAAACCTTCCAGGACTCATGTACCCTCAAGTTTCCAGTCTGATGCTTTCCTTCACTTCACAAGAGAATTAACTAACTCCATATTCTTACCTCTCACTTCCCTTCAACCTTACTCCAAGATGGACTTTCGTCTCTACTTCTCCCCCAGGTGGCCTTTCCACATATCATAAAAGGATTACTTGTAACCAGATCCAGTTGATATGACTCAGGCCTCCTCTGAACTTGACCTCTTAGCAGCATTGACATAGGTGACTACTGTCTTCTTAAGACACACTCTTCCTTACTCCCAAGAAACCAGAGTTTTCTTCTACATCTTTGGCCTCCCTTTTCAGTTTTATTTTCAGGGATCCTCCTGCTCTTCTCCATCATGAAATGTGGGTGCTCCTCAGGCCTTCCCCAGATTCTCTTCTCTTTGCACTATGCACTCTCTTATGAGGCATTCTCATGCACTTCACAACTTCAGCTACATCTGTACATCGCCAACCCCTAACCTCTGTCTCAATCCTAGACCTCTCTTCTGAGTTCCAGATCGATCGATAAATTTATGTACCTCCCTGTCATATCTGACACCTACCATTTCAATGTCAACAAGTCCAAAATTGAATGAATCATCTCCTGCTTATCTCCTCCTCATGTATTCCTTATTTTAGTAAATAATAGCACAATTCAAACAGCTACCAAGCTTCATACCAGGATTCTTCCTTGTCTTTTCCATCTTCCTCACACCTATACTCAATCTATTATCAAATCTTATCTATTTCAATGCCTAAATATCTCTGGAATCCATTCATTCTCTCCTTTTCCACTGTCAACACATTATCTCTCACCCAGACTACTGCAGTAGCCTCTCTACTGTTTCTTGTTCTGCTCCAGTTCATTCAATGCGTAATAGTTGGAATATTTTTCAAAACATATCTAATGATAAATTTCTAGAAGTGGAAAAAAAAGAAAAACATATCTAATGAGGCTTTCTCCACAATACCCTACCACAACAGAGTAAAATCTTTCAATGACTCCCCACTATGCTTTGGATAATGACCAAACTCTTGACTAGTCCTGCCTACTTGTCCAACTTTATCTGTGCTCTTTTCCACCACCAATCCCACTTCAACTTTTTATGCTGCAGCCTTACTAGCACTCTTCCTGGAATATGCAATGCCCTTCTCACACCCTCACTCCCACGAAGAGCCTTCATATGTAAAATTTATCTACCTCTAATGTTCTCCATTTACTGTCTCACTCCCACCCTTCATTGATCTAACTCCTAGATATCCTTCATGTTTTAATTAAAACGTCACTTCCTCCAAAAAGCCTTTTCTGACTCCCTAAACCTGGTTAAATCTTCCTGTTATATACTTGCGGTATTCCCACAGAAACCAGCAATTCTGTATACTCATTGAATTTGAAATTATTTGTTCCATGTGAATAGAATTTCTCAGTCAAAGGCTCTGTGCATTAAAAATTTTGATACTTATTGCCAAATTACCAAATAGTCACCAACTGATTTTATATTTATTCTTTTTACATTATCAATATTAATTACATTTACATACATACTGTTTTGTAACCTATATCTCACAGTCGTTTAATCATAGATTTTAAAAAATAAATTTAATGCTCCCCATAAGTTCTTTTAAAACTTGACTCCTCATTTTCTAATTTCTTTATCTTTATTCATCTATTTGTTGCCTAAATTTTATTAAATAGTTTTTCTTTTCAAGGACTCAAGGGGTATGTATTTGCTTAATGCTTGCATATCTGAAAACACCATTCTGCCATTGTAATCAAATAATTAAAATATTTTTCATAATATTGTATTACATATAGATAATATTGTATTGGCATAAGAGTAGACAAATTGACCAATGGGACAGAATAGAAACTTTGGAAGTTACTCTCTTAGATCTTTTTAAATGTAAAAATTTAAATATAATAAAAATGATATTTCTATTCATGAAAAGTGTTGGCACAATGAGCTAACCATTTAAAGAAATAAAATTAGACTTTTATCTTATACCACATACTAAAATTAATTCAGATAAATTAAAAACCTATATAATAAAAGATACCATAAACAGTAAATAATAGAGTTACAAAACTATTTGCTATACAAATGACAGGTAAAGAGTTCATATTTATAGGTTATAGAAGACACAACTAAAGAGAAAAATGGATGAAAGATATATATAGAGAAAATTCACAGAGAAGCAAATCTAAATCATCAGCAAGCACGAAAAAATGCTCCAACTCACTACTAGAGAAATGTAAATTAAAGGACAATGAAATACCAATTTATGCCGTAAGAACAGAAAGATTAAAGAAAGCTATAATACCTTTAAGTGTATTATAAAGCTATTATAATTTTTAAACTACGAAACTAATACAAAAATAAACAGGCAGATAAATAAAATGGAGCAGAAAATTCAGAAATGTATCCGAATAGTTGTAGGAATGTATTATGTGATAAAGATAAGATTTAAAATCAATGGCAAAGTATAAATTATTTGAAAATTTGATTGATTAACTGACAAACCATTTAGGAAAAAATAAATAAATTAAATCTTTACGCAATACACCAAAGTAAGTTTCAGATAAACTAATGATTTCAATATTAAAAATAGAACCATAAATGCACTAGAAAAATATATTCGTGTGTGTGTATGTGTGTACACACATACATATACTCTTGAGTTAGAAGGCTTTTATAAAGTATGGCACTAATGATGAAAACCATAAAGAAAAAGAATAATAGATTTAACTACACAAGAATAAAAATAAAAAATTTAATGTATGACAAAGTCAATACAGTAAGTGATGGGGAAAAAAATAAGCTAGATTTTACTGCACATTTTTCATGTAAATGAACCTGAGATATATTAATAATTTAACACCTTAAATAAATGGAAAAAGTATTCAGAGAAAATATAAATGAGTGGTTACATGATCTTTGGGTAAGAAAAAATTTTCTAAGCATGATTTAAAAACAACAAAAATCATAAAGTAAAATATTGCTATTATTGACTGCCTAAAACTTTCTAACTTCTACATACATGAAAAAAGAATACATACAAAATGTGTACATAACTTAAAGTTATAATGCAAATTACTAAATGCCACATATATGATAAAAAGGAGTTGATAAACTTAATATATAATGGTGAATATCTAAATGTAAGAATCGGCAAATGATACAAACAGGCAATTCAAAACAGAAGAATAATAAATAGCTAATAAAAACCTGGGAAATATTTATTCTAATTAAGAAGTAAATAAATACAAAATGAAAGAGAAATGAGAAGCCTTTTCAAATAAATACATATATTAAATTATGATATTCAATAGTGGTAACATTTACAGGGAAAAAGACTCTCTCATATAAAGATGGTAGGAATATAAACAATCACGGCCTTTGATCCAGCACTACTGCTTCTGGGATTTAGTATAAGAAACTAACCAAAAATGTACACAAATTTTTAGTTACAACAACACTTATTGGAACACTGTTTATAAGAGAAAGAATTGGTAATGAGTATCTCACTATAAAATTTTTTAACAAATTGAGGCAAAAATTGTGGTATAGACCTATATTTATTGACATAGAAGTATATCCATATGATGCTATCAAGAAAAAAAGTATATTTTCAAAAATCAATGTATATAATACTTTATGAGTATCTATACATTTACAAGTATCTGGAAGAATAGTGTTAATATTAACTAGCCATTTTAAAACATATCTCCTAACTCTCTTAATATTTCGACCAGTAATTACCTCTGGATACTGAGGTTTCAAGTGTTCTTTTTACTTTCTACTTTTTTCTTTTCTGTACTGTTGGAATTTTTTACAATGTGCTTGTTTAGTTTTTAGAAAACTATTAAAATTATCTTTATTATAAAATTACATATATGAAATATATGGTTTCAATATGGTAAAAATGCATGTATATAAGTAGAGTAAAAAGAGACAAGAAGTATATATATTAAAGTACATATTTTAAAAAGTTAATAGTGGTTTCCCCAGATAATAGAACTAAAAGTTTTTCTACAATGAACATGTACTGCTTTTATAATAAGAAAAGAAGGTTATTATTATAAGGAAAAAAAAAAAACAGTTCTTGGACACACTCTGCTCTGTATGTGTTAGGCAAATCTGCCTGAAACAAATTTCATTTCTTTGGAAACAGATGATACTGGACTAAATGATTGTTAAGGTCCCTTCCAGCTCTCCCATTTTAGAGTTCTGAATAAAATCATGCTGTATACTTTTGAATTGGAGTCCTATTTGAAAATAAAAACTAATTTTTACCAAGTCTCAAAAGGAAAACATCGTACTGTTCACCTACTATTTTCTCCAAATTTATGCCACCAGAATGAAATTCTCTTAAAATAGCTATGAGTGAAATATATGAGGATAAGAAAGATGGAGAGAAAGGAGGAAGGGGGACAGAGAGTTAGAAAAAGAGAGAAGTGGTGTCTGGGTTCGCAGAGAAACCTAAACAGTGGCCCCTCCTTTCAGGAGTTTTATAAGTGATCACCAAAATCCAAAGAGCTGTGTACCCTTGCTTTATCTGAATTTCTTCTTTTATTTCATGCTTTCATATGTACCTACATAGATACATATAAGCACACATATATAACTCTTTCTGTACTGGTGTTTAACATAGTCAAGTGCTTGAGGTTACATAAAATAAACAATCTTGAGATCTTATTGCAAATGTTTGCAATTTATGATGTAAACTGATTTGTGAAAAAATAACAGGATTTCATGTCACTGAAGCCAAAAAGGCATTTTTTAGAAATCAAAATAGTTCAGAAATTTGAGAAACGTAGCTCAATTAGAAATGGATATAAGGTTAAGGGTGCTAACTGGAGAGGTCCTTATAATTTACAACTAATGAAATATATGATTATGAACTATATACTTCAAAGAAATTACTTTTTATATCACTCCTAAGTTTTCTAGACTGAATAGATTATAGTTATCTCAGAGGCATTTAAAAGAAAGAAAATATCTGTAAATGTCTTAAGAAACTAATTTAATTTCAATATTTTTTAAGTTTTTAAATTTGCTTTATAATTTAAGACTATGAGAAAAGCAGTCAACTCTTTCAGAGATTTAAAACAATCTAATCAATATTCTGACTCATTAACATGTTAGTAGAACATGGAAATACCACAGGCATACAAAATAGGTAATTGGGTACTAATTTACACATTTTAACTCTAGAGACTTGATTAAAATGGGAAAAAAAAACACTCTGACTTTATAAATTTACTTCACTTTAGTATTACATACCACAGAAAAAAGCTTGAAGTCAACATGCAAAAGTGACTAACATTATTTACTAAATCTATAAAAGGGCATGGTACCACATTCCATCCTTTATGAACAAGGTAACTGCAGGTTGATTGTACAACTGTTTCCCATCATTTTCCAAATATTGTTGTGGAGTTATCTTTCTTATGCATTGCCCTCTGCCCATCTGCCTCTTCCATTTCTGTACGTAAGGAGGAGAGCACAGGTGAGAGTGAGAAAGGCATATCAATAAATATGGCTTCCACCTTACCTTGGGAACCTTCACATGACCCTCCAGTTTCTTCTAAATTGCAAATTAAGAAATTTTTGCTCCAGTCATACTTTCACTCAAAGGTTAATTATTATTAAGTTAAAGGGCGTGCACAAGAAGAAGAAAGCACTTCCTCTATTTTCCCTTTCCCTACCCTATGAGGAGCACTAAAGAAAACAGAGAGTTTTGTATTTATACCACTTAGACATAATAAATTAAAACTACAGAGAAGAACAGAGATCTTGTTCCCCTTTATTTCAATCAGCTCAATTCCGATGCCTATCTTACCTAGAACAGACAGAATAATTATTCTCTAAATTACTAGGTTAAAATCAAATAGCTTGTAGTTTTGCAATATATAAAACAAATTAATGATATGAATATCAGTACAGCAATCAGTAATAACAACATATATGAGTATTTTTTTAAAAGTACAAGGAAACCTGAAGTGTACTTTTTTTTTTAATTTTACATATTCTATTTGAAAACATATTTCTTAGGTTTGCTCAAACAACAGAGTCTTTTAACACAGATATCACTTAACCTTTTGCAGCAATATATATCTTATAAAACATCTAATAAGAGTAAAGTTTCAAGGACTTACGAGCTGCTTTCTTCATTGATGTGACTGGAGCTGACATCTTAACAAAACCTATACTTTGAAAGCATGAAGGCAAAAAGTTCCAAATTACTCTGGTCAAAACACAAAAATGCCATCCTCATTTCACACCACAATCCTACCTACCTCCATCCCCACAGATGAATAGCTGAAAGCAGTAAGAACAGAGGAGAGAAACTATTTGCTTTGTGTGAGAGTATTGATATAAACAGCAATAGACTAATGTCACAAAGAAGATGCATTTATTCTGAACTCTAGGAAAACATTTTGATTGAGAATAATCCAACTGTGGATAAATTTGCCTGGTGAAATAATTAGAAGAGAGTCCTTGCTAATTCAGGATGTAGAAAGAATCTTCTGACAATTTTTTTTAAATGTATATAAACTTAGATAGTATTTTATCTTGAGATTGCCAATGTTTTATATTATAAAGATGAAAATATTTTTGTGACACAATTTTTTCTATTTAAAAGACAGAAAGCCCTTACCTCATATTCAACCTTTTCATTTCACATCTGTTTATAATGCTTGTATAATGCATCTTTTAATGTGCTTTAGCTCATAATTAATGAGGAAAAATTCTAAAATCTCAGAAATACAAAAGTCATGTTCCAAAGGAATGTATTGATTTGATGGTATTTCTATGTTTACATGAATGATTCATAAATTTTACAGAAATAAAAAAATATGAATATCTATAAATAGTAACAGAAGATATAAATTGAGAATTTGGAACTATGCAAAAAATTGACTTAAAAAAAAGCTTTCATGTATGATTGGCATCTTGAGAAACAGAGTTGCCATATTTCTATAGAAAGCAAAATGCAGACTTTTGATTTTTACTTATACACAAAGAATAATGCACTCTTCTTCGTTTGATATATATTGATGCATCATTTTAAATATTTATACAAAGAAAGCAAATCTTAAATATGTTTACTCTGAGTCTCTCTGTTTGACCTCTGATATAATACCATTTCTTGACTTAGAATCATTGACTCCAAAGGCATATACATTCATTTATAAAGTATGTCCTACTAACTTTAAATCATTTATCCTTAGAGAAAGCTTTCTAGATTCAGATTTACCTTTGAGTTGAAATTAAAATTTAAGCTTAGAAATGCTTGTGCTATATAAATGTGAATTCCTTCCACCCCTATTTAATATGTTGGTTATTTCTTTTATTTATAGAAATGCAAGAACTATGGTCATTGGTGAATTGTTTTAATTTAAGAACAGAACATTTATATTTATACACATACCATTGAAAACAAAAATTTTAACCTTGATTTTAGAAAAAGCACTATTTTGAACATATTTCCAAAATTGATATTCTAAATTGTAGTTTAACAGAAAGAATATAAAGTTGCCATTTAGTAATTAAAAACAAAATGAAGCATCATAGCTTTTATTCAGCCAATGAATCCTCAGCTCTAGAACTTTAAATTATAAATATGGTATTCCCAATACCAGTTAATTATCACTAGGCCATAAAAGAGTGGTAAATACTCAGAACTAAATGTTTTTCATCCTTTGGAAACAATATGAATATTAGTGACACCTGACAAAAATGGCCTTTGCTCTGTCTAACATTTAATCAAGTAGTTCATATTAAAACTGGAGACAGAAAAGATGTGTTGAAAGCAGTTACTTGTATATTGAGATTTGGAGAAAAACTACATGTGGTTTCCATTGTCCCATAGCCAACATTTTGGAATTTCTTACAGAATGATATATTTACATTTCTCAAAACTGAAAAAGTCTGCCTTCTTATTGAAGTTTACCATATGTCAAAACACTTCAAAAGCTAAATATTTTATATAAAGAGGGAGAAACTGACTAATCTATAATGTATATAAGATTAATCAAAGGAAATATAAAAATGTTGAAAGCAGTGTTCTAGTTGTCAGTTAATTAATACTTGAGTAATCCTTGATAAATCATAACCAATGTTTCAATTCATGTGACTATCAAATGTGTTCATTAGATCCTTATACAGTTTGTTAATTCAGTAACTTATGTGTAAAAGTCAATAACCAGAGCAAGGGTACTCAAAACAGGATCTTCATATTTATTCAATTAACTGAACTCTTCAGCAAATACAATGACCTCAGGGCCTAACTCATAAAGAAATGCAATATTTGCATGGAATCTTCTTGAATTTGCTTGAAAAATTAATTACAAGACAAACTTTTCTCTGTTTATGTACTTAGCAATTACCCCCAAGCCCTTGAAAGCAAATGTTATTAAGCACAACTCACCTACATCAATGAGATGACAGAAGCATCAAAAACTTCAATCTGTATCCAAAGGCTACATGAGTCAACTTTCTCTACATGCACAGACATTTTACTGTTCTGTAAGGCATGCTGTTGCAAGCATAATATCCATTTAACATATGGTAACAACGGAGAACTGTAAAAGGCACCTAGGAAAAAAAAAAAACAGCTAATGACAAAGAGCAGGTAAGTGAATACTTCAAACCTGAAAACATATACCAATCAGCAAGTCTGAATAACATCTCTCCCAGGATATGAACAAAAATGACTAACACAGATTTTATTGCTTGCATCTTTTAAATCATAATAACTGAAAAGATTATATATAGATCTAATCCAAGTGAACCTAGAGTCACAAAGTGTTACCACTAGAAGAATAATTATGTCAGATGCCTAACTAATAAGTATTTTATCAAGACTTGGCAAATAAAAGTGAGAGGAAATTCTAAAAGGTGACAGAATCACTGGCAATAATAATGGATACTTATAACACGTTCCGTGGTTGATAAAGTAGTTGACTTCTTGAGAGAACTGTAAAATTATCAGGGGAAGGGGAGCAGATGTTACACATTTGGACTTGGTAAAGCATTGATACACTGCTTCATGAAAAGTGACTTGAAAAATTAGTCCAAATTGGCTTGGATCTGATCAGTGTCACACAGATTGAAAACTGCTTGAAAATCAGTAAACAAAAGATCATAACAAATGGCTGTATATCCATTCAGAGTAGAGATCAGCTACTGGAATTGGTGTTAAATCTGGTCTTAGTTAATGGTCCTATGAGTAGCTTTTTTTTAAAATAAACAATTTTAATAGAATTTTCAAATGCTGCTGCTTTGAAAGACAATGCCTGTAAAAAAAAAAAAGAATTGAAAATAATAGTTACAAAGAAAAGAGTTAAATATGCAGCGAATAATGTGAAATTTAGCTTGTAAAACTTCACTCCAGAAAATAAGACATGACTAAAAGAACAATACTGATTTTTTAACATAGATACCAGAGTTTAACTGATCCAAGTGTCTTGTCCTTTGAGGTAGTCACCCTGAGAAACACTTATCCAGCAATACTGTCACTGTTGAAAATGTTTTTAGAAATTCACCTTTGAAATCTCCTTAAGCAAATCAGTACCATTAATCTTTAATGCCCTGTAGGAGCCATATAAGAAAATGCGCTATCACAAAACAGCCATACTTAATTTTTTTCTATACTTCATATGTAATAAAAATTTATATTCCCCAGCTTCTTCATCAGACTTAATGCCAAACAGCCTTTGGCTAGTTCCAAAAATTAAAACCACCCTCAGAGAACTAAGATTTGTCTCCACTAAACATCTAAAGAGAATATGCCATTGATATATTTTTTTACAGGTTTATTGGTTCCACCAACACTTAATGAGAATCCGCTATATGTCTGTCCCTACTATTTGGCTCTAGAGAGGCTACAAGAACTAAGTAATAATCCTTGGCCTCAAAGCACTCACATTCTGATTGGAAGAAACAATCACATAAATAATTACACTGCACTGTAATGAAGCTCTGGTAGATATATGCTCAAAATTCTATGACAGCACAAAGGGAATCTGGGAAAAGGCATTCCAGCATCAACAGAAGTTTGACAACAGTAAGTCATTCAGGAACTGGCGGTAGCTCCATTGGGAGCACAGGGTAGGTGGTGGCAGCTGCAGAAGATTAAACAGGAAAAAATTGTGCAAAATCAGGTTAAACATCATATTGCAAGTCTGAATTTAATTCTTCAGGCAGTTTGGAGCTCCTGAAAAATAAGCCAAGGAGTCACATGATCTGATCTGTGATTTTAGGAAGATAATTAGGGGCAGTGATACAAAGAATGGATTTGAGGAGGGCGAGAGTAGACTCTCAGAGAGCAGCAGTTAGAGAATTTTTTAATCCTGTTCTAATCAGGCTTTGGCCCTCACCACCCCACCCAAACTTATCAAGATCACCAATGACCTGTATAATGGTCAATTCTCAATGGTCAATTCTCAGTCCTCACTCCCTCTTCCTTGACGAACTTTTTTCACTTGGCTTCCAGGACACTGTGCTCTCTTGGTTTTCTTCCTACCTTGTTGGTAGTTCCTTTTTGGTCTCCTTGAACTGATTTCTACGCTTCTTTCCAACCTCTTAATGATGGAGCACTCCATCCAGGGTACAGTCTTTGATTCTTTTCTCTCTAGAAAGTTTGTAGTGATTATACCCAGGCTCACTGTTGGCTCTAAGTATCTTCTATATATACCTGGAAATAATCCAAGTGTCCAACAGTGTGAGAATAGATGCATAGATTGCTATGTGCACTCAGTAGAATATTATACAGCAGTCAAAGGATTACAGTGACTTCAGCAATATGGGCAAATCTTAAAAGATAAAAATGAAAAGTAAATATAGGACGATAAATGGAAACAGAAAATGTTTAGATTTGGATATATTTCAAGGACATCAGGAAAAGATTTACTTAAGCTATTAATGCAGAAAGGAGAAAAAGAAATAAGAAAGGGAGGGAAGACATAACTAAATTAAAGAAGGTAAACATTTTTCTTAATTACATTATATAATTATTAGTACTAAGATATAATTTAGAAAGAAAAATTAGAGTATATTTGTCTCTTTAAGAAAGAAAACAGGTCTCAGTCAGTGCACTTCCTGGATGCACACTCCAAGAGGTGCCCCTGTCTCCCACACTTCTCTCCTTGAAGACATTTCCAAGATGACACACTTCCCCATGACCATCTTTATCTTCCTATCTCCTATAGACTACCAATGACAGGCCTTCAGTAGATGCTCAAATGTTTATTGGATAGTTTGAAGTTAATTTATTTTAATTAAGATTCTGTCCTTAAGATTTAAAAGGATGTTTAAGGAATTATTTATTTTCATATTTTAAAAAGTTGTACTGAGTGGTGAGACAAAAATATCTTCTGTGAAGCAAACAGAAGCATCCCGAACCATTTTTGGGATTATTTCTTACTAAGTAGCTGTTACAGCATATATTTGGACATCAGGGTTTAGTAAGAGTCTTCTCCTAGTTTAGCCCACTTACTAATTAATCTTTTCTTTAATCTTTCTCTACTTACAATTTGCCCTGCATCCCATCCCTATCCCATGCCAATCATACCTTTCCTTCCTTTTCAACCACCACTGCCTCCAACAATGTTGGCCTCCAAGTAGAAATCAGAGAAGGATATTTTAATAGGTTAAAGCAGAAAGAGAAAAAAGAGTCCAAGGCACATATTTAATAAATATCTGTTGAGTGAATGAATAAATGAGTTATGTGCAGCTAGGCTTCTAGAATGAGTAACTTGGAAGAGTGGAGAAGGACTGATAAGTTGGAAGAGGTGGGAAGTAGCTCAAGATAAAAAAATGAGTGCATCTCATAAAGTGAGTAGAAAACTTCTCCCCTAAGTAGTAAAGAGCTGGTGAGGAGAGGGTCACAGGAATTGATACTGTTAGGAAGGAGTTTCTCCCTTGTTCTGTAGTCTACATTTCAGTCAGTCAAAGAGCATAACCAAGCTTTAAATATTCAGCCCACTGACCTACTGACTATCTCATTCTGTATCCAATTAAAGTGAGATGAGATATCTGGGGGTGGTGGAAGGTGGATGGTAGAGTAGGTGGAATAGGACTAAACCTCCGCTCACTGCTCCACTAACCTCAGAAAGTATCATGGTATCCAGCAATCCCTATCCCCACCTGATTCCTCAGGCAGCCCTCTGCTGAGCAGAGTTCATGGCATGAAAGAAAATCACCTCTGTACCCAGATCCAATACGTTGTTGCTAATACAACTGCAACATTCCAGAAATGAATCTTCCCCCTGCCTGTCAAGACCCATCTATTCTAATTCTTCACCCTAATCTTGGAAAACTACAAAAAGGACCAATTATCCTCTGAGTTAGTCGGCGACTCATTTGTACTCAATGAGGAATTGCACACACAGTCACACAACTCCTCCAACAGCACAACTGGTGCTGACTGTTAACCTAGATCAATAGTCTCAACAGAAAAGGTCAAAGGTCCAATGGGCTCTGGGAACCCCAGACCACATTACTCTCCACCTTGACCAACTTGACAGACAAGCTCAAATTGCTCAGGCTGTTTCCTTTCAGCACATTAGCAAAGAACTTCAGAGCTTGAAACTAATAGCCCTTTTCTCTATATTAAATACTTTTTAAAAAGTAAATAATAATACACAGAAGATGACAAATAAATAAGAACAAGGATAATAAAACAAGGCAAGGATTTTTGATGCTGACTTACTTTTCATAAAGGAATATACATCATCTTACATATTTCCTCTAGAGGCTTCATTTTATAATAAAAGAGATTTGTGGGGGACTCTGCTGAATGACATATGGAGATATTTTTGCCAGAGTAAGAGCATATACTACAGTATAGCAACGTATCCTAGCCCTGAGTTTTGGGAGACTCTTGACACTGAACAAAGGCCCGTTGGCATTAGAAATTACTCAGAAACTTACTGTATTAATTTCCTATCGCTGCTATAACACATTTCCACAAACTTAATGGCTTAAAATATCACAAATTGATTATCTTACAGTTCTATAGCTTAGAAGTCTAACACAGGTTTCATTGGACTAAAATCAAGGTAGGGGCAGGGCTGTGTTCCTTCTGGAGGCCTTAGGGCAAATTCCTTTCCTTGCCTTTTTCAGCTTGTAGAGGCCACCTGCATTCATTCATAGGCTCTTCCATATTCAAAGCCAGTTATCTTGCATTTCTTTGACCATTGTTCCTTAGTCACATCTCTCTCTGAGTCTCCTCTTTGGCCTTTCTCTTCCACTTTTATTGACCCTTTTAATTTCAGTGGGCCCTCTCGAATAGTCCAGGATAATCTCCCTATTTTAAGGTCAGCTGATTAGCAACATCAATTTCACAGCAAACTAATTCCCCTTTATCATATAACCTAACATATTCACAGGGATCAGAATGTGATTAGTATTTCTCTTTTAAAATATTTTTTATCAAAATATAGCTAACATACCCCATTATACTAGTTTCAAGTGTACACCAGAGTTATTCAACATTTATATACCTAAAGAAGTGATCACCATCAAGTCCAGCAACCATCTGACACCATACAATGCTATCACAACACTATATTTCCTGTGCTGAACACTAAAATGTGGATATCTTTGAGGGGCCTTTATTCTGTCTATTGCATTTCCCCATTACTCCCAAAGCAAAACGGAGGACCAGCCTCTCTCTTACCAAACCTTCCTTTGATGGCTAGTTCCACCTAATTTCACCTGTCTATAAAGTTTTGGTCTAGACCTAACCGTGCTCCCCCACCCCCACCCCCAGGGAGGGTCCTGGATCCTTTTAAATGAGCACTGGGCAAGACTAAGTTTTAATGGAAACTATATAAGCCTTAAAAGAAACACAACTGCTGACAAGTGAGAATTTCAGTAAATAAATATATTGCCTACAAGACAGGTAATTATATTTTAAACCACTAATGCCAGTAAACGTAATACAAAACACAATGTAGCATGAGTACTAAAAATTTGGAAAGGTTGATGGACTTTTGAAATCATTTTTATGGGTAGTTTATTTTCTTCTTCCTTAGCACGGAAGCATAAAAAATGTATTCAATAAATAAGCAAACAGAAGGACAATCAATCTAATATAAAAGTGACTAGAGAGTTAATGCCAGGTCTCAATTTGTATGCTGACATTCCAGAATATAGAGGGCTAGAGGTCAGAGACTCTGGGTAACCTCTGCATTAAAAACCCCTTTGTGTTATCAGGGAGAAAGATAGAACCCTCTCTATTCTATACAAAGGGGTAGATTTAAAGTCATAGTCCCCCCAAAATTCTACCTATAAAAAGTTTTATTCCAAACTCCAGCCCACACAACACACACACACACACACACACACACACACACACACACACACACACACACAATCAGTACTCATATTGAGGAATTAAAACAAAAATGCACACTACCTCCTAATATTTTCCGAAAATGTTTCTAATCACAGACAGGTAAATTCAAAATTCTCTCTATGTGACAATAATTTAAAGGGCAAATAATGAAAATAGAAAAGTCCATTTGTGGAAACTCATTGTATACCAGGCATTTTGCACATCTTTTTATTTGATCCGCACAACAACCAGCAAGGTGTGTGTCAGGACATGACACAGACTCTAGGAAGCTAAGAAATTACCTGAAATATCACATCTAATTAATATATAGTATAGTTGAGATTTGAACTCAGGAGCATCTGCCTCTAAAGATTAGTCACATACCACGACAGCACACTGACTTCCAAACTAAGATATGTAAAAAATGTTCTGAACTCGATATTATATAAAATATGAAGCAAGTATTAGTATTAAAACTAAATGTAGGCACTGGAAAGGAGGACCTCTTCATTTTGTCTGTAATTAGACCTCAATTGTTCATGTTACAGGTCCTAACAATAGTAATTAAACATTCCTTCCTTTGCATTATATGTGTTTTCAAACTGCTATGAATGATTGTTGGTCAGCAGCCTTTGCATCTTTTGTCATTTTACTGCTAATGGTCCGCAAACATGGACAGCCAATGAAAATGCAGATGGTCCTAGGGAACACAAACCAGGGCAACAACACACGATTTAACTCTAACTTAAAGCATGCTTCTTAACCTCTGGGTGTCGCTCCACCATTCCTTTATATGGCTACTCATTTTCAAGGAAGGCTGTTCCCTAAAACAGGGCAACAGGCCCCACATGTGTTATATGGCCATTGAGATGCATACAACGTGTCTGAATATCTTTAAGCAGGTGCATTTAGCACATGCTTCCTAACACTATCATATGTATTTATGAACGGTCTCCTCCTGGATGGTAAGCCCCTTGAGGGCAAGTGCCACACCTGATATCTCACCTTATTAGCTGTACATCACAGAGTAACAATACTATCTGTCATGTATATATAGCACTGTGCAATCTATAAATCACTCTTATAGATAAACCCCCTAACTACATTGTGACATTTGCCACATCTTCCAGATGAGGCTCCAGAGGCTAAGCAATTAGCTACAATAACAAAGTAGTAGGCAATGTTTTCCTCTTCCCCACACAGAAGTATTGCATTATTTCCTTCTGATAAGGCTTTTGTTACAAGGTTAATGCCTATTGGCCTTTTTATTAAAGTAAATATTATATATTTATATAAATATTATATATTATATATATGGTTTATACATATGAGTGCAAGACACTGTCCTTAGGGCTTTACAAATATTAACCGATTTAATCCTCCTAACACCCCCATAAAATAGTGCTATTTTTAATCCCCATTTTACAGATTAAAAAAAAAAAAACTGAGGCACAGAGAGATTAATTCATCCAAAATCACAGGATCAGTAAATGCCAGCAGTGAGATTTGAATCTAGGAGGTCTGGCTCCAGAGTCTGCACTCTTAAACTTATTTTGCACTGCCTGAATAAGAATCTACAAAGATCCTTGCTCAGGACATGTAAGCAATTGTTCAACAAGGGGGAACAAACTGTGTTTATGCCTCCCTTTGTGATTTATTTGATTGTATTCTAAAACCTTTCTTCATGCCGATAGAACTCCATGTAAGTACTATACTAAATTTTCCTGTACTGAAGGCATATGCGATGGTTACCTTGACTGACACATAAAATACCCAAAACAAAATATACTAAGACTTGAGGATTTTTTGTTTCATGAATTAAAGACATAAAAGGATTGCCAAGGCATGAGAAGTGTTATAAGCTCACATCTGTAAGTCTTTCTTGGAGATTTTCATATTTCTTATATAAGAATGTTCCCTGTCTTAACTATTTCGGTGTTCATTCTATATTGGAGCTTGAAAATTATCTAATCCTTTTTAATTTTTAATTTTCAACTACTTTTTCTTCACACATAGGCCAAGCACTTGCTTTCAATATGATGTTTAACATTTTGTATGTTTTTATTTCAGTTGTCTTGAAAACATGCAAGTAAACATGCAAACATATTGTAAGAGTTTAAAATTCGGCGTGTGTATAAATATATCAACAGGAGTTATGAATTATGTATTTCCAAGTCTATATAAATTAGATTTTGAAGAACAAGCATCACAGTACTCAGGCAGGTCATAATAAGAAATTCCATGTAAAATGTAAAAACTACCTTGAATAAATTATCCATAAGTTAACACTCTCATAAAATGACATATTTATTATTTCTGGGTTTATGACATTCCTTTAATGCACTTTGACTAACTGTTCTAATGGCACATTAAGAAACCATTTCAGTCCCCCCCCCCATTGGAATTAGCAGACTTTATTTATATTTGAGCTAAAATAATTTAAAATAATATAACACAAAACATTGACCTAAAATAATTTAAAATAATATAACACAAAACAATCATCCATTTCCCAATGTAGAATACCATTTTCTTCCCAGAAACATTTAATTAAACAGGATATAACTTTAGTAATTATTTTTGCACAGAATGACTTTAAAATTAATAGCCAACTGTTAGGACTGTTTAAAAATTGGGAGACTGACAATCAAAACAATCTTAAATGCTTTGTTTATGTGATGAAAAGGAGTGATCCTTTAATTCCCTCACACACATTAAACTGATTTTACAGACTTTCTGTACTGGTGTTTAACATAGTCAAGTGCTTGAGGTTACATAAAATAAACAATCTTGAGATCTTATTGCAAATGTTTGCAATTTACGTTGTAAACTGATTTGTGAAAAAATAACAGGATTCCATGTCACTGAAGCCAAAAAGGCATTTTTTAGAAATCAAAATAGTTCAGAAATTTGAGCATTGCATTATACTAAAGTATTACCATCTGAGTATCTAAAAAGTTATAAATCTGGGGGAAAACTCAAAATAGATATTTATCAGTTCAGCTTCAAGCAAAGGCCTCTGATCTCACCGGGCCTCTTATATCATAGGATCCTTAACACTGATAATGTCTGGAATAATATCCTTTAGCGCGGTTTCCCCCAGTCATGAATTTTGCAGCTCCCGAAGGCTTTGCACACCCTGAAAGATTTGGAGGGAAGGGGGACGGAGGAGGCAAACTTTTAATTAATTATTTATTACGATTATTGAGTTTCGACCAAAAGAACACGTATATTGAGTCTTATTTGAATTTGAAGTGAAGACCCTGGGGACCCCTTCTCGGGTGGCTCTGGAAACCCGGGCTTTGGAACACTAACGAAGCTCGTCGACTACAAGACCCGCCTGCCCGAGAGTTTGGGCCGTGGCCCTCCAGAAAAGTTGGCCCTGTGCGCGAGACTGGACCCGAGGGACCCAGCCCTGACCGCTGAGTCTCCGCAGAGCGGACGCGAGAAGAGACAAGGACGCCTCCGGCGCCTCTGACCCGCGCTTACCACAGGCTCAAGGCTCAAGCTGGGCGAGCGGGGCCAAGAAACTTTGGCTTTTCTCGCGCGGGGGCCCCGCTTGCTTCCGCGGGCTCCTCGGCACCCGCGCTCCCGCCGGGGCCGACCCTCGCGGGGCCCCGTTCCCAGCCCACCGGGGTCCTGCCTCCTGGAACGTCCCAGGCCCACCGAGGCCACGCTGCCGCGCCCCCTTCTCGGTGCCCGGCGCCTAGCCCGCCTGGGCCCGGACGCACCGCCCCCTGTGACCTCAGGCTTCCCCCGAGCTCAGCGGCGGGACAGGCTGTGCTCTTCGTTGGCTGCGGCCACCGCTGGGCCCGAGTCGGAACCGTCAACTCCCCGGATCCAAGTTCTCCCTTGACCTTCGACCTCCCTCGAGTTGCCCCGGGAAACGTCCGAAACCGCGTCGGGGGCTGGATGAGGGTTGAGACTTGGTACCTGCTGGGTCGGACCTCCTGCCCCGACGCCGACAGGAGCTCGCCCGAGGCCACTCGGCCGAGGCTGGAGGCTCAGCGCTGCCGCTTCAAAGCGCACCCCGCCCCAGGCAGATGTTTATTATGAAAACTGGGGAAGCTCGTCAACTGGGAGACTCTCAAAGCCTGAGCACTGACTACATCCCAAGTCCTGGTCAATGATCTTTGAAAGCTAAAGATAAATAAAAACGAATCACCTACGTATACGCAGAGAAATAGCTCAATCCGGGTGGGGGTGGCCGAGCGGGTGTGGGGGGAGCACGACTGGAGCACGCGGGGCTTTGTCTGGAGGTTGGGGGGTTTCCTCTACGCGCCCTCCGACCCAAAGGGGGCCCCAAAGGACACTCCAGATACAGTCAATTTTCGCGGGGCGGGGGGGTGCCCGCCATTTAGAGCCCGCGCGGGAAGATAAGTTCCTGTCCCGGGCCTTGCCAGGGTCGAGCCTTCCCGGTCTCTACGTACACCCAAACAGGCAGCGCCTTCGAGCTTTACAAGTGGGGTTTCTTCTGGGAGAGAGGACCAAGAGGAGGAGGGGTGGAAGGACTCTTCGGTGTTCTGAAGACAGCTAAGACCCGGCTTGTCCTAAACACGGTCCTGGCTTCTGCCTTTTTCTAAATTTAACCTAAGAAGCTGTTGCGGGCCAAGAGCTAAACTGGACTGGGAGGTTGGGGGATCCGCCCTTCCCAGGCCTCCGCCCCACTTCGCGGCACTTGCCCTAATCCCAAAGCATCATCGCTTGCCCAACCACGGGGAGGGTCGGCGACCTGGGACCGCGTGTCTGTTATGCCACAGTTAACCCAGGTGGATTTCGCGCTGTGCAATCCCGATTTCCTTCCTCCCCAAAGTGTCCCCCAAATAAACTTCACGGGTGAAAGCGCAGCAAAATTAAGAACGAGAGTTCACCTTGGAGAAGGGGTTATTCTATTCTGTTATTTTACATATTATCTGTTCCTTTATTGACTTGGTGTAAAATCCATCCGGTTTCTATGCTGGGTGGATAAAATGAGGGGTGGATGGGGTTCATTCAGCGCTATTGAGAGCCATAGAGCCACCATTCTCATGGTCCCTTGAATGCAGCATGGTAGGAGCAGAGGCAAGCGCTTTCCAAGTTGGTATAATCTAGAGCTAGATATACATTTATCAAAAAGTAAGATGGAATGACTATCCCAGATAGTTTAATAGTAACGGGAACAAAGATGACGCGAACCCCATCAAATGAAACAATACTATTTTCATTCAGTTGATCGCAAAGTGTCTTCAATTAATACTTGGCACTTATTTAAAAGTTTTAACAGAGATGAAACCGAAACATTTGTAACGACAATGTCATGAAATAACAGCATCTTCTTCTGTTTAAAATAACTTAATACACTAGAAAAAATATGGAAAATATAAATAATTTGTTTTCATGGAGAACAAATAGTTACAAAGCTCAACTGCGTACCAAAGTTCAGTTAAAAGAGCTTTTCCTCTTTCTTGTAAATTATAAGGAAAAAAAAAAACTAAGGAGTCTTTCTAGAGAACTGGGATATGGATTGCTTAGTCCAGGGTACCCCAGTTTAAACAGGTACATGAATTGAAACAAACAAACAAAAATTACTTGAATATACATCTTTGTGAGATAAAATGCAAATGTTGAAAGTCAACCATCAGTTCACACATTATAGCCAAAATAAACTTTGTTCGTGTGTATCAACATATTTTACACAAACCTAGTGCCTGTATCTAGCTGGGTGTTAAGGTGAATGTGACAGAATAGAGAGGGGGAAATAAAGCATGGTCCTCAAACAGGACTTCAGGTAATCAGCAAGAGGGCATACAAGAAAGGGGGAGGGGAGGGGACTATCACTGAGCGCCTACTATGTGTCAGGCACCGTGTGAGGCGCTGTACCTTCATTATTTCATTTGGTCTTCTTTTCTTTTTCCTTTCCCCACATTTTCTGCCCGCCTCCGTTTTCTTAGGACAATCAGAGTGTAAAATCTTTCCCTTCGACCTTTTTCTTTTGTCCCTCAAGATCAAAGACAGGGCAAAAATATATAGAGATATATCAATTTCCAGACGCTTTTGGTATTGTTTTTCATACTGAAGATGAAAATGAAGTAAGTGCATGTGAATAAAGTGGGGAGGGGGGGGAGACACCATCAATGGAATACAAGTAACATGCAAGCCGGAATTTACGGTCAGCAGTCTGGACAGTTCTACCACAATAATTTCTCAGAGAAATCACTGTCTGCGGTATCATTTTTTGTTTTATCATTTTTCTCTCCGCGTTTTTATTCTGTCTTCCCTCTTCTTGCTCTTCCATTCGTGGTGGTTTTTAACTCAAAGCATCTGATTCAACGTAAAAGGAGGCCCGCCTCTCTTATCAAATTTCTCGTATTAAAGTGAACTTCGCAGAAAAAAGGTCAGTTTCAAAACCTGTGAACTTCCCAGCTGCGTACTTTTTTCATCTTAATTCTTTAAATAAGTATACTTCTTCCTTCTGTTTTGCCTTCTTAGTCCATTGGGGAAAAAACATACATTTTAAGTTGGTAACTCCCCAACCCCGCCCCCCATTCTCTCGAGATTCCTCCAGGTTATTTTTCCATATTTTAAATGTATAAAATACTTTAACTTTTTAATCTTCTTGTTCCTTAGTTCTCTCTCCGATTTCAGTTTCTGCCAACTAGCAGTAAGAAATAACTCCCCCTTCTCTTTGTTTTTCTTTTTCTTTTCTTTCCTTTTTTTTGCTCATTTTTAATTAACAAGATTTTTATTTCTGCGCTAGTCCATCATTGCAGCTTTGCCATGAGCACACTCCGCCGTCTCTGCACTTCCTTGTCCAATTTCTCTCCAGACTTCCCCAAACCTGCCCCTACAAAGCTGAATTCTAGGCCCTCGGGTAGATGAATGGTCAGGAGCCACCGAGTTGGTGCGCCTTGTGGGATCCCGGGTCCCGCGCAGAGTCCCGCCCTCCGTGTTCGAGATGCGGAAGCAGGCAAGGGGAGATCAGCTGAGCGGAAAGAGCCTCGGCTCCGGAGGTCCGGAAGGGGTAACGGAGAAACAGCGGGGCACGGAGGGGGCGTAGGCTGCGCACTGCGCTGGAGGCGCAACGTAGGCGCTGGCGTTGGCGTCACAGACCCAGGGCGGCCGCGTGCTTTTTGGCTTTCAGTCTGAGATCAGCGATGCTGGAGTTCTTGCTGGTGGTCTTCGCAGCGGCAGCGGCAGCCACGACGGAGGCGGCAGAGGCAGAGTCAGCCGCCAGCGTGGCCAGCGGCAGTCCGAAGGGCGGCGCCGGGAACATCATGTAGGGCGCGTGCGCGGCCAGGTGCGGGTGCAGGTGGTGGTGCGCGTGCGCGACGGCGCTGTCCAGCTGCAGCTGCGCCTGAACCTGAAAGGACAAGGGCGTCACGTTGCAATGACTATCCTAGGGTGACAACAGAATAGAAACAGAACATTAACGGCGTCCACCTTGGCTCAGGAGAAGGCTGGGGCGGGGGGCGGGAAAGGGGCAGTTGGCTGACCTTTTCAGTCTGTTACAGAATCTGGGGCACCACAGGGATACCTCAGTGCCCCCCTGAGTCTCTGCAACTCGCTCTGTGTGGCTTAGCGACTTGGGCCCTGGGGACATGCGACTGCAGGAATGTGGCCGTCCCCTCGGGAGCTGCGTCCATCCAAGGAGACGGTGCTATTATGCTAAAACATCGCCCTCCTCAAAATAACAATGGTGTGTTGGGGTGTGTTGGAAAGATGGGGAGAGGGCCATTACCCTCCTCTCTTGAAGTTGTCATACACCTCTTACCTCGCTACTAAAGCACTAAAGTACCAATGAGCAAACCATGAGACTTGTAAGTCACTTAGGAAAGTTACTGCATCTTCATCACAATTAGCACAATTGTTAGTACGTCCAAGCTTTATTGCTATAAGAATTACCTGGGGATCTTGTTTAAATGCAGATTCTGATTCAGAAGGTCTAGGCTGGGGACTAATATTCTGAATTTCTAACCCCCTTCCAAGGTGCTGCTGATGTTTCAGACCTGCAGATCACCTTCTGAGTAGTAAGGGTCTCCTTTGAAGACCACCCCCTCTCTTTCTCCAGTCATTTTTTCCGGCTTCAAAAGCCTAGCATCAATATACCAGAGTCCTGTGGTGCCAAGAAAGCTAAGATCTCCCTAACACTAACCCTCAACACATGGGTGCACCCATGTGTCTCCCCAGTCCAAGGTACTAGCAACTGAGAGCTAATTCATGACTTCACAGTCCTACCAGGCAGGGATCCTGGCTGAGGATGAGGTAGGTCAGGCACTGGATTGGAAACAATTGTGCCCTTAGGTGTGGAGAGTGGGGAGTTCACAGAGCACTAGGATTTCCCAGGATTAAATCAGTGCTGCAGGCTGTCCTTTTAAAATGTAGTCTTAAAGGTTTCTTTATGGCTAAGAAAGGTTTGCAGAGGCAGGGCATCCCTGGGAAGACCAAGGCAAGGCTTCCCTCTCTACCAGAGATGAAGCTTTGTTTGCAGGAACAGCTTTAAAAAATCAAGTCTGAGTTGGGAGTACTTTTATTTATTTCTTTTTCTTCTGTCAGAAACAGTTAAGGTGACTAAGAGGTAGAAAATACCTAGAAAAATATTTAGAGAGTTGCCTGAGAAACACCAGAAGACTAACCTCTGTATTGCATCTGACAAAATCTTAAACAAAAAGCCTTTTCTTCCTCTCCTCAAGCTCAATCTTTAGTGCATTTTTAAAGGACTGGTTGCTGCCCTCAAGGTTCTGTGGGTTTCCCTTGAGAACAGAAAAAAAACTAGACATGTAGGCCCTTGACACTCTATAGGTTTTTAAAGGGGAGTGGATCTACTATATCATCTCAAAATTGATTCTCCGAATGAACTAACACCAACATTGGGGCTCAGAGAGAGGGGGTGTTCAACAGTTCAAGCAAATGACTAGGTCTTTTTACAGTTAATAACAGGTTGAAACCGGGCTGTACTTGCCTGCTGAAATGGCATCCTTAAAGCACCTACGTTGACATAGGGTGCAACTCTACAAGCTTCAAACTGGCTGGCAGCCCCTATGAGAACACCTGTAAAAAATGAGGAACAAAGCCCAATAATATGAGGTTAATATTTCCAGCATTGTTTCCCAGGGTTCCAAATGGTACCAAGATAGAATTAATTCCTTGGGAAATGGACTGTCATCTTCCTAAACTGCTGCCATAATTGAAATAAATGTTATTTACTCCTGAACTTTAGGACTCTTATTCTGCCTTCAGAACAGATTTTTTAAATAAAGACCATGGTTATCTTTAAGAAGATTTTTCTGTCTTTGTAATAACAATATTTCTCATTTTCTTTCTACTTAGAATACCAAATGATCTTTGTCTGAGAAGCATACCTTTATGGAGTTGGTTTTCTTGTTTTCTACATTTAGCTCTTCGATTTTGGAACCAAACCTACAAATTAGAGGGAAAAAATAAAACCTAGGTATTAAAACTAAACATTTTTTTAATTACAAAAGTATGATAAAAAAAAAAGTAGTGTTTTACCCATGGACTGGTAGATGTAGCAAGCAATTTTTGAAATACATAGAACCAATCTCAATTTCCAAAGTTAAAAATGTAAATGAATTACAAAAATAGATTTCATAGACTTTTGCAAGATAAATTGTTTTCTGATAAATTACTATTAGTCCTGGTTTCATCTTTCCACATTACAGAGTTCCCAAGGCCTAAAACTCTCTCCCTGATACTTGATACCAAAGTGATAATGGGTTTCAATGTTTGCTGAGTGAGACCTGAGAAAAATGTGCTCATTAATAGCCTGTAATATTAATTAGCTTCATCTTCAAGAAAAACCAAACACCAAAGCAAATAGTGATTTTTTTTTTCCTGAAGGGGGGGAGGGAAATAAAAGTGGGAGAAGAGGTAATTAGTGTCATAAAAGCCTCACTACAAAGAAGTTTAGAATTTTTCTGTTCCTCTGTGCAGTAGAGTGTAACATAGTAACAGAATAATTGTGCTATTATCATGATAATCTAATTTGCTTCTATAGAAAAAGCTATGCTCAAAGTTAGATAGTAGAGAAGCATCCAGAAAATAGCTCAAAAATTACTTTAAGTATGAAAAAATAAAGACCAGTTGTAAAGTTCACTTCTTATGAAAAAAATAACATTCTGCGAAAGGGAAGTGGGGTATGAATCAAGTAACTCCTGGATACTATTTTCTCCCAGATATTACCTTCTTAAATAAACTTGCCAACTTTTAGAGACAATATGATAGATTTTTTAAAATTCAAATAAAACTTGCTTTTATATACTAATAATACATTACGTTCCAATAATACAGCATATTGACTGATTCATAAATTCATGTTTAAAAAAAAACATGAAAGTAAAATATTGCTTCTGAGCTTTGTCTTGTTTTTAAGAGCAAATGTCATAGTCAATGTAAATCTTCAAAAATTCCCCTGGCACTTAGTGTAATAGAAAGGTAGATTTCATGCTAGGGTGGCATCCTTTGTATAACTCACATGGCCTGAGGCTTCTTGCCTCTTTTTCCCCCTAGTAGAGTTGGAACCGAGATACTAATGCTCATAACTGTAATAATTATCATCATGTCTTTAAGGGGTTGCTGAGCCTCTAGAGATCTCAGTACACAGAGCAAAGCAGGAGAGGCTTAAAAAGGAAGGTTCTGCTGTTGATTCTGTGATGACCAAGGCAGCCTATTATTACTTTTCCCCTTCAACTTGACTGCTCTGTTTTTGTCCTGATCCTATTACAAGATGCGGGGAAGCCCCATAAGAATTGCATAGTTCGCTGCAGATGGTGGTCTCTGCGTCCAGAGACCCAGGGAGTATCTGTTACAGTGATACTTTGTAACAGCTGCAGATGTTCAGGCCTAAAACTGCTCCATGTGTTCAAACAAATAATGACCATCATTTTCTCCTATCTTATTATTTAAGCGGAAATACAATCTGAAACATTTAAATTTGTTCTCCATAAACTAGTATATGTACGCATGTATGTATATAATTTTTCACCTTAACTGCTCCTCCAAAGCTTACTTTTACATTCACCCGCACAACCAGTAAAGAAAACCTACTCCAATCCTAACTTCATCGGGTATGGCACTTGCTGGGGGTTGCACTTTGGAAATGCCAATATTAAGACATGTGAGTTGTTTTAAAATCAGGTTTCTGTAGGTTCAGGTTCACTGCCTTGGTTAAGGAACAAAGAGTGACCAAGATGCATTTATTTCTCCACTGTTTCACACACAGTTTGAGATCAACCGCTAACGGCAGACTGTAAATTTCTGCATTTAACAGTTGCTAATTTTCTTTATAGTCCATACATCTATAAACTTAATTGGCATATCCGCTTGGCAAACCTAGACCCCGGAGCAGATCCTCAAGGAAACCCAACTCCAGTGAACAAAATATTCGTTGTAACTTTTAAGGCATCCAGAAGATAAAACGTTTTCTGTGGGATTTTTTTTAAGGCTTATAAAAGTAGGCCCATTAGGATTAAACCACATTAAAGGCACCGTGAGGCGAGGGGGGTGTGGTTTATAGAAACTCTGGGAGCAAGCCCAGCACAGCTTTCTTCTGCTGGGAACATATGTTGGGATGGGGAAAAGGGAAGGGGGGCGGATTATAAGACTAAGGTCTGCTTTGGAAAATAAGACCTCTTGTAAAGACATCCCTTCCCTTCTCACCTCACTCCAGGCACTTGAACCCACACCCTTGGTTGTGTGTCCCCCAAGCCTCCTCTCCAGCCTCAGGCGTGCTCCTCCCTCCAGGGGTCCAGCCTCAACCTCCTTACAGCCCGGTTACCTGCACTCGGGCCTCAGACAGCCCCAGACGTTGGCTCAGTTCTTCACGCATAAAGGCGTCCGGATAGTGGGTCTCATCAAAAAGCCTCTCCAGCTCGTTAAGTTGTTCCAGGGTGAAATTGGTCCGACTTCGCCTCTGCTTGATTTTAGTCTGGCCTTCGTCCTCCATCCCTTTCGCATCCTCTTTGCGATCCTTCAGCTCCGGGGACACTGGAGTGGGCACCACGAACAAGACCACACGTATGTCCATGCATGCACAGAGCAATACACACACACACACACACACACACACACACACACACACACACACACGGATAAAAAACAACACAGTAAATCCCATTACCAGATTTGTCTCAAGAAGAATGGAGGATCCTGCCCCCTCCCGGAGTTCCTGTCCAGTCCTTCGCCCTGCCAGGAGGAAGAGGATCCTGCAGGCGCACCAAGATCAACTCTGGGTGGCCGCCCGCGGGCAAGATGAGCTATTCACCCATCCATCTCCTCCGCAACTGTGGCCTCAACTCACCTCCTCACTATCCACCCCACGGTCCCCTGCCCTCCCCCGAGAACACCAAATCCATTCCACTCACCCTCTCGTGCACTCACTCTCTTCCACGCACAAATAGAAATCAAAAGCGCCGCGCCCCGCCCGTCACTGAACGCGGTCTCGGCAGAAGGGCGCGGCGAGGCCACGCATGGGCCTCTCACACACGCGGTTCCCAGAGTGCTGGGCAGTTCTCAGGCCAGCTCTGGCTGCGGATGGCTCTCTGTCTCTCTCAAACTTGCTGGTCAAATTTGGTAACAATCGGGCGGAAGGGTCGCAGCAGGAGAACAAGACCCGTGTGCGGCGCCGTGCTGGGAGCCGCATCCGCAGGCACTGGGTGCTGACCCAGGGCTCGGGCCGAACCCCGCGGACAACCCACGGGCCACCGGGCAGTCTCCGTTCCCCCTGCCGGACCCGGGTCGCTTGGGCAGAGGCAGCCACGCCATGTTGGCGGCCTGGAGGGCTCGCCTCCCACGCCAGGCCAGAAGGCAAGAGGCGGAAAACCAGCCTCCTGTGGCCCTCGGAACAGACCGCTGCCTCTGCCCTGTCCTCTCTCCCCATTGGAAAGACCGACTGGACCCTAAATGCTTAAATCCACAGAGATCAACAGGTTCAAGCGGAACATTCGCGATCCTCGGTTTCTATTGGTTACTCAAAGCCTTTTCATGCATCCACCAGCTCGGATGTTTAATAAAATATGCATTTTTCTACTCTGGGTTTGCACACATCCGTTGCTACTTTGCTGTTCTTCCTTCTCCCTTTAAAAACAGGAGCCCTGTGTGAGCATACATAGATACCCGAGGGCTATGGATGGATATATATATATATATATATACACACACACACACACACACACACACACACAGACACACACAGTGTCTATATATATATATATATATATATATATATATATATATATATATATAGACAGTGATCAAGGGAGCCGTGTCAACATAAACTGCCCTCTGGAAACTTCGTCCTCTGCGCTTGAGTCGGAGACTTGTTTTTTTAAGGTGTCAAAGCTGAGTTTGGACAGTCTAGGTTGTTCACAGTTTTTCCTAGCCCAAGTTCCCAATCAGCATGAGTGTTTAAAATCATTTCTGGAAGAGCTGACCTTCAGAGAAATTAATACTTGCCCTGAGCTTGGAAATCAACAATCCCAGAACTGTGTCTACCCGAGGTTCAGACTCTAACCTCGCCGTCTTGCGCGCTGGCTTACCCAGGGCCCGGAGCTGCTGCTGCTTCACGCCCGGGAGGCTGCACTGGGCGGTCAGACAATTATGCCAACACTTCCAAATTTAGGAGGACCCAATACCCGGTGAGGGGAAGAAGAGGCTCTAGACCTCAGGCCAGTCTGGCATGCTTACTGTGGTGATCTTAAGCGTTGCGGGCATTTCTAATTCGCAGAGTTCGTTTTGTGGACATGTGCCCTTCCTCCGGGAAGGAAGTGTATAACATTATGGCAAATATTCGGAGCCAAGGTACTAGAAAAAAATTTCCACTGACAGTGTAATGAAATTTAAATACGAAAACACACTCTCCAGATTCTGCCAAAGGGAGGGGTGAAAAGGCTTTGTCTAGTTTGTGTCAGCAACAATGGACACCTCTCAAACTTTTGGGGCTTCAAAGAGAAAGATGTCCATATTTCCAGTTGATTAATAGACTTAATATAATCTTCATTTCGCCCCCCCCCCAAATGTCCACTTATTGGCCTAAACAGGAACAGACCGTGTTATAAACAACTTAATTGCTTGCTTAAATATGTGATTCTACGCATGTCACATATTTTCTTAATTGAAAAAATATGGCAGCACACCAGTTACTGCAGGGACCAAGTGCCAAATTAATTTTATTGTTAAACTCCTTTGAATTGGTACAGGACACTCCACCATTTAGATAAAGCCGTTTACTAACACTCTGTTGGCACCAAAGGATTTTCCCCCACACAAAACCAGAGTAGTAGATGATGAGAAGCAGTAACGGATCGTGTAAATATTGAAAACCAAACCAAAACAAAAAACAAAAAACAAAAAACAAAAAACAAACAAAAAAAACCACCACCGAAAAGGAGCCTAACGCGTCTCCCAAGAGAAACAGTGTAGCCTGGACGTCAGCCTGCCTTGGCCTCATTCTACCTTCAGAGCTCAAACAGAATGGGAAGTTTTGGCCCCCAAGATTCAGGGTTCCAGGGTCTTCGCGGAGTTTGAGTGGTTCTTAGCGGCGGCCCCAAACCTGCGGATGACCCAAGGGAGGACTCAATCTTACTCCCTCTCCCAATCTTTCTCTGTCTCTCTCCTTTCCCTCTCTCTCTCTTTCTCAGGCCTAGGAAAGGAGTTCTCACAAACTCGGAGCTGGATGCTAACCATAATCCCGCCGGCCTGGCCCAGCTGCTGCCAGTACCCCCGCCCGCTCTGGGCCCCGCGAACTTCGCCATCCGCCCGCGGGCCGTCTGGGCTGCGGCCCCATCCTTCGGCTGGTGAAAATGCATTTCAGTGGAATGGGACCAGCGAGAGCATCTGAGAAGGGCACGCGCAAACCCCACACGCCCCCCCTCCCCACACATACTTGGACCCCACCCACGACCGTGCACACCACCGGACCCCCACCCCTCCATCATCACTCTAGCTTCCAAACTGAGATCCAAGGGCCCTCTCCGCAGCCCGCCCCCCACCCCGCTGGGCCCTGGGGTCCTCTCCCGCTTAGGACGAGACAAGAAGGCGGGAAGGGGAACCGCTGCTGGGGTCAGGCCGTTACCCTCGGTGAGCCGCGGGCTGCCCGGCTCCCTGCTTCTCTCGGCGGCGCCCATGTCCAGCTCCCGGACGGGAGAGCGCCCTCCTCCAGCTCCTCCGCCTGCTCCTGCTCCTCCTCCCGCACCTCCTCCGCCGCCTCCGCCTCCGCCTCCTCCGCCGCCGCCTCCGCCGGCCGCCCGGACTGCGGGGCTGCTGCGGTCGTCGCGGCCCGATTCCGCGCAGCCGGTCAGCTCCTTAGCCCCGCGCAGCGGCCCGCTCTCGAGCACCTCCCGGTAGGTGATCGCTTCCTTCTTCTCCTTCACTTTCTGGTCAAAAGACTTGGAGACGAATGCTGTAAGTTCTTCCATCGCCGCCGGTGCCCGTCAGCCCCGCACTCAACCTCTCCCAGCCGAGCCCCGCTCTTTTTTTCCTTCTTCTTTTTTTACTGCTCCAACCCCCCCAATAATAACACATCAATGGGGCAGGGGGTGGGGGAGGAGAGGGAGGAGGAGGAAGAAGAAGAGAAGAAAGAAGAGAAAGGAGAAGTAGAAGGAGGAAAAGAAGTAAGAAGAGGAGGAGGAGGAGGAGAAGGAGAAGGAGGAGAAGGAGGAGGAGGAGGAGGAGGAGGAGGAGGAGGAAGAAGGGGGAAGGGGCGGGGGCCGGCGGAGGGAAATGGGAACTGATGCTTCCCCACCGGAGCGCGCTTGTTCGATGTTAAGATCTTTGACAATTCTTCCTGCGGAGAGTTCAGATCTGATAGCAACGCTGCGCTTGAAGTCTCACTATTTATACTTCGCAAAGGCGGCCCCTTGTTCTGAGTAAATTACCTCCCTTCGCAACTCGGAGTGAGCCCCTTCCCGGGAAGCACCCGCGCCACTACCTGGGGGTGGGGGAGTGGGGGTTACGGGGGCGGGAGGAGAGAGAGAGGGAGAGAAAGGGAAGAGAGAGAGAGAGAGAGAGAGAGAGAGAGAGAGAGAGAGAGAGAGAGAGAGAGAGAGAGATTGAGATTGATTACGGCTTGAGTCCAAGCAGGCTGGGGCTGGAGTGGGAGGACAGCGAAGGGGGACGGGAGGGGGCGGGAAGAGGAGGCAGGTCCTAGGCTGTCCGGGTTTTCAGATAGCCTGGGCCGCCTGCGCTCGTGGCCATTAATCCAGGATTGATAAGAATCCCTAATTAATTTAATTAGGCGTGCGTTTCGCGTTGGTGTCAAGACTTAGTTAAACACTGGGGAGCTGGACCTACTCCGCCAGGGCGTGGCCAAGAGGAAACTGACAAGTGCGCGCGGCTCCTGGAGTCAGTCCCGTATCCCGACTCGGCATCAGACCCTACATTCTGCGCCCGCGTCAGGGTGCGGAGCAACCGCTCAGCTTCTCATTGCTGCCGGGTATCCCTGGCCCGAGTCAGGCGCCCCGCACCCCAGTTCCATATCCCGACCCGGTATTCCAGTTCTTCACCCCCGTTCCCCATCTCCCACTCCATGTACACCTCGCAGCTCGGCATCCTGGCTTCATAACCCTGTCCAGAGGCAGGATCCTCTACTGCTCCTTTTAGAGGCTTCCCGGCGCGCCGCCAGAGCTGAGCCAGGGTCTTCACCAACCTCTCCGCCTTGGGGAGTTTGCGATTTACCTCACTACTTGCGTCCTGGAACCCAAGCAGACTCCTGTACGGACAACCCTGCTCAAAGGGGCCGGTCGATTTAACGCATTTCTCGAGCAGCTGTTCCCTGACATTCCATTTTAAAGTGTTTCCTTAGCTCCAGGTAGTTAAACTTCGTCCCTTTTCGAGATCTCGGGACCCTCGCTCCATCTCCCTTGTAACTAATTCCCTGTATCCGGACTCCTCCCAAAATGATCTACAGGACCTCTTCTTTAGCATCCTGAGAAACATTCTCCTTGATTTTCTGATTTTGAAAAGCAAGTGATTATCTCTCTTTGACTTTGAAAACAAATCGACATTAAGTTTGTGCCCCATCTAATTTTATTTATTGTGGACTATTCGAAAAGAGAGGCTTGCCGGGAGAAAGATTTCTCTCTCTCCCCATGGGCTATTTTAATCCAAACAGTTATACGGGAGAAATGTCTACATTCTTGAGTCATTTGTCTGTATTGTGCAGGACAAAGCTTTCGGTGATAAGTGTGGCCACATATGTATCTCACATAAGAACATTTACATACGAAAAGTTATATTTATTTGTGTGTAAACAAATATACCTCTTCAAGGGTAGCTTTGAGGACATTTTTGAGTAGTCTGAATGTTAATGAGGGCTTTCTGATGTTAAAGGGAACTTGTTCATTTTCTTGGATATAATATTTTTAGTAAAAATAAAAGCGATTACAGAACTTTGATATGTATATCTTCCACCTATTGGTTAAGGCATCACACAAAGTTAACAGATAATTGGAGTTCATCAAACTACCTGAAACATTTATAAAAAGAACACAACTAAAACTTAATATAGTATTTCTAGAATATGTGCACATAGAAGTACGGATAACTTTGTCATGTACTACTCAGATTAAAATGTTCACATTCGGCGAACTTAAGGTGGAAATCACACTTTTTAGAAATATTACTTTGCCTTTTTTCTCTTGAATTCTGAAGTTATCTTTTGTTCTCCTTAAAATAGTTCATTTACTGCTACTTTCAGGAGAAATAATTAAGATCTTTACATTTCCAGTGCAATAGCTTTTAGGTATTAATGAATTATATGAGTGCTTGCTTATATTTTATTACACTACAAAAGAGACTCATGTACTCACCCTGTCCAAAGTTATATGAATTTAGAAACACGATTTTACATTTAATCTTGTGTTACTATTTGTACCCACTTTAATTCTGCTGTCGGAGGGAAATAACCGTAAAACTTTAATCCTCTATGAAAATACATTTTTGAGGTTATTTAGCAGAATGACCAGGAAGAGCTCTTGAATTGAGGTGTTAAATACTATTCACGAATAGCTTCAAAATAACCACTATTAGAAGTCTGGTGAGGGATCTAGAGACTCACCAGCTACTTTTTTCCCCGCCTTTCAAGCACATGACTTTTAAGTCTGATCTCAAATTCTATCTACTGAGCTTGAGGGAAAGATGAGCACTTTAAAGGTAATCAGGGAAGGCTCAGACACAATCATTGTGTGATTCACACCAAAGAGATTTTCTCTTAGACTTTCCTGGCATATTGGCTTTGTATATTTAGCAACAGTGTTGTTGATATTAGATAGAGTTATGAGAGATCCGCAGTGTCTGACCACGGACTCCACTGGCCTAAGGGAAGTTTTGTGTGTGTGTGTGTGTGTGTGTGTGTGTGTGTGTGTGTGTGTGTGTGTTTTAAAACAAACCAAGGTTTTGAAATCATATGTGAATAAATGCTCATGAAGTTCTAATGATGCTGTTTCATTAAATAGTAAATATTTTCCGGAAACAGGACATATCAAAATGCAGTTTCAGTAAAAAAGAAAAAAAAAAGAAAAAAAAAAGATAAAGCACAGTTGACAGTCTGCAGACAGGAGCCAGCCACCTGAATGGTCCTCTCAGCTCTTGAATTATTTAAAATAAACATAATGTTGTAGTTAAGTTTTAAAACGATCCCTCAGTACTGGTTAAAGTATAGTCATTTATGACAAATATATTCCTGGAGCTGATTTTCACCATCTCAAATGTGTGCAGAAACTGTAGCTTGGGTATCTAGCACTGTCAATGTGTTGGTTCTCACAGTTCACTCAAACCAAGGCCGACAGTTTATTTACCTCCGTATCTGCGTATTTATAGTGAATAAGGGAAGACTGATGTTCATGCAAGGACAGATAAATAATGTAGTATGAGTTAAAGAAAATGCTGAATCGTTTTAGTTTCTATTGGTTTAAATTACAAAAAAACCTAAACCCTTAATTTCTCTTTCAGAAGAAACCTCCTCTCCCTGCCTCGGGCAGCGTTTCCCAATTCCTCTACCAACCAGGTACTTTAATATGAGAAACTAATTTGCACCTAACCTGTGAGTGCCTTCACCTTCAGGGCAGAAGAAACACCGACTTTTAATGCATTTTTTTAAGTAAAACATTACACTTTAATCACACACGACTCTATACAGACACACTCCCAGGATTTATTATTGTTAGGTGAGTTTCCTCCTCCTCCAGCTTGTGATAACCAATTTTGCTACGTGTGGGTGTCTTAAACATAACTTCCTACCACGCAGATATGTTTACTAATTATCTGTGACGATAACTACGATTACTAAGGCACTAACACTTTTCAGTCCCCACGTTTATTGCTTTTTGGCAACAAGAAAATCAAATAAACGAGCAAGGAAAACCAACACCAAACAAAAAATTGGCGGCGTGACAATCTATTCCCTCGGCACTCGGAACGCCTGGCAACCTCCATCGATGCACTCGAAAGCTCGGCTGATGCTGCCTGGCGCTGGAACCAGGAAGGCGGTGAGCTTAAACTGAAGCAAGTTCGGAGGACGCCGGCGGCGCCCAGATTTGAAGAAACGTTTCCAGGCTTGCGGAGCTTGCAAGTCAACGAGAGGTGTGATACCGAAGGCCGGGAACCAGGTGATGCCCGCGTCCCGGGGCGGGGAGGAGGTGATCGCGCCCACGGGGTTCTCAGGCCCTGCGTCCGCGCGAGGCGGCGCGGGGCCTAGAGCAGTCTGTCTGCGAGGTGGTGGGTGGGTGGGCGGTGGCTTCGAGGCGTGCGAAGCGGCGCAATGCCGTGCGCATGCGTCCCGCACCTGGAGGTTTCTGACCCTTGAGGACCAAGCTGCGGCCTCAGGATAGTGGGCGGCCGTAGGGTGGTGGGAGGTCGCAGTCCTCAGGCTAGGCCCTCTGTTTGACGTGAACAGAGAGAGTTAGCCAGCTCTTCCGCCCCTTCCACCCTCACCCACTATTCTACCTGACATTGATCGCTACATTTGTTTTTATGGGCCTGTTTTGCAAAAGTGCCCGGTGCTTCATCACTAGCGCTAAGTAGGGTGCAGCGAGAGAGAGGCGCAACCTGGTGCACTTTGCACCACCCACTCCACTGTCTCTACTTTAGATCCACCTTACCTTCCAATACCCCCCATACACACACACACACACACTCACTACCCCCGTTCTTCCCGGCTCACACTCGCTTGCTGAGAGGAAAGATGGTTCAGGGTAAAATAGACTTCTTAACATATAAGTATACTCACATTAAGCACTCAGTTTTCTTGACTTCAGGACTTGTGGCCTTGTAATCAGAGACCAAGAGCATATGGTTACTCTTAAACTCTTTACTTTGGTGAGATGTTATGATGCACTATTATACATATTAACTGCTCTTGATTTTATGCCTTATTTTCTCAGGTTATACATCTTGCACATTAGAAGGTTAAAAAAATTTTTTTTCCATTTTTATAAGAATGAGCAGTAACCTATTTGCAAATCTACTAAGTAGGTACTAGGTAGTTAAATAAGTTAAAATGTCTTGTCACAAAAAAGTATTCAAGGTGTTAATATACATATAAAAGCGCTAATGTGAAGGAGATGCGCAGAGCTCTCAGGTTTAAGGATTGTCGCAGGTGTTACAGGTGCAATCTTGTAGGGAAACATTTTTTCAGAGCCCCTCTAGCTTTAGGGTCTATAAATATTCACTTTCTTTGCAGGCAAAGGAGATTTCCTGCTAAGTGGTAGCACTTCATTACTGTAGTAATGAAGTAGCCCTCAATGTAGCCCTCAATAAGAGGTCTAAAAAATGTTTGAAACTGAGAAAGATAAAGGCAGCTGGCACTTATTGCCTTACCAACTCGACCAGTCTCAGAGTTGTGTTATGACTTGGAAAACTTCTGTAATAAGATTGTTGTAGTAGATGTATAGATATGTTTTCTGCTTTCATTTTAAAACCATTGGGGAAAAAGTCCTGTGACTGATAATGTTTTGTTTCTTTTTGTTTTTTGTTTTTTGTTTTGTTTTTTTTTTTTTTTTTAAAGAGATGCTCATCTGCAAATTTTTAATTGTTATGGGAGGACTATTTTGTCACTTCTCTTTCTTTTGAGCTTTGCTTTTTTAGGCTCCTAAAGCTAGACTTTACCTGAGTTCTACTACCTTTGCATAATTCTATATCTATTTGTGGATTTCTTCTTACGCTAAATGTTATTAACCTGTATTTATTTTTCTCTATCTCTTTAAAGTGGATTTCCCATTGAAATGACTATTCTTCTCCCCCCACCCCCTTTTTTTGCCATATATCCAAGATCAAAGAGATTATAGTTTGATATACTAATGAATGAGTAATGGAGAAATAATCATAAACTGTCATGTTCTCCAAGAATCTTTGTTCTGTCCAACTGCCTCTTTTCTGAAAAAGATAACTGTTTTTTGTACTTTTATTAATAACTGGACAAAGGAACTACTTGTGTATGCCTTTGAGCTCTCTTTTGAATGACCTTATCTTGGCTCCACATCTTTAGTCACCTAAACTTTGCAGTAAGATATTTTGGTAAATTGAGGTCCTACTGTAGCCATTACCTGTTAGGGTTTTAATTCTGTAGTGGGAGTAGTTTGGTGAGATTTGCAACCATGAAACTAAATCGGCAAACTAGAAACTAGAGTGAGAATAGAAAACCAAGAGCTGTAGGAATTTTGTCCCAATGTTTCCTTCTCTGTTTACAAATAGATTGAAAATTGTTAGCTTGTAGGATACCTAAAAATCTGTGCTGGACTCATCATTGCCCTTACCAGAAAGAGATATTAATGTTTCTTTCCATCCATTGCACCTTACCAGTAGAGTTAAATATAGAGTTCTTCCTTACTAGGAGTGTGAAATATAAATTGACCACCATGACTTAAACGAGCAAGTATATTCAATTAGGGACATTATGGAAATCCAGATGTTAGTCTATATCTAGAGTGGTGAATAAGAATATAGTGCCTGTCATTGAGAGAGAAGACAATTTTTGCATCTACCTCTGACTTGCTCTTAGTGTTGACTTCCTTTTCTGAATAAATATTTGAAGTTAGCTCTAATAAAAAAATGTGGTGACTTCGCTTTCTCTCACAGAGATTAATTGTATTTCAGTGTTATTTTTCTGAAATGCAAATGCATTACGTGAAAAAATATGGTTTTGTGATTGTGCTATTTCAACTTTTTTTACTTGGCTCCTCTAAGGAATGATTTTGTATCTCTCATTATTTTCCTGGGTTAAATGAAATCATTCTTCTATTATGGATGACTTACGTTGTTTAAAATTAAAACAAAGAAAAATTTGACCGTCCACCCCCTGCATTCTCTCTTTTCTGGTTACCAACAAGATACATATTTAGATGTGTGTCTTTATTTTTTCCACTTTGTATGCCTTACACAGGGATTTGTACTCTGGACAAGAATGGAGAATGGAAATAACTATACGTACCGTAGAGCAGTGGTTCTCAAACTGTTTAGTTTTAGAATCCCTTTACACTCTTCAAAATTATTGAGGACCCCTAGAACTTTTTTCTTTGTGGGCTATATCTATAAATATTGCCTTACTAATAATTAAAATAGAAAAATTTGAAATATTTATTAATCCACTTAAAAATAATAAGTTCATTACCTGGTAACATAAATAACAAATTTGATATGAAAAATAACTTTTCCAAAACAAAACATTTTTAGTGAGAAAATCGGCATTATTTTCCATTATTGTTGATCTCTGATATCTGGCTTAACAGAAGACAGTTGGGTTTTTACATCTACTTTTGTATTGAATGCATTGTGATGAGTTATTTTGATTGAAGTATATGAAGAAAGTCTGGATTCACACAGATATGGTAATAGAAAAAGTATTTTTTAGATTTAAAATATACTTAATGTATGATATTAGTTTCAGGAAAAAGTATTTTAGTTGCCTTTTCAGATAATTCTTTGATACTACACCAAAACTTGACAAGTAATAGTTTCTTAAAGATTAGTTGCAATGTATTTGAAACCATGTTAATGAACTTTTCATACTCAATTACATTAAACTCTATCAGTCTATCTTGCACTGTGAATGGGTTTTTTACCCATGCATGATTCTGTGACATGCTTTGGCCTACTGGAAAATACTGGTTCACTGAGTCATGCATATATTCCAAATCTTGACACCCTTCATTATATAATATTTAAAAAAAAATCACATTTGGCAATACCACTGATCTCATTAGAAAAATCTTTAAGTACTGGAAAGCTATCAGTCTCATGGTAGCAGATACAAGTTATCCAAAATTCTAATTTTTGCTTGAGAGCTCAAATTTTATTATTGGTGACAAATAATGTCAGTTTTCTTGAAGTGAGAGATTCCATTCATTTTTGAGAAAATGTCTGTCAAATATGCAAGTCTGAATAATCATAGTTCTTTAAAATAAAAATAGTGTTTCATGACAAAAGCAGCTAGATTCAATTTGCAATGCAGCAGTTGCAACAATGCCTTTTCTCAAGATAACCATCATTCTTCAGTATGCAGCAGCAGTTTATATATATGTTACATTTTATCACACAGAATATTAAAAAAGATGTGTGTTCAAGGGTTGAAATTTAATAAAATCAATGATTTTTATTGCTTCATCAAGGAGATTCTTAAGTGAACTGCCTTTTTTTTTTTTAAACTGTTGCAGTGAAGAATGCAATGACTGCTAGTACAGTTTGGTGCCATTGCCATGATTCTTGTTAAGGCACCAGCAGTTTTGCCTACTATTGTTTTTACATTATTAGTGCAAAAGTCAACATGGTGAAAAAGGTAAATTATATTTTAGTATTATAATGAAAATAGTTTTAACCTCTTGGATCCCTGAAAGGGTTTTTGGGATCCCCAGTGGTCTATAGACCCCATTTTGAAAACTGCTGTTCCATTAGAACGTAAGCTCCTTAAGGGCAGGGTTTTCTGCCTCTTGTTCACTGAGTATCCCTTATATCTAGGCCTGCTATCATCCTGTGACATTTTACCTATCTCTGGTGTTATCTCACTTGTTTTCTAAATCTAGGTTGTCTTTTGGTGGAGTGTGAGGTATAATTTTGAGGCTTTGCATATTGGAAAATGCCTTTATTCTGGTGTCATATTAATAATTGGGCTAGATATAGATTCTAGGTTGAAAAGCATTTTCACTTAGAACTTTGAAGGCAAGTCTCCACTGTTTTCTATGTTGCTGTTGAGAAGTCCTGTGCTTTTTATTGTGATTTCTCTCTTTTTTTTTTTCTCTTTAGAAGTTTCTAGGATATTCGATAGATTTCTGGTATCTGAATTTTTATGAGCATGTTGGGTTATATCTTTTTAAATTCATTGTCCTGGGAACTTAGGGCAATTCATATCTTATAATTCTGAAAATGCTGTGGATATTTTTATTTATCTCTTCTCTCTTTTTTAATGGAATGCATATCAATTGGATATTGGACTTCCTGGCCTGATCTTTTTTTATCTCCTATTTTTCTTAACACTTTCTTTGAGTCCTTTGTTAGCCCTATTGTGTGTGTGTGTATGTGTGTGTGTGTGTTTTACCAATTATTTATTACCATTGCAAGCTTTTTCTCTTGTTCTATGAACGATCCTCCTGCTGGCTCATCTTCACGTATGTTTCTGAGGAAATTAATTGATTTTTTTGCCTTGAAGTTTTCTTCTGCATGTTCCTAGTTTAGTATGAGTTGCCTTTTTTCTTTGTTTCGGTTTCTGCCTCTTATGATGAAGCCTTTCATTATGTGGTTGATTATCATTTTTTTTTTTGTATAGTCACTAAAAAGTTAACAGAAAAGCAGTTTACAGAAAAAAGTTTAAGTTTTGAATTTGTTAATTGATGAGATTGGTTATAGGACCTTGCCTTTTTTTTTTTTTTTTTTTTTTGAAAGACTTTTAAATACATAAATAGTATATTTTATTTTAAGCACTGTTCGGTTTTTGCATAGATGAATCCTCTGCCAGAAATCTTGAATCCAAGCACACAGAGGGCTGCAATATTTACCATTATTTGTAGATTTTCAAAAGTAATCAAATCCCTTTAACTTTTAGTTTATCACCTCTGCCTTCTTTTACTGTGTCCCTGACCTGGTGCTTTATTGTTTAGTCATTTTTCTGAAATAAACCACCTCTCCTGGGATTGAGGAAGAGTAGTCACCTTTTTGGGTTATGCGGGGAAGGGGACCTGGGAGATTACTTCTTTTATCTACTTTCTACCAATTCTTTTGTTTTTTTAGTTCCATGCCTCATTGTGTCCTCTGTGGTAACAGGTATCTCAGATTCCTGATCCTTTTTGATTTTTGTTATTTGAATTGGCTTTTCTCTTGTTGGAATTCTCTGCAGTTGTTTGGTATTCAGCTCTCTTAGCTCTAAATCCTCCATCTGTTTTTTATTTGCTAAAAATTTGTTGACATATTTTGTCTACTGTTCCTGTTGTTTATTCTTCTAGTCTCTTTATCTTTGTGAATTTATACTTTTTTATCCTTTTATTCTCATTTTAATATTTTTTTTTTAACAAAATAATAGGAACATAATCAAAGCTCGTGTTAAATTAAATGGTTTCTTGTGGGTAAAGAAAATTCTTAACTGCTTAAAAGTGAAAATAAGAAAGGAGGAAAAAGCCAGGAAATAAGAAAATTTAGATGATGGTTATCACTCAATTATGTACAAATTCCTTAATGGAAATGCACACATATACTCGTGGTTATATATTATATATAATGGGTACATGGATATATATGTGGGTATTATGTACACATTTATTTAAATATGTATATATATGTATAATTTCAAAATCATAGTATTTTGAAGCTGGAAAGGATCATGGTGTTCTTTTACCTAGTGTAGTTTCATTTTTTAAGGAGGCTTAGATTTTGCTAGTGCAAGTTTCAAAACCAAGTCTCTCCAGTGTTTTTTTGAGCTATAAAATGTTAGAAATGCTAACAACTCCAAGGTTCATAACTATTTTTAAAGTCTATCTGGCTCTCAGTAAATAGCATAAAGTTTTGAATTGAATCCTAACAGCAATTTTTAGCTCGTGTTGCACTGGAATCAGGGAGGGGATAAGCTCTCTGATAATTCTGAAAACAATGCTGGAATTTAACACATGGCTTGTTTTATAGTAATGATATTTAACTTATTTTGAATAAATATTAAAGGAAAGCATGAGATATATATTTATCTGATCCATTAACCATTTATCTTAATCATTACATAGGATGGATCTTGCTTTTATTTGATATTGAAAGATAGCTAATAACTATCAGTAAAAAAAAATAAGATTGCAGATGAGAATCTCAAGGCTAACTTTAAAGTAAGTTAGTTTCTTATCAGCTAGGTTAATTCATAAACATGAAAACCTTAAGTTCTATTTCTGTATGTTTTTTTCTTTTGTTTACTAAATATACAAACGTCACCATAGCCATATAGAAAATAGTTTAAAAAAGAAAAAAAATCACCCAGTTTCAACAGTTAAATATTATTAGTTTTCATTTTTGCTCTCATTCATGTGTACATATTTTCTTAAATTGTAGTCTTTGTAGATACAGCTTTAATAATGCTACAATGGATATCTTCATGATTATATCTTTCTTTTAAGAAAACTTTCCAGATGTATTTCTAGAATTAGGATTGCTTTGTCAAAAAAAAAATCGACAGTTTTATGACTCTTTATTTAAATTGGTTAATTGCTTTTGGAAGGATTATACCACTACTTTATAGGAACTAGCAGTGTGAAGAGTTGACTGACTTTACAGTAACCTCATCGACTTTGGTACTTAACATTTCCTTCTCTAAATTTCACAAGTGAAATGTTGATAGTGTATTGTTTCAATCTGTACTTTGTTGATGACTAATGAGTTTTTATTCATTTAAAAATTTAGAATTTTTACTTAGAAAGATGTAACCCTAAAACATAGTAAAATATCTTTCATTTTTAGGGAATATGAAAATGAAGGCTTAGGTAGTTGTTCCCTAAACCAAGTATCATAATTAATGAGAAATGTAAGTTAAAATATAAGAACATTTTTATAATGAGCTATTTTCAGGATTGACTCTTTTGAGAGACATTTGAAAAAGTTTAGGACAAATTTAAGTTGTTCATAAATTGTAAAACCAGTTAATTAATAATCCTAGCAGACTCTACTAGAGCTGTTTCTCATTTATAATTCTACTTTAAGACTTCAAAATTTTTTCCAAAGTTTAAAAAAAAAAACTATATTAAATTTTATCCATTTGCCATTATGTTAGTAGTAATTTTCTTTGAATTTAAACTCATAGAAATGGGACGCCGGTCATCAGATACTGAAGAAGAGAGCAGAAGCAAGAGAAAAAAGAAACACCGTAGACGGTCATCCTCAAGTAGTTCCTCAGATAGTAGGACATATAGTCGAAAGAAAGGTGGAAGGAGATCAAGGTCAAAGTCAAGATCTTGGTCCAGAGATCTTCAGCTTCGCTCACATTCTTATGATAGAAGGTGATTCTCATAATTTTTACTTACATAATAATGAGAGTAATATTCTTCAGAGTTTTTGTTTTTGTACTTTTAATTTTTCTGGGTAAAACATTTTTTGTTTAGTAGTGGTATATTTATAAGGGTTAAGCCCCAACCCAAAGGTTTGCTTGCTTGTTTGTTTTTTTTTGCCAGGCCCAGCACGTGAGTTCAGTGTCTTCGTCCATTGTCTTTTCTTTGTACACAAGTAGATATAAACTAGTATAGTTCTTATACTATATTATCTATTAATATTGGAAGGATTAAGTATACTACTGTGACCCCTAAAGTCTTAATTAGTAGCTGGTTTGATCATTAAATTATGGAACCAGTCATCTTGCTGTTCAAGAGGAATACCATTTTATCTTTGTTTGTATCTAGAAAGAAGGCAATAAAAATAAGATAATTCTTTAGAATCTAGATGATTTCTCCATTATGTTCATAATTTTTTTTTTATAGTAATGATACTTGATTATATTTTATTTCAGACGCAGGCATCGGTCAAGCAGTAGCTCTTCTTATGGCTCCAGAAGAAAACGAAGTCGAAGTCGTTCAAGGGGTCGAGGGAAATCCTATAGAGCTCAGAGGTCTAGGTCAAAAAGCAGAACAAGAAGGTATGGCATAGTGGGTACTACTTTCTTTGTAACACACCATCCCTAAATTTAGTGACCTGAAGCAACAATTATTTATTTTCTCATCATTTTGTGATCTTGACTGAGCTCAGCTGGCAGTTCTGCTTGTCTCACATGGGGTCACTTATGCGATTGTAGTTATGTGATAGCATGACTAGAACTAGATGGTCCAGTGTGGCCTCACCCTGGCATTTGGTGACAGCTGATAGCAACTTTCTGGGATGCTTTAGTTTTCCTGTAGCTTCTTATCCTCCAGTAGGCTAGGCTGGCCTTTTTCATGTGATGAAATAAGTATTTCAAGAGGATAAGAACAGAAGCTGCAAAATCTCTTAAGGTCTAGCCTCAGAAATAACCCAGTATATTATGGAGTGAATGTTTGTGTTCACCCTAAATTTATGTGTTGAAGCCACAATCCTCAATGTAACTGTATTTGGAGATAGGGTCTTTCTGGAGGTAATTAAGGTTAAGTGAGATTATAGGTGTGGGGTCCTAATACAATAGGGCTGGTGGCCTTATGAGAAGAGGGAGAGATCTTTGAGTGTGCATTCAGAGGAAAGACCACATGAGGACACAGTGCAAAGGCAGCTATGTACAAGCCAAGACGAGCCAGTAAGCTAGGAACCAAATCAAAGCCGGCATCTTGATTTTGGATTTACAACCTCCAGAACTGTGAGAAGTAAATTTCTGTTGTTTACGCTGCTCAGTCTGTGGTATTTTGTTGTAGTAGACCAAGCTCACTAATAAAGGCTGGCTGTCACTCCATCTGTTTTCTTGCTGTGCCCAGGGACCATTAATGCAGAGAATAGCCTATCTAAAGAGAATTGGAATTTTGGGCACTGGTAGAAAATATGGTTGAATAGTATGGGGACTATGGTACTGAGGGACTTGGTAAAAAAGTAGGAATTCAGAAGTTATTGAAAGTTTTTGAGCAGAAGAGCATTAGGATAAAAAAAGGAATTTAGTAAGATCAGCTATTATTCTCTGCTTAGTTTTTCATACTACTATTAAGTTTTATTTTTTTCATTGTTTTTTTTTTTAAGTTTATTGGAATAACACTGATTAATATAATTATATAATTTTCAGGTGTACGTTATAATTTGATATCTGTGTATTCTATTGTGTGTTTACCACTCAAAGCCCAGTTTCCTTCAGCTACCATATATTTGATCCCTTTTACCCCTACCCCTACTGCCCTACATTTGACCCCCTTTACCCCGACTACCTCCCCCCTCCTTCCCCACCCCCTTCCATCTGGTAATCACTAGTCTATAGTCCATGTCCATTAGTCTCTGTTTGTTCTGTTCATTTGTTGCTTTTAGGTTTATATCTCACATATAAGTGATACCGTGTGATTTTCAACTTTTTCTGTCTGGCTTATTTCGCTTAGCATGATTTTCTCGAGGTCCATCCATGTTGTCTCAAATGGCAGTATTTTATCTCTTCTTGAGGCTGATATTCCATTGTATATATGTACCACAGCTTCTTTAGCCAGTCATCTATCATAGGACACTTTGGTCGCTTCCACGTCCTGTCCACTGTGAATAATGCTGCGAACACTGGTGTGCAAATATCTTTTTGGATATGGGTTTTCAAGTCTTTAGGGTAATAACCAGTAGAGGGATTGTTCGATCATATGGTAGATCAATTCTTTTTTGAGGAACCTCCATACTGTTTTCCAGAGTGGCTGTACCAATTTACAGTTTCACCCACAATGTATGAGGGTTTGTTTTTCTCTGCATCCTCTCCAACATTTGTTATTACTTGTACTGTTGATTATAGCTATTCTAACAGGTGTGAGTTGGTATCTCATTGTGGTTTTGATTTCCATTTCCCTAATAGCTAGCGATGTTGAGCATTTTTTCATATATTTGTTGGCCATTTGTATGTCCTCTAGGGAGAAGTTTCTATACAGATCCTCTGCCCATGTTTTGACTGGATCGTTTGTTTTTTTGTTGTTATTGAGTTGTATGAGTTCTTTGCATATTTTGGATATTAGGCCCTTATCCGAGTTGTTCCTTGCAAATATATTTTCCCATTTGGATGGTTGTCTCTTTACCTTGTTGACGATTTCTTCTGCTGAGCAGAAGGTTTTAGTTTGATGTAGTTCCATTCATTTAATTTAGCTTTTACTTCCCCTTCTTTTGAAGTCAAATTCACAAAATCCTCTTTAAGTCCAAGGTCCTTGAGTTTAGTTCCTATGCTTTCTTCTATACATTTTACTGTTTCAGGTCTTATATTCAGGTCCTTAATCCATTTTGAGTTAATTTTGATGTGTGGTGATAGACAATAGTCTAGTTTCATTCTTTTGCCGGTGGCTTTCCAGTTTTCCCAGCACCATTTTACTGAAGAGGCTTTCCTTTCTCTACTCTATGTTTTTGGCTTTTTTGTCGAAAATTATTTGCCCATATAAATATGGGTTTACTTCTGGACTCTTGATTCTGTTCCACTGGTCCATGTGTCTGTTTTCTGTCAATACCATGCCGTTTTGAATACTGTAGCTTTGTAGTATAATTTGAAGTTGGGCAGAGTGATGCCTCCAGCTTTGTTCTTTTTTTCTCAGGATGGCTTTTGCAATTTGGAGTCTTTTGTGCTTCCATACAAATCTGATGATTTTTCGTTCTACTTTTTTTTAAAAAAAGCTAGTGGGATTTTGATGATTCCATTATATCTGTATAATGCTTTAGTTAATTTGGTCATTTTAACTATGTTGATTTTTTCAATCCAAGAACACGGAATATCTTTTCATTTCTTTGTATATTCTTCTATTTCTTTTAATGGGGTCTTATAGTTTGCATTATATAGGTCCTTCATATGTTTCATTAGATTTATTCTTAGGTATTTTATTCTTTTTGTTGAAATTGCTAAAGGAATTATTTTTCCCACTTTTTCTAACACTTCGTTGTTAGAATATAGGAACACAATGGATTTTTGAACGTTGATTTTGTATTCAGATACTTTACTTATTTGCTTATTGTTTCTAGTAGTGTTCTTATGGAGCCTTTAGGGTTTTCTATATAGAAAATCATGTTGTCCCCAAATAATGACAGTTTGACTTATTTGTTTCCTATTTGGATGCTTTTTAATCTTTCTCTTGTCTGATTGCACTCGCTAGGACCTCCAATGTTATATTGAATAACAGTGACAATAGTGGACAGCCTTGCCTTGCCTTGTTCCTGATATTAGAGGGAAGGTTTTTAGTTTTTCACCATTAAGGGTTTGTCTATATGGCCTTTATTATGTTAAGGGACTTTTCTTCTATACCGATTTTGTTAAGTATTTTGATCATAAATGGGTGCTGTATCTTGTCGAAGGCTTTTTCTGCATCTACTGATATGATCATATGGTTCTTATTTTTTAATTTGTTTATGTGGTGTATTACCTTAATTGATTCGTGTATGTAGAACCATCCCTGTGCCTGGGATGAAGCCCACTTGATCATGGTGTATAATCTTTCTAATATGTTGCTGTGTTTGGTTCGCTAGTATCTTATTTAGGATTTTTGCATCTGTATTCATGAGAGATATTGGTCTGTAGTTTTCTTTATTTGTGTTATCCGTGGCCAGGTTTTGGTATCAGGGTGATACCAAAGTATTGCCTCCCCTTTGATTTTTTGGAAAGAGTTTGAGGAGAATAGGCATTAAATCGTCTTTAAATGTTTGGTAGAATTCATTGGTGAAGCCATCTGGTCCTGGACTTTTACTTTGTGGTAGATTTTTGATGATTGTTTCAATTTCCGTACTGCTGATTGGTCTATTTAGATTTTCCAGTTCTTCTTGATTCAGTCTAGGAAGCTTGTATTTTTCTGAGTACTGGTCCATTTTTTTCTTAGGTTATTGAATTTGGTGTTATATACTTTTTCATAGTATTCTTGTATGATCCTTTGTATTTCTGCGATGTCAGTCGTAATTTCCCCTCTTTCATCCTGATTTTGTTTATTTGTGTCCTTTCTCTTTTTTCTTTAGTGAGTCTAGCTAGGGGTTTGTCAATTTTATTAACCTCAAAGAACCAGCTCTTTGTTGCATTTATTTTTTCTATTTTTTTTTTTGTTTTTGTTTTCAATTTCATTTATTTCTGCTCTAATTTTGATTGTTTCTTTCCTTCTGCTGCCTTTAGGCTTCATTTATTCTTCCTTTTGTAATTTTTTAAGATGAAGCAGTAGGTTGTTTATTTGGGCTTGTTCTTGTTTTTGGAGATAGGCCTGTAACTTTCCTCTTATGACTGCTTTTGCCTTGTCCCAAAAGTTTTGATATGTTGTACTATCATTATCATTCATTTCTATGTATACTATTAGACTTTAGTTGTGGGGATATGTTAGCAGCCTGATTTTGTTATCTAGGCATATAAATCTCTCTATGAATCTGAAATTGGGTAATAGTAATAAGTCCAAATGTTTAGGTTTTCTGGCTTGTATCATTTTGCTTCAGGCTCCTCTCCTTTGTATACACACCATGAATAAGCCACTCTGTGGTACATGCCTTTGCTCTCTGTACATGTCCCTGAGTTGCTAGCTTTGTTTCTTTGAGCATGCTTTCTTCTAGTTTCTTGAATTATCTCTACTTTGAGAAGTATTTCTACACTTTAATGTTCATTTCTATTTAATCTTTAATTCTCTTCTTCATGAAATCTTTTTTTGATTTTTACCTTCTCACTCCAAAGTCAAATTTAATTCATCTTTTCTCTGACCCACCATCACATATGATTCCTGGGATGTAACAGTTATATTATGAATATGAGGTTTTTGTTATTTTCATGTATTGTAAACTCTTGTGGAGGGATCTCTTGGTACCTTGCATAATGCCTGGCTTAGTAAATATGCCTTGATTGATTGGATGATTAACTGGGGGAAATGAAGTTAGGTAGAGAGCTGATTTTTGTAGTAAGGAAAAGTTTTATCGTTTAATTGATTTGTAGAAGGAAAGCTTTATTTTGGATGTATTGATTTCTCTAAAAAGAGGCTGATTCCGAGAAAACAACTTCAACTGAAATTTCCTGTCATTGGGAATAGAAACCATAATCCATGCTTTTATGTGGTCTTTTTTAGTTTATGAAGTATTTTCATATATGCTGAATCAATCAGAGTTTGATTAGGGAAACAGAAGCCACTCAATTCATTAGAGTTTTAACACAGAGAATTAAAGGCTTATATAACCCTTGGGAGGGCTCAGGGAATTATGGAAGCTGTCCCTGATTATTTCAGCCTGAAGCATGGAAGCTAGTTGTTTTCTCAGAAATTGCTGAAAGTCTTAAGAACTCTTCAGATTTGTAGCACCAAAGTGGGTGCTTCTCAAGAAACTACTCACCTGGAAGCTGCATCTCTGCCCAACCATCTATCTACAACTACCTCCAGAGGGGAATCTGGAAATGTTAATTTTCCTTTGCAGTGCAAGGAAGACCTTAAAAGTCATGGCAGTGATGTCTAGTCAGCAACAAACTATTTCGCACACAGGTGTTTAGTAATTTGAGTTTTGTATTTGTCAGGCAGTCATGCAAGGTAATACCTATTTTATATATGAGGAATCAAGTTATTCAACAGTAACTTTTAAGCCTCTTGCATCAGTACTTCTGCATTTAATTGCCAATAACTTAATAATTTGGAAATACCGAAAAGTCCTAAATTTTGAGAAAATGCATTATCTGTGTCCTATATCTTATGTTTTTTCGTAAAATGTATTTTAGGAATTTATTTTTTAAAATGTTTAAATTGAGTTTCATGGTTAATTTTGGTTTAACAAGAAAAGGGAATGACTCATTTCTTGAACATTTTAGTTAATTAAGGCTTTAAATAGAGATGAAAATAATGAGTTTTCCGTAGATCAAGTACTATATGATTTTAAATCTGGAAGGTGTGTTAATGATCTCTGTGCTTTTTTAATAGAAATGAGTTCTGTCATGGAAAGTCAAATATTTTAAATATTTAAATATTTAAAAAACAAAGTTCAATAAACTCTATTGTTATATATGTAAAAAAAAATAATTGAAAGATGAGGCATGTTTTGGGAGATGGCAGGACTGGAGGGGAGTCAAATATGTGAGGTTTGCTGCATTTTCCATGGATAAGTTTAAAGTAATTAGTTGATTATGCTTTTTAATATAATTTTTATGTTCTTTACTCAAGTTGTGACATGTATCATATCACTTTCTTCTGCAACAGTAAGAAACCTACTCCTATTATATTTTATTATTTTATATTATTTCTTCTATTCTAGAATACACAGAAAGTAGTTTCAGAATTGCTGATACATACCAGTAAGAAGAACAAACTTATAAACTAGAGTTCAATATTTTTTATGGTTCTTTTTATCTTTACTCTGGGGATATATAGTTCTCCCCACTTCATTATGGTTAGTTTCTTCGAAGAGTTAGGTTTATTTGTTTCTGTTTGCATTTCATTTTACATTTTTTATCCTTCTAAATTTTAAAATTTTATTTACTTGTTTACCCCGCCCCCCACATTATTGTAGTATGTGGTTATAAAAGACAGCACAATACTAAAAGGTGGACACAAATAAGGATCACTCCCTTTCTTCTGTCTTGTTCCTGACCACCACCTATGTAATTAATCCTATAAGTTTGGTATTTTAGCTTTCCTCTGTTTCTTTTTAAATGACGTATTAGTTATATCTGCGGCATACTGTGGCTACTCTTTTACGCTTTTCCTTTTTTTGTTGTTATTTAGTAATATATCTTGGAAATAACTATCCATTAATTGTAATCTTATTCATATTTTATAGTTGCTTAGTATTTCATTGTGTGGATGTATCATAATTTGTTTAGCCAGTCTCCTAGGTTTGGACGTTAGTAATAACGTCCAAATTTTTGCAGTTACTTAAAGGCTGCCATGATTAACATTGTGCTTCAGGATTGGGTTTTTGTTTGGTTGGGGTGTATCTTCAGGGGAAACTCAGAAGTTGGATTGCTGGATCAAAAGGTGAATGTTTGTAGTTTTGTTAGAAATTACTAAATTCCTGTCAGTAATGTATCCAAGGCTTGTTTCTTCAGAATCTCACAAGTAGAATGTATTGTCATTTAAAAATTTTTGCTGATATGATAGATGAGAAATGGTATTTTAGTGTAAGGTTAGTTTTTGTTTCTTTTTCTCATATGTGAGGTTGAACATCTTTTCATATATTTGAGGACCAATTATTCTATCTTTTTTGTGTGTGAATTTTCTGTTCATGTCTTTGGGTTTTTGATCTCTTTTTCCTTCAATTTTTAAGAGACTTACTAGATATATTAGTTCTTTAGCTGTGATATATATAGCAAATATTTTCTCTTAATTTTTCAGTTGTCTTTTGACTTCGTTTATGGTATTTATTGGCCGTGCAAAAGTTTTTTTTCCTTTACGTGGTCAAATTTATCACTCTTTCATCGCATCTTTCCTTATATGCAGAACATTGAGAAATTATTTCCTTACATTTAAATGTAGAGGAATTTGCTGATGTATTTTCTGTTGTACTTGTTTGTTTCAGTTTTTACATTTAGATCTTTTATATATTTGAATTTATTTTAGTGTATGATATGACGTATGGACCTTTTTTCCCTCAAATGGCTGTTCTCACATCACCATTTATTAAAAACTCCATCTTTGCCCCAGTGATTTGTGATGCCTTTTTTATAATATACTAAATTCCATTAGTACCTGAGTCTTTTTTCATTGATCTGCTTGTCTGTTTATGTACCAGTAACACACTTACAATTATAGAAACTTTATAGTATATTTTAATATTAGGTAGGGCTAGTCCCTCCTTTGACTTTTAGCTTTTCCATTTCAATGTTTTTTTGGCTAGTCTTTTAATGTAAATTGTTTATTTTTTCATATAAACTTTGGTATTAATTCATTTAGGTTCATTTAAAAAGCTTGGTGTTTTTTGGGGGGATTTTATTAAACTTAAAAATTAAGGAGAACTGACATCTTTCTCATGTTGAGTTGTTCTAAAAACAAAGGGATGGTTTTTCCATTTGTTCTGGTCTAGTTTTTTTGTGATTCAGAAGTGTTTTAAAGTTTTCCTCATATAAATTTTACTCATTTCTTGCTACCTTTATTCCAAAGTGTTTTAGCTTCTTTACTGCTATTTGTAAATGAGGTTTCCCCTACCGTTATGATAACAAAATAGTTATTGTTTCTTTTTGTGAAGTCTACAGAAGTCTGTGTTTATTTTACTTATTTTAAGCTTTATTGAGATATAATTGACATAATATTATGTAAGTTTAAGGTATACAACATGTTGATTTGATACACTTAAATGCTACAGAATTATTACCACCATAGCCTTAGCTAACACCTCCTTCACATCACATAATCACCATTTCTTTTTTGTGGTAACAACATTTAAGATCTCTCCTAGAAACTTTCAAGTATACAGATAATACAGTGCTACTAACTACAGTCAACATGCTGTACATTTGATCCCCAGAACTTAATCATTTTATAACTGGAAATTTTTACTCTTTGACCCCATTTCTCCCACCCTTCAGCTCCTGGTAAACACCACCATTCTAGTCTGTTTCTGAGTTTGGCTTTTTTGGATTCCACATGTAAGTGATATCAAACAATATTTGTATTTCTCTATCTGACTTATTTCACTTAGCATAATGCTCTCAGGGTTCATACATGTCGCAAATGGGAGGATTTCCTTCTTTCTCATGGCTGAATAATGTTCCATTGTATGTATGTGTGTATATATATATATATATATATATATATATATATACCACATCTTTCTTATCCATTCATCCATTGACGGACACTTAAGTTGTTTCCATATCTTTGCTATTGTGAATAATGCTGCAGTGAACATGGGAGTAAGATTCTGTTTTTATTTTCCTTGGATATATATCCATATATGGGATTACTGTAAAGTGTTCTCTTTTCTTCACATTGTTGCCAACACTTGTTATCATTTAATGATAGCCATTTTAGCAGGTGTAAGATGATATCTCTCATTGTGGTTTTGATTTGCATTTCTCTGATGATTAGTGCTGTTGAATATCTTTTCATGTTCCTGTTGGCCATTTATATGTCTTCTTTAGAAAAATGTCAGTTCAGATCCTCTGCCCACTTTTTAATTGGATGATTTGGTTTTTTATTTTTATTTTTTGCTTTTGAGTTGTATGAAATCTTTATATATTTTAGATATTAACCTCTTTTTCTATATATGACTTGCAAATGTTTTCTCCCATTCCATTGGTTGCCTTTTCATTTTGTTAATGCTTTCTTTTGCTATGCAAAAGCTTTTTAGTTTGATGTTCTACTGTCTAGTTTTGCTTTTATTGTCTTTGCTTTTTATGTAAAATCCAAAAATCTTTGCCAAGACTGATGTCAAGGAGATTACCCCCTATGTTTTTTTCTAGTTTTATTGGTCTGTCTTTAGCAAGTGGCTTGTCTCTGGTTAATTTTTTTTAAAAATTGATACTGTCTTATTATTTAGATCTTCTGTTTCCCTATATCTACCTTACTAATTCATGCTTTTATTAATTTTGGTTTCAGGTCTTGCATTCAAATGTTTAACCCATTTTTGAGTTGATTTTGTATATGATGTAAGATAGTGGTCCAGTTTCATTCTTTTGCATATGGCTATCTGGTTTTCTCAACAGCATTTATTAAAGAGACTCTCCATTGTATATTATTGGTTTCTTTGTCATATAGTAATTAACCATATATGTGTGGATTTATTTCTGGGCTCTTTATTTAGTTCCTTTGGTTTATGTTTCTATTTTTATGCCAATACTATACTGTTTTTGATCATTACAACTTTGTAATATAGTTTGAAATCAGAAATTGTAATCCTATTAACTTTGTTTTTCTTTCTGAAGATTTCTGGGGGTCAGGGGAAAGATGGCGGATTAGGTAAAAGCAGGATTTGTCTCCTCCCAGGACCGCATTGAAATTACAACCAAATTATAAAATAATCAACGTGGAGAATCACCTGAAGTTCAGCTAATCATAACACCTACATCTGATAATATAAAGGAGCCACATTGAAGCCAGTAGGAGGCGCAAAGTCCCAAACTGGACTGGACTCGCACCCACGGGTGGTGGACGATCACTGGGAGGGAGAGCAAGGCTGCAGAAGCTCTCCTGAAGGAGCGGGGGGTCCTGGTCTCATCTGGGGGCTACACAGCCCAGGGTCCCAGCCCAGGGAAGAGGAGATTCCAATAACTCTGACTGTAGAAACTAGAGGAGATTCTGGCCATCTGGGTGAGACGGAAAGCAACTGAGCCCCTAGATGTCCCTTTGAAGGACCGTGCGAAGGATTTCTGACCTGTGGACACTCACCTGGGTTCTCAGCAGCGAGTCTGAGGCTCACGCGGAATTCAGTCCGAAAAAGTCTCCATTACCTGGAGAGAGAAAGAGAAATGGAAAGGCAGCCACCATTGTGCCTTAGTCTGGCCCTCCTACAGACCACACCAGCTAGATTGTGCAGACCCCTCCCACAGAACCATTAGAAGCCCCTGGTCTAATGGCGGGAACTTACAGCAGTTACCAAATTTCCAGTAAGACTGAGGCTGTTTTGATCTGACAGCCACTGTCTCTCTGAGACCCTGCCCCATCCAATCTGCAGACTGCCCAGGGCAGGTATTATTGACTTGCTGCCAAGCTCAGCTCCGAGTGATTCAGAACCAAGTGTTCACAGTGGGGCGGCTGTCCTTGTCAGTGGCTTTCCCAATCGCAGCAAAAGCGGCCAGTCCTGTAAGCTACATTTCAATTCCCAGTGGGTGACCAGTACTATGAGCCGCATTTCAACAGAGAACATGGCGGAATGAGAGACATCCTCAGATCTCTCCCCCTTGAAACAATAAGCTGAACATCTAAAACTCAACAAAAAACACCCAAACTGCACACCAGCACGCCTGACTGTGGGATCCTCACATAAGGGCTGCCACAGGTACTTTAAGACATTATATAAAGCAGGGACCAAGAGGCTTAGACGCCACCGACTGGAAACCAAAAGAAAAGCGCCTTCTTTGCAGCAGACTACAGACAGACCTTTATATAATAAACCTTCTTTCTGGAAAACAGCATAATACACTTCCATTAATGCCTAGGAGGAGAAATAGTCCATTAAACACTATGAACAACCAACGTGGCAAGCCATCTCAAAAAGAAAGAGAAAAATCTCAAGAAAATAAGCTTACAGACATAGAAATACGTGACTTAAATGACAGAGAATTTAGGATGGTACTTCTGAAAAAACTCAATGAGATTGAAAACAAATGACATCAACAATTTCAGGAATTGAAAAAACAACTAGATGAGCAGAGCAAGGAGATTGAAACCCTCAAAAAGAACCAAATAGAACTTCTAGAGATGAAGAATGCTCTGTAAGAGTTGAAAAATGAAAGAGCAAGCTTGAAGATTTCTTTGGCTGTTTGGGGGTTTTTAAGGTTCCAAACAAATTTTGGGATTGTTTGTTCTATTTCTGTAAACGATGACATTGGATTATTTATTTATTTTTATTATGGTGCCATTGGTTAACAAAATCCAGTAAATTTAAGGTGTACAGTTCAACAGTAGGGCATATATATATAGCATTGTGTGTTCATTGCCCAAAGTTAGATTTCTTTCTCTCACCACATATTTGACCCCTTTTACCCCATCTACTTTCCCCCTTCCCCCCTCTCCCTCTACCCTCTGGTAACCGCTAGTCTGTTGTCCATGTCCATGAATCTCTGTCCTGTTTGTTTGTTGCTTTTAGGTTTATAGCCCGTGTATAATTGATATCATGTGGTTTTCAACTTTTTCTTTCTGGCTTATTTCGCTTAGCATGATTATCTCAAGGTCCATCCATGTTGTTGCAAATGGCAGTATTTCATCTCTTCTTGTGGCATTGGAATTTTAATAGGGATTGCCTTGAATCTAGATTATGTTAGGTAGTATGGATTACATAAATTTTATATGCTGCTACTTCTTTCATTGTTTGAATTTTAGCATTGACTCTAGGATTTATCAGATATACTGTCATATCATCTGCAAATAAAAATTTTACTTCCTTTCCAGTTTTTATTCCTTTATTTGCTTTCTCTTATCTAATTGCATTGACCTTTGCCTCCAGTTAAATGTGGAATAGCAGTGGAGATGATATACATCTTTGTTTTTTTCTTGATTTTAGTGTAAATGCCTCTAGTGTTTTTCCTGTTAAGAAATGCACTGGCTCTAGGGCTAAAGTGTGTATATTTTTTTCATGTTAAGAGAGGGTCTATCACTTTATATTTTTTTTCCAGGAATGGGTATTGAATTTTGTTGAAGGCTTTTTTATCATTCGTGGATATAATCACATGGTTTTTGTTTTCTTAGATCTGTTAAAGAACTAATCTTGCATGTCTGGGAAAATCAATTGGCCTTGGTGTATTATTTTCTTAATGTAGTGTAGAATTCCATTCACTCATTTTTTAATTTAATATTTTTATGTTGAAATTTATATGTGATATTGGTCTGTAATTTTTTTTTATACTGTGTTTGTCAAGTTTAGGTATCATCATCCTTGCTTCATAAAAATAATTGGAAAGTTTTCCTTTATTTTTGTTATTCTCAATTCGTGGAGCATTAGGACTATCTGGTCTTTGCAATTTTGGTAAATTTGTGAAACTGTCTAGGCCTGGTGCTTTTTTTTTTTCCCCAGCATGAATACTTTTATATAACCAGGGGTAAACAAGGCACCAATTTTGAAGTTAAATCCACTAAGAAGATAATAGCAAAATTTAAAAAGATCTCTATGATGATGTGACTTCCATTCACAATAAAACACTCATAATTGAAATTTTGATTTTATATACAAAGGGCTAGCATTGTTTCTGCAGTAGATGTCTGGAATGACCCATTCATGGAAGTTCACTTGAGCCAACTTAATGAAGCCTGTATTCTTTGCGTACTGACGGAAACACTGGCACCACATATTGAGGCCGTATTTCTTGATCAGACCGTGTGGGTTTGAGCAGATGCGGCAAGAATGAGAACCCTGGCCGAATTTTCGTGGATGGCTCCAGTACAGTTGCTGATGACCCACCTCGCTCTCTCGGAGGCAACGAGGCAGAAGTTGGGCCTGGTGCTTTTTTTGTAGAGTGACTCATTGATAACTTTATTTCTTCAACAGAAATTGGTCAGTCGAAACTTTGTTTCCTACAGGTTTACTTTTGATAAACTGTATTTTCATAGTATATGATTCATTTCATCTATATTTTGAAATATGTATACCTGGAGGTCTGCAAAGTACTTTCTTATTATTAAAATTTTTCTTATGTTTCAGTGCTTATTTTCCTTGTCATTTATTTGTATATTTGTGCTTTTTCTGTTGTTTAAGTTAGCTGGTGGATTCTCGTTAATTTTTTTAAAAAATTGATTTTGATTTATTACCTGGATCTTCTGTTTATTATCCACCTTACTAATTTCTGCTTTTATTTTTATTTCTTGCTTTGTGCTTTCTTTTGTTTTAGTTTGTTATTCTTTTTCTAGTCTTTTGGGCTGGGAATTTATTTATATTTGTACTTCATTTCTGTAGATAAAAGTATTTAAGGCTATGAATTTTCCTCTAATCACTGTTCAAAATATATCCCATAAATTTTTTCCAACATAATTTTATGAAAAATTTCAAGCATACAGTAAAATTGAAAGAATTTTACAGTGAATACTCATATATCAATCACCTAGCTATTACTATTAACATTTTACTTACTTTATCACATATCTATCCATTTATCTATTCCTCTACCTGTTAACTCATCCTGGTGTTTGGACACATTTTCAACTGCAGACATTAGTAAGCTTTCCCCTTAAATATTTCAGCATATTTATTAATAAGCAGAGTTCAATATTCCTTTACAAATTTTTCTTTTGCAAACAAAAACTTAGAAATGTTTTGCTTTGAGGAAAATTTGAATAATTGAAATATACAAATCTTAAGCATACATTTTCTGGATTTTGACAAATGCATGAACCTATCAAGATATAGAATATTACCATTACCACAGAAAATCCCCTCATGATTATTGCCAGATTCCTGCTTACATTCTTCTCAGAGACAACCACTGTTTTGGTTTTTTCTGCCGTAGTAGTTTTCATATGAGTATTATAAATTTTTGTTCATGATACTTTTGAGATCCATACATGTTGTGTATGTCATAGTTCATCCCTTTTCTTTTATTGTTAATAGTATTCTGTTGTATGGATATATCACATATTTTCTAGAATTTTATGTAAATATAACCATATCATAGTAATATTTAGCATGTGGCTTTTTAGTTAGCATAATGCTTCAATCTTTGTATCACTACTGTGTTCTTTTTTTTTTTTTTTGCCATAGTTTATTTACTGTTTTTCTATTTATGGGCGCCTGGGCTATTTCTGGGTTTGGCTATTATAAATAAAGCTGTATAAACTTTTCTCTTAGAAGTTTTTTTGTTGATATCTATATTTATTTCTTTTAAGTAAATAACTAACAGTGAAACTTGTAAGTCATAAGGTAGATTTCTCGTTTAGTTTTATAAGGTATAGTCAAAAGTTTTCCGAATGGCTTTCCATGGTTGTATCATTTTAAATTCCCACCAACAATGAATATATATGAGTTCCACTTACATGTAAACTCACCAGCACTTGGCGTTAGTCTTTTTCATTTTAGCCAACATGGTGAGCTTTAGTGGTATCTCATGGTGTTAAGTTACGTTTATAGTTTTAGCTCTTATATTTGTATGTATCTCTGATGCACTTATATTAGTTTTTTAATGTGTAAAATCAACAATTTATACTTTTTAACAGTCTTGTATTGTTAAGTATATGCACATTGTTGTATAAACAGATCTGTAGAACTTTTTCATCTTTCATGACCGAAATGCTATTCCTGTGGAACAAAAACTCCCAGTTTCCTCCTTCTCCCACCTCCTGGCAATCACCATTTTACTTTTTGTTTCTATGAGTTTGATTGCTTTAGACAACTCATATATAAGTGGAATCATGCATTTTTTTGTTTGTTTCACTTAGCGTAATGTCCCATGTTGTAGCATGGGGCAGAGTTTTCTTTTTAAAGGCTGAATATATTCCACTGTATGTATATACCACATTTTATAATTATTCATTCATCGATGGACATTCAGGTTACTTCTACAGTTTGGATATAGTGCATAATGATGCAATAAATATGGGTGTGCACATATCTCTTCAAGATCCTGTATTCAGTTCTTTTTGAATATATACCTAGAAGTGGGATTGTTGAATCATATGGTAGTTCTATTTTTATTTTTTTGAGAAACCGTCATATTGTTTTTCATAACAGCTACACCATTTTATAGTTCTACCAACAGTGCACGAGAGCTCTAATTTTTCCACATTCTCATCAACATGCGTTGTTGTTATTATTATTATTATCATTATTTTGGATAGCGGCTATCCTAACAAGTGTAAGTTGATATCTAGTGGTTTTGATTTGTGTTTCCCTGATGGTTTAGTGATGTTGAGAATCTTTTCATGTGCCTATTGTCCATTTATACATCTTCTTTGGAGAAATGTTTGAGTCTTTTGACCATTTTTTGACCAATTTTTAATTTGATTATTTTTTTGTTAATGAATTATAGGAGTTTTTTTTTTTTTTTTTACACTGAATATTAACCTCTTATTTAATGTATGGTTTGCATATATTTTCTCCAACTTGATAGGTTGTCTTTTCAATCTTGATTCTTTCCCTTTCTACACAGAAATTGTAGTACCATTTGTCTATTTTCACTTTTGTTACCTTAGCTTTTGGTGTCATATTCAAGAAATCGTTGCCCATTCCAATGTCATGGAGTTTTCTCCCTGTGTTTTCTTCTAGGAGTTTTATAGTTTTAGGTCTTATGTTTAGGTCTTTAATCTGTTTTGAGTTACTTTTATATATGGTATAAGATAAGAGTCTATTTTTATTCTTTTGCATGTAGATGTCCAGGTTTCTCAATATTTATTGAAAAGACTATCATGTCCTTTTTGTGTAGTCTTGTTACCATTGTCCAGGATCATTTGATTATATACATGAAGGTTTATTTCCAGGCTCTCTATTCTGTTCTATTTGTCTATATGTCTTTCTGTATGCCAGTATTATACCGTTTTGACTACTATACCTTTGAAATATATTTTCAAATCAGGAAATGTGAGACTTCTATCTTTATTCTTACCAAAGATTGTTTTAGCTCTTTAGGGCCCTTTGGGATCCATATGAATTTTAGAATTTTTTTCTGTTTCTGCAAAAGATGCCCTTGAGATTTTCATAGGAATTGCATTGAATCTGTAGATAGCTTTGGTACTATGGACATTTTAACAATATTGTCTTCTAAAGCCATGAACATGGAGTATCTTTCTATTTGTTTGTGTCACCTTTAATACCGTTTAGCTATGTTTTTCAGTTTAGAGTATACAAAACTTTTGCCTTAGGTTTATTCTTAAGTACTTTGTTCTTTTTAATTCTATTGTAAGTATAATGCTATTATTTTCTTATTTCCTTTTAAGATTGTTCATTGTTACTATACAAGAGCACAACTGATTTTTGAGCATTGATTCTGTAACCTGCAGCTATTGAATTTGTTTGTTCTAGCAGGGTTTTTTTTTGGTGTGCTTTTATGTGTGTAATCTTAGGGTTTCTGCATATAAAATCCTGTCATCTGTAAACAGAAATAGTTTCACTTCTTCCTATCCAATTTGGGTGTCTTTTATATTTTTGTTTTTGTTGCCCTAATTGTTCTGGCTAAGAATTGCAGTACCATGTTGAATATAAGTGGCAAGTGTGGGTATCCTTGCTTTGTTTCTGATCTAAGAGGAAGAGTTTCCAGTTTTCACTGTTGAGTATGATATTAACTCGGAGCCTTTCATATGTGATCTTTATTTTATTGGGGTACTTACCTTCTAGTTCTAATTTGTTGTGTGGTTTTATCATGAAAAAGTACTGAATTTTGTCAAATGATTTTTTTCCCACATCAGTTGAGGTGATTATGTGATTTCTGTTCTTTATTCTGTTAATGTGGTATATTACATTTTTGTATATTAAATTCTTGCATTCAAGGATAAATCCCATTTGGTTATGTTGTATAATTGTTTTAACATACTGCTAAATTTAGTTTGCTGGTATTTTGTTGAGGTTTTTGCATCAATATTCGTCATGGATACTGGTCTGTAGTTTTCTTGTGGTATCTTTTTCTGGCTTTGGTGTCAAGGTAATAGTGCTGCCTCATAAAATGAATTTCGATGTGCTCCCTCCTCTTCAGTTTTTTGGAAAAGTTTGAGAGGTGTTGGCATTAATTCTTTTTTAAATGTTTGGTAGAAATCTCCAGTGAAGCCACCAGGTCATAGGCTTTTATTTGTTGGGAGGTTTTTGATTATTGATTCAACTTCCTTATGTGTTACAGGTCTGTTCAGATTTCTATTTCTTCATGATCTAGTCTTGGTAGGTTTTACATATTTAGGAATGTATCCATTTCTTTTAGGTTATCCAGTTTGTTGGTGTATAATTGTTTGTAGTAGTCTCATAATCCTTTTTATTTCTTTGGCATCAATTTTAATGTCTCTCTACCATATCTGATTTTAGTTATTTGAGTCTCCTTATTTCTTAGTTAATCTAGTTAAGGGCTTATCAATTTTGTTGATCTTTTCAAGAAATAAACTCTTAGTTTCACTGATTTTTTTAAAAAATTGTTTTTCTATACTCTATTTTCATATTTCTGAGCTAATCATTATTAACTCCCTCCTTCTGGTAACTTTTTGTTCTTTTTCTAGTTCCTTGAGATATAAAGTTAGGTTATTGGTTTGAGATCTTTCATCTTTTTTGATGTAGGCATTTCCAGCTTTAAACTACCTTCTTAAACCTGCTTTTGTTACAACCCATAAGTTTTGGTATGTTGTGATTTCATTTTTATTTGTCTCAAGATATTTTCTAATTTCCCTTGTGATTTCTTCTTTGAGTCTTGATTTTTCAAGAGTATGTTGTTTAATTTCCACGTATTTATGGATTTTCCAGTTTTTCTTTTGTTGATTTCTAGTTTCATTTCATTGTGGTCAAAAAAGATGGTTTGTGAGATTTTAATTATTTTAAATTTGTTAAGGCTTATTTTGTGGCCTAACATGTGATCCATCCTAAAAGATGTTCCTTGTTCACTTGAGAAGAATATGTATTCTGCTGCTGTTGTGTGTTCAAGTCTTCTGTTTTCTTATAGATCTTCTGTCTGATAGTTCTATCCATTATTGAAATTAGAGTATTGCAATCTTCTATTATTATTATGTTACTATTTCTCTTTTCAGTTATGTCAATGTTTGCTTCATATATTTGATATTAGCTGCATATATATATATAATTGTTACATCTCCTGGCAAAATTACCTATTTATTATTACCTAATGTCTTCTTTTTCTCTTTTGACAGTTTTTGACTTAAACTCCATTTTACCTGATATAAACAAGTCTATTCTACCCTCTTTTGGTTACCATTTGCATGGAATATCTTTTTCTGTCCTTTCACTTTTAGCCAATTTCTATCTACAACCAAGGTGAGTCTCCTATAGAAGGCATATAATTGCATCATGATTTTTGAAATCCATTCAGCTTGTCTATGTCTTTCATTGGCAAGTTTAAGGCATTTAAACTAATTACTGACATGGAAAACTTACTATTGCCATTTTGTTGTTTTCTGTCTATCTTGTAGCTATTTTGTCTTTCTTTTCTCTTGCTACCTTCTTTTGTGTTTTGTTGATTTTTTTGTACTAATGTGCTTTGATTCCTTTCTTATTTTCTTTTGTGTATCTTCAATAGGTATTTTCTTTGTGGCCACCATGGGATTTACATAAAACATGTTACAATTAGAAAAATTTATTTTAAGCTGCTAATCACTTAATTTTAATCATACAAAAAAACTACTTTTTTACTATGTCTACCCCCACTTTATGTTATTGATGTCACAAATTGTATCTTTATATATTGTATATTTGTTAACCAAGTTTTATGGTTATAGTTATTTTTTAAAGACTTTTTTTTAGAGTAGTTTTAGGTTCATAGGAAAATGGAGAGGATGGAATAAAGGTTTTATACACTCTCACATATAAGTAGCCTTCTCTGTTATCAGCATCCCTCAGACCAGAGTGATACATTTGTTACAATCGATGAATTTATATTGACATATTGTAATCACCTCAAGTCCATAGTTTACATTATAGTATACTCTTGGTGTTGTATATTCTGTAGGTTTAGATAAATATATAATGACATGTATCCATCATTATAGTTTCATACACAGTAATTTCACTGCCCTAAAAATACCCTGTGCTCTCTGCCTGTTTCACCCTATCCCCTTAACCTTTGGCAACCACTGATCTTTTTATGGTCTCCACAATTTTGCCTTTTCCAGGATGTTCTATAGTTGGAATTATCCAGTATGTATGTAGCCTTTTCAGATTGGCTTCTTTCACTTAATAATATGTAGTTAAGTTTCTTAATGTTTTTGTATGGCTTGATAGCTCATGTCTCTTTAGCACTATGCCCCATTATACAAAAGTAGAGTATTCTTATGAAACATTCATAAGCCAAAATGGTGCAAAAGGAAGTGGCATAACTCAAGCTATTGGAAAGTGGGAATACCTGTACAATATTTTTCCGTTCACCTACTGAAGGACATATTGGTTGCTTTCAGGTTTTGGAAATCATAAATAAAGCTGCTAAAACCATGTGTAGGTTTTCGTGTGGACACGTTTCAACTCCTTTGGGTAAATACCAAGGAGTGTGATTGCTGGACCACGTGGTAAGAGTATGTTTGGTTTTGTGAGAAACTGCTAGACTGTTTTCCAAAGTGGCCATACCATTTTGCATTCCACCAGCAATAAATGACAGTTCCTATCGCACTACATCCTTACCAGCATTTGGTGTTGCTGGATTTTGGCCATTTTAATAAGTTTTTAGGTATCTCATTATTTTAATTTGCATTTCCCTGATGACTTGTGATGTGAAACATCTTTTCATATGCTTATATGCCATCTGTGTATCTTCTTTGGTGAGTTGTTTCTTAAGGTCTTTGGCCTATATTTTAATTGGGCTGTTTGTTTTCTTATTGTTGAGTTTTAGGAGTTTTTTGTATATTTTACAAAGTCCTTTATCACATGTGTCTTTTGCAAATGTTTTCTCCCAATCTAAGGTTTGTCTTCTTATTCTGTGGATATTGTCTTTCACAGAGTAGAAGCTGGTTTTTTTTTCTTTGTATTTGATATTTTTAAGAGAAAAATATGTGGCATTTTCAAACCACTTTTTATAAACAACTTCAAAATCCTTAATATCATTCAAGATATTGTCACTGTTCTTTAAAAATTTTTTTTCCATACGATTAAGACTTGAAGATCTCTGTTTGTAACTTTCAAATACAAATTATTAACTATAGTCACCATGCTGTGTATCACATTCCCATAACTATTTTATAACTGGAAGTTTGTACCTTTTACCACCTTCACCCATTTTTAAGAAGTTTTACATTTTAATGTACTCTAAGCTTATCTATTATTTCTTTCTTTGGATTATTCCTTGGTGTTGTATCTAAAACATAACTGCCATATCCAGGGTCATCTAGATTTCTCCTGTTATCTTTAAAAGCTTCAATAAAATCTACATTGCTTGTTAAAGAAATAGGAGTTTTATAGTTTTGTGTTTTATACTTAGGTCTGTGATCCATTTTGAGTTACTGTTTGTGAAGGGTATAAGGTCAGTGTCTAGGTTTTTTTTTTTTTCATGTGGATGTCCAGCTGTTTCAGCACCATTTTTTGAAAAGACTGTCTTTGGTCCATTGTAGTGCTTTTGCTCCCTTGTCAAAGATCAGCTGACTGTATTTATGTGGGTCTATTTCTGGGCTCTCTATTCTGTTCCATTGTTATATTTGTCCTTTTCCCAATACCATGGTTCCTTGATTACTGTAGCTTTATAGTAAGGCTTGAAGTTGAGTAATTTCTGTTCTCCAACTTTATTCTTCTTTAATATTGTGTTGGCTATTCTGGGTCTTTAGACTGTCCATAAAAACTTGAAAATCAGTTTGATATCCACAAAACGACTTGTTTGGATTTTGATTGGGATTGCAATGAATCTAAAGATCAAGTTGGGAAACTGTTATCCGGACAGTATTGAATCTTCATATCCATGAACATGGAACATCTCCCTATTTATTTAGTTCTGCTTTGATTTTATTTATCAAAATATTGTAATTTCCTCAGGTGGCTATTGTATATATTTTGTTATATATATACCTAAGTGCTTAATTTTGGGTGTGCTAATGTTAAATGGTATTGTGTTTTAAATTCTACTTGATCATTGCTAATATACAGGAAACTTTATTTTCCAGTAATTTCCTATTTAATGAAAACTTAGAAGGGTAGTATAAAGAATTCCTGTATATCCTTTACATTTCTTCTTTAATTGTTGACATTTTGTTAACAATTACATCTTTATATAATGGTATCCACTGACATAGTTTTATAGTTTTTTATGCTTTTGTCTTTTAAATTCTGTACCAGAATTAAAATGGCTCTGCTTATGACCATTATAATATTACACTATTTTTTATTTGTTTATATATTTACCTTTAACAGTAGGCTTTATATTTTTATATGCTTTTGTGTTTGTCTAATGTCCTTTTATTTTGACTTATAGGACTCCCTTGCTGCTCTAGTGGTGAAGAACTGATCAGCCTTTGTTTACCTGGGAAAATATTTCTCCTTCATTTTGGAAGGATTGTTTTGCTGGTTATTCTTGTTTGGCAGGTTTTTTATTTTTTTATTTTTTTATTTTTATTTTTTAACACTTTGAATATATCATCCCATTCCCCTGTGGCCTATAAGATTTCTTCTGAGAAATCCACTGATAATCTTATAGAAATGCTCTTGTACTTAATGAGTCACTTTTCTACTTTCAAGATTCTCTCTGTCTTTGACGTTTGACAGTTTATTTAAAATGAATTCTAATGTGGTCCTCTTTGGGTTAATCCAGATTAGTTGTAGTCCTTTGAGCTTCTTGAATTTCAATGTCCATTTTCTTCCTCATATTTGGGAAGTTTTCGTCCATTATTTCTTGAAATAAGCTTTCTGTTCTTTCTCTTCTCATTTTGGGACTACCATAATGCATATATTAGTCACCTTATTTTATTTCAAAGTTTCCTTACGCTTTTTCTTCTTTGCCATTGTTTCTTTGTTTTGCTCCTCTCAGTATTTTCAGAATACCTGTGTTTGAGTTCACTGCTTCTTTGTTTTGCTTGATCAGGTCTGCTGTTGAACCCCTCTAGGGAACTTTGCAATTCAGTTATATTCTACAGTCCACCACATTGTTTGGTTCTTTATTGTATTCTCTGTTGATATTCTCATTTCGTTTGTGAATTATTTTTCTGATTTCATTTAGTTGTATATCTGTATTGTATATCATCGAATGTCTTTAAGACCATTGTTTTGAAATCTTTGTTGGGCAGATCATAGGTCTTCCTTCCTTTAGACTGATTTTTAGAGATTTATTTTGTTGCTTTGATTGGGTTTTATCTTTTTCTTCATGAGCTTTGTAATATTTTGCTGAGTTTCAAGACTGCTTCATAAAGGGAAATACTGTGACTAGTCAGTTGGGGTCCTCTGAAACTTTTTTTCAGAGGGTGCAACTTTTTTTAACTTGTGCGTGTATTTTCCTGTTTTGAAGTTTATCATTTTCTTTTGTAGGAGTTTGTAATCTCTTGCTCCCTCTGTTGTGTATTTGTGGTAATTAAGGTTCTCTGGTGCTAAGCAACAAGGAGCCACACTCTCCTTTTCTGTTAGTGGTCCTCAGGTAGCCAAAGTATACCAGCTCCCCATCAGCACTCTGAATCAGGCAAGACATCTTTTTCTCCGTTAAGTCTCTGAAAATCTGGAATGCTGGATGCATGCTTCACTCTCCTCTCTCCTTCCCAAGGTAGAAACTTTGAGTTAGGTACCTTCTTCTGGTTGCACTGAGCCATGTTGGCTACTTTTTTGCTGCACCACTGGTCCTCTGGTTCCCCAGTAAGTTATTGCCTTTCTCCCTTGTTTCAGCAGCTGCCAGTTATCCAAACCATCTTGATTCCTGTAGAGTCAGGAAAGACAGAAACCAGCCCCTTGAGCAGCTCTCTGTAAAGCCGGAATGTTAGATGCATGTTTCACCGTCCAAAAGAGAAGCCACAAGCCAAGCTGAGCTGTACCTGCTTTTTGGGGAGAGGTTGTTATGGGTAAAGTGATGGCTCTTTTTATCCATTTCAGTGTGGCTCTTCTTGGCTTTGTGCTCGCCTAGGTACTGCAGCTTTATTGTTTTTTGGTGTTCTCATAAAGATATTTTGGTCTGTATATTGTTTTTATATCATCTCTGTAGGGCAAAAGGGGGCTGAGACTTCTTATTCTGCCATCTTGCCAACATCATTCTCAAATTACTTTTTGCGTATGGTATGAGATATGGGTAGAGGTTCATTTTTTATTCCATATGGTGGTCTAGCACCATTTTTAAAAAGTTCTATTTTCCTACAGAATAATCTTGGTGCCTTTGTCAAATACCAGTCGACAAAGTATTTAGTATAGGCTTGATAACTTTTCAAACAATCCTATTGGAATTTTTATCGGGAGTTAATTGAATCAATAGAATAGTAGAATTGACATTGAATTTCCAATCTACAAATGTGGTCTATCTCTGCATTATTTGGATTTTCTTTATGTCTCCCAACAATGTTTTATAGTTTTCAGTGTAGCTGTCTTGTTCATCTTTTGTTAAATTTATTTTAAATTTTTTGATACTGTTGAAAAAGAAATTATTGCTAAGTTTTATTTTCAAATAATTTGTTGACAATATATAGAAATATAATTGACTATATGTTTTGTATGATGTGTTTTTTGCATATTTTTGTGTATTTATTTCAAATGTTGTAACCTTACTATTCTTATTATTTCTAGTAGATATTTTGAGTATACCTTAGGATTTTCTGCAAAAGCAATTGTATTACCTGAAAATTGAGAATTTTACTTCTCTTCTTTAAACTTTGTCATTTATTCAGTTTTGTTGGCTTTTTTATTGTCTAGGATTTCCAGTTCAGTATTGGAGGAAAGTAGCGAGATTGGGCGTCCTTGCCATTTTTTCCTATCTAAGGAGGAAAGACTTTAATTTTCAAATCTTATGTTAGCTGTAGGTTTTTTATTATTTATTTACTTATTATTTTTGAATTTTATTTATTTTTTTAATTAATTTTTATGGTGACATTGGTTAATGAAATCAAATAAGTTTCAGCTATACATTTTAACAGTAAGGCATATATAGCTGTAGAATTTTTGTGATTGCCCTTTATAAAACTGAAGAACATTCTATAATTTTTCTTTTCTTTTTATTTATTGTTTATGTAATTATTTTGCTTTTGACTTTTTAAACAGGTGACATTCAATATTATTTTATATTACTTTCAGGTGTACACCATAGTAGTTAGACATTTATATAATTTGCTAGGTTATTCCGCCTGATTAGTACCCACCTGATACTATATAGAATTATTACAATATTACTGACTGTATTCCCTATGCTGTACCTTATATCCCCTTGATTATTTCGTAGCTACCAATTTGTGCTTCTTAATCTCTTCATCTTTTTTACCCATCCTCACAAACCCCTGCCCATCTGGCAACCATCAGGTTGTTCTCTGTATCTATGAATTTATTTATTTATTTTTTTCATTTGTTTTGGTCTTTAAATTCCATATACAACTGAGATCATATGGTATTTATCTTTCTCTGTTTGACTTTTCACTTAGCATAATACCTTCTAGGTCCATCATGTTACAAATGATAAGATTTCATTTTTTAATGGCTAAGTAATATTCCATTGTATAATATGTGCCACAACTTATTCATTGAATCGTCTATTGATGGGCACTTAGGTTGTTTCAATATCTTGGCTATTCTAATCAATGCTGCAGTGACCACAAGGGTGCATATATCTTTTAAAATTAGTATTTTGGATTTCTTCTGGTAAATACCCAGAAGTGGAATTGCTGGGTCATACGGTAGTTCTATTTTTAATTTTTTGAGGAATTTCCATACTGTTTTCCATAGTGGCTGCACCAATTTGTAATTCCACCAACAGGATTCCCTTTTCTCCCCTTCTTGCCAACACTCGTTTGTTAATTTATTGATAATGGACATTCTGACAGGTGGGAGGTGATACCTCACTGTGGTTTTAATTTGCATTACTCTGATAATTATTGATGCTGAGCATTTTTTATATGTCTGTTGGCCATCTGTATTTCGTCTTTGGAGAAATGTCTGTTCAGGTCCTCTGCCCATTTTTGAATTGGATTGTTAGATATTTTAGTGTTGAGTTGCATGAGCTCTTTATAAATTTTGGAGATTAACCCCTGATTACATGTATCATTGACGGGTATCTCTGGTTTTCATTGATGATTTCCTTTAATATGCAAAAACTTTTTAGTTTGGTGTAATAGTTCCATTTGTTAATTTTTTTCCTTTTGTTTTCCTTGCCCGAGGAGATAGATCAGAAAAAATAACACTGAGAGCAATGTCAGAGTTCATTGCCTATGTTTTCTTCTAGGAGTTTTATGGTTTGGAGTTTTACACTTAAGTCTTTAATCCATTTTGAGTTTATTTTTGTATATGATGTAAGAAGGTGGTCTAGTTTCATTTTTTTGCATGTATCTGTCCAGTTTTCCCAGCACCATTTATTGAATAGACTGCCTTTACCCCACTGTATATTCTTGTCTCCTTTGTCATAAATTAATTGATCATATAGACATGAGCTTATTTCTGAATTCTGTTCTGTTCCGTTGATCTATGTGTCTGTTTTTATGCCAGTACTTGATTACTATAGTCTTGTAGTATAGTTTGGTATTATGTATTTTGATGCCTCCAACTTTGTTCTTCTTTTTTAATTTTTTAATATTTATTTTATTTTTATTTTTTATTATGGTGACAGTGGTTAACGAAATCCTGTAAGTTTCAGATATATAGTTCAACAGTAAGTCTCATATATATATATATATATATAGTGCATATGTGTTCACCACAGTTAGATTTTTTTTTCCTATCACCACATATCAATTTTGTTCTTAAGATTGCTGTGGCAGTTTTGGGTCTTTTATAGTTCTATATAAATTTTAGGATTATTTGTTCTAGTTCTGTGAAAAATGCCATTGGATTTTGATAGGGATTGGCTTTGAATTTACGGATTGCTTTGGATAGTATGGACATTTTAACAATGTTGATTCTTCCTATCCATGAGCACGGTGTATGCTTTCATTTATTTGTATCTTCTTCACTTTCTTTTTTAAACATCTTTAAGATTTTCTGAATACAGGTCTTTTGCCTCCTTGATTAAGTTTATTCCTAGGTATTTTATTTTTGATGCAATTGTAATTAGGATTGTTTTTTAATTTCTCTTTGGTAATTCATTACTGGTGTAGAAAAATGCAACTGATTTCTGAATATTAATTTCATATTCTGCTACTTTACTGAATTCATTTATCGGTTCTAATAGTTTTTTTGGTAGAATCTTTAGAGATATTTATATCTAGTATCATCATCTGCAAATAATGACAGTTTTACTTCATCCTTTCCAATTTGGATGCCTTTAATTTCTCTTTCTTGTCTGATTGCTTTAGGTAGGATTTCCAGTACTGTGCTGGATAAAAGTCACAAAAGTGGATATCCTTGTCTTATTCCTGATCTTAAGGAAATTGCTTTTAGCCTTTCCCCATTGAGTATGATGTTAGCTGTGGGTTTGTCATCTATGGCCTTTATTATGTTCAGTTATATTTCTTCTATTCACACTTTGCTGAGAGTTTTTATCATAAATGGATGTTGGATTTTGTCAGACTCTTTTTCTGCATCTCTTGATATGATCATATGATTTTTATCCTTCATTTTGTTTATGTAGTGTGTTATATTAATTGATTTGCATATATTGAACTAAACTTGCATCCCAGGAATAAATCCCACTCTATCATGGTGTATGATCTTTTTACTAAATTGCTGAATTTGGTTTGCTAATATTTTGTTGAGGATTTTTACATCTATGTTTTTCATGGTTATTGGTCTATAACTTTCTTTGTAATGTATTTGTCTGGCTTTGGAATCAGAGGAATGGTGGTCTTATAAAATAAGTTTGGGAGGTGTCAGTCCTCTTAAATTAGCTTGAGAATGGTAGGTGACAATTCTTTGAATGTTTGGTAAAGTTCACCTGTGAAGCCATCTGTGAACCTTCAATATTTCTTGTTTGCTGATAACTTTTTTTGAAAAAAAAAAAATGAAAAAAGGGTGTTGATTTTTGTCAAATGCTTTTTCTTATCGAGATTTTTATGACTTTCTTCTGATATATTTTTATTTTTATTTTTTGTTCTTATTTCTTGATTTGTTTTCTAACTTTACTAGTCACTTACATGTATTGAAGACTCTATAGTCAGGTTGATTTTCTTTTTACTGTCTCACATGGAGATAAAATAATGCTATATATTACACCATATCCAAATGACCTATTATATGTAGCTGGCATTTAGGATTTTTATAGATTTAGAAAGTAGCTAGGCATGCCCAGACAAATATTTTCTAGTGTTATTGACTCTGGATACTTTGGCATGAATCTTCTTAATAGAGATACATTTTGATTTTGATTCAAGAAGTGAAATTGAAGGCTTTTTGTGTGATGTAAGATAATCACTGATCTAAGTGATTTCTTCGAATTGTGCATCCTCTTACCACATATGTATGAACATAATGTAGTCTCACTATGAACTTAAAATAATAGATTTCATTTTTTGACGTTAGGTTTTTCTTGAGTAGAAATAAACTTACAAAATAAGTAGTATTTATCTTATATAGCAGTTATTGTATATAGTCCATTTTGCTATATTTTATAAACACAGGTTTGGCATTTTATTTTTTTAATGAATATTTTTGTTTCATTTCCTGTTTTCCTCCTTCATGTTGCAAATCTGTCATTGTACATAGATATTGATACATTCTTCTATATGCAGATTTGGAGAGTTAACGTAAATATGAAGGAATTAATGAATTCTTAAATGTTTTTTTTCCCTGTTTCATAAAATGTACTGTTTTAATTGCCTTATTTCTGTGATTTCTTTCCTCTTCAGTGCTATATAGATTTCTACTCAAGCATTTAGACTAAGTGTGATGATAAGAAAAGTACACCACATTCACAGACACACACACACACACATACACACAAAGAGGAGACAGATGCGGAGTGGGGCAGTTTAAATCTACTAATTGTATCTCGTAGAGTACAAGTCTGAAGAGTTTTAGGGAAGAGCATGATTATTGCTATTAGGGAAAATTAGGAAAATTTTTATTAAGAATGTTATTATGAGAACAAATAAGAAATATTTATTAATTGGAAAGTGAGTATAACATAATTTCTGAAACAACATTTGTCTAATGAAATAGTATATTGAAAGTATTTTGTAAAGTATAAAGGCCAGCAAAAATGTTAGGGTTTAAAAAAATTGTTTCTACATAATACAATATACTTGTGAGTTTGCATCTATTTTATTATTTTCCTAGTTTAACAAATGTTTAAAAATATGTTTAATTCTCATTTTCTCCATGTCTACAATATTTAAGGATTAAAAGACAGCATTTCTGATGTTCTCACTTTTTCTGGTGTCCTTTTCTGAGTATTAAAGAGAAACATTGTACTTTGTTTTTACAATGTAGTATTTCTTCAACTCAATTAAATTAGCCTCTCTAAAATTATAAGATTAAAAATCTAAGTAGTAGATATCTGTGAATCACAATTCTTTACTGGGTGACCCTTTTCTTGTTTTTGTAATGTTTTTTCCTCCTTCTCATAAACTACTTGCATTGTATTGCTCTGTTGAGTTTTGCAGGTATTTTCTAGTTAATGAATGAAATCAAAGCTCCTTCAGAATTCATTTATTTACAACCTTTTGCTTTGTCCATGAACCAAAATAAATCATTGGTGGCTCCATTAGAAAACTGTTGAACATATAAACCCAGGAGGCTGAGGTTAGCCTACATCTACACTTAAATGTGGATTTTGTGCTTGGAAATCCTGTAAATTTTAAAGGAATAGAGTTTGACTTCTAGAATATATGGATATATAGAAAATAGAAGATGAGGTAAGATGAGAATCTGTCTATGGAAAATGTATGAGTTTTACATTATTCTCTCATTTCCAGTCTGAATTTTGGTGAACATATTAAATGTCCCATTTATAGACAGATGTAATGAAAAACTAATTCATTGTGTAAAGTTTAAACTGCCCAGTTATTGAACTTCAGTTGGGGAGTACTTTAATAAAAACATTTTAATATCTAATTATGAAAATTATAGAAGTGACCCAAAGAGTTTGTTTTGTATTTTTATTTTATTCCTTTATTAACCCATTGATCTTTATTTTGTCTTATACCTGAAAATAAGAACAAAATGTGTGCTTATAGAGCAATTATTTTATTGAGGACATAGCTTAAAAGTCAAGAAGTGAAGCTGCTTGGTAATGCTATAAATTTAAAACTGTCCTACAGCAAGACAGTACAATGCAAATATGACTTAATAAGATCACAAACTGAATTTCAGTGAAACAACCAAGATTTACATTAAATTAGGAATTTTAAAACTGATTTAGTTTGTTTTACTGAGCATTTGCTTAATAACATTTTGCCTTCTTGCAATCTTTTTAAAGACAATAATTCGTCTGTGAAATGCAGGCACATCCTCAGTAGAAAAATTGAAAGCAACAGCTCAGTTTCTGAAACCACACATATAGCGATATAAAGAAATATTCCAGCTCTACAAAATTTAATAAATCATCCCATTTCCTAATTTGATCATATTAGATGCTGATGTGGAAGAAGCATTTCAAATACCATCTCCTCATTAATATACATCAGTCTGGGGAATAGAATGGAATACTTATGCAGAGATGTCACAGTTACTGTTTCTTAGTTTACTAAGTGGAACAGGTTGATGTGATACTGGGTGCTATTTGTCAATGTCTTGTTAAAATGGTTTGGGTCGAGTTATGGAGTCCAGAAAGACGGCGGCTGATAAATCAAAAGTGGATTGAGTGGACAGGAGGCAGTGATTGATACTGTGACAGGATATGAAGAAAGGAACCTTGATACAAGCATGCATGATATTGAATATGAGAAGGAAAATGGCCCTGGAGTATGGATATTATTCAAGGAAATGAGAATAATAATATCAGCCTGAAAATATTGCTGGCTGAAGATTAGGATAGTCCTTATTAGAGGCTAATACTTTGTTTGAATGGTAAGGGTGAAATTATGTAAAAATTTATGTGAGAAGAATATTTTAACCTATGTCTGAAGACTTTAATGATTATCTGTTTGTTTACGATAGTTTTAGCCTTGTTTTTCCAGACTAATTCTAAACTAAAGCATTGGTTCATACGCATCTCAACTCCCAGTAAAATTAAAACATTTTTTAAATTCTAGAATATTTTAAACAGCATTTACCTTCACATCTTGATTTTATAGAATTATGTATTTAGAGACTGAACTTCTGTGTATAAATAGTATTTTCTATACGTTGGTTTTAACTTACAAAATTAGATTTTTAGTTTTAAGTGAAAAATCTGCATTGCACTTTTCAACATGATTAGTCATTTTGAATGGCAAATGAAAGATCCCTGACAGATGAACCATTTTACAAAGATCAAGGCTGTATATATTGAATTTTCTTTTACTGAGTTATCAGTGAAATATTAGTCAATGTCAGGGAGTTCTTGGTGGGAATCTTTTGATTAGTCCTACTTTTGTCCTTGACAGTGTATAAGTAGAAAGAACTTTCTTTTCCTTCCTCTCTAGAAGAGTTCTGTATCTAACACTGGCAAAATAAGAGCTTCTTTGGAAAGGAGTTCTGTTAACTTTTAATTATACAGTATATGAGAGACAAAGAGATGCGGGGTTATCAAATAATTATAATAACAGTATTTGATTCTTATGTACAATGTCTTTTTTTCCCTCTTAATAACTTAAACTTTATGGTGCAATTTTTGTTAAGTATGTAATAGAAAACATTTAAAATGAGGTATTGCTGACTATTTATTTATGTGATTGAAACCAGTAGTGATGAATTCATTGATAATTTTTTTTCTAGCCCTTTATAAAAATTCTGGTAAATGTGTTAATACTCTTGGATTTCTCAAAACTCATTTAATTAAATGAAAGATGTTATTTTTGGGTTTATCACTTCAATATTTGATAAGTCAACATCATTGTGTCAGCTAAATAGCATAGTATTAGAACTTAACATAAGTTCTTAATGTGTTGTTTATTGCCACAAATTGTTTTATGAGGCCCAGAATGTGATTCTGAATATTTTAAGAGGGAAAATAGTTATTTCCAAATTATAGAATAAATTTTTTATTGTTTTCTGGAGTTTCCCCTTTAATTTGTTCTTTATACGGCAGCCAAAATGCAAATATGATAGTACCTCCCTTATTTCAGTGGTTTAGAATAAAATCTAAATGTTGGTGAGCCCCACAGTCCCTCTGTGATCTGGTTCTCTCTGCCTTTTCAATCACATCTTTCTAATCCCAATCATACTTATGGTTTCTCTGTAGTATATATTTTTTTCTTTCTCTCAGGGCCCTTAAACATGTTGTTGCTTCTGCTCAAAATATTCTTTTCTCTTTCTCATCTCTTATTTATCTTTGACCTAAAGACATTTCCTTGGAAGGCCTTCTCTGTCCACCCAGACATGGATACATTCTCCCATCGTACACAGTATTCACAGTTCGTAACCCCGGATTCTAGCAGGCTTGCTAAAGCTGATTCTAGTTACTATTATAGAAACATGGCTGTGCACTTAGTCTTATTAATTTTCAGCTTATGGATTGATCTTTAAGCTTAATAATAATCACTTCTTGCTTGATTCTCATTTCTATCATGGAGAAACTAATTTGAAATTATGGGAGATGACATTAATGACAAATTAGAAATAGTATAGAAAAAGTTCTGGATCAGCCTTTCTGAATCTCAGTGTCTTCGTTTATAAAATGAGTATTGAACTCAGTTTTAGCTCTAATTTTGTTTCTAAATTATAAATTGTTTTACAAAGCATAGTTCTTTAAACAAAAACTTTGTTTTATCATTTTCCACTTTAACCTTTTTTTAAAATAAAGAATGTGCCTGCTATTTTACCATTTAATTGTGCTCCAAAAGAATAATTAAACTCACTTCAAGGAACTGAACATTTACTCACATTGACATTATTGCCTATGTGGTCAGCTTCTACTTGCTTCCCTACAGAGCTCTAGTTTTCTACAGAGCTTTTATTCTCTCTACATTTGTTTTGGAAATGCTCTTCTTATGTAAATTTTTGTTTACCTTAAAGAGGTGGGCATGAGGCCCTGGAGAGGTATACATGTAGCATTTGTAGGGCTAGAAGGTTTAGACTATTTCTTTGAGATGAGGAAGCCAAGACTAGAGATGTTAATTCTATGATAACCAAGTAGTGGTGGCAGAAATGTTCCTTAAGTGTGGTGATTTTATGGCTTCTCTTTTCACAAGGTCACTTTTTTCCCCCCTTCCAATTTTTAAATTGGTATGGATCATGCAGGATCAATAGAGGACGAGAAAATTTTGGAGGAGCAAAGCTGAACAACATTGTTCGTGTACACAGGTGGTCTGAAAGTGAGCTGTCTGCTTGAGGATAATAAATGGAGCATAAAGGGAACATTGCACATAAATGCAAGAGATTATCAGTTTGTTTTAAACATATACTGTATTTATGTAAGGGCACAGTTAAATACATGTGTTTCTATTGTTTATTTATCTTGGGTAGTGTATATTTATAAAATTTTTCCAAAATAAAGATGAAGCCCGGACTTCGGGCCTAATCATGGGTAAAATAAGCTTTTATTTAGGTCACTCTTTTTATTAATATGCCCTTTACCGGAACTAGCAGCAGTTTTACATTGACATTCAAAACAGATGGATTTTTAATTATTAGTCCTATTAATTAATGAATGAGGAATTAATGAACTCATTTTAAAAACAGGGTACTCTCCTCTCACCCCACCTTCTACTTTTTTAATTGAGATTTTCTAGGTTTATAATATATAATTCAAACTGAGCAAAATGTGAGCTGTTTAAGTATTAGTCATGAGTAAAATATTTAGTGATTTACATTGAATAAAAGAATTTATGTAGCTCTGTAGTGTTGGATCAATTAAATAAATGAATGCTTTTTTTTTTTGATACTATGTCCTTCCAGTTTTTGGGTATTTTAAATCAGTTTTAATACCTTCACATCGAAACTGTTTAGGTCCAAAAGAAGTATAGTAAAAATTAATTAGTTGTCTACACCTTCAAAAATTAGTTGATTAACATTACCCAAATTCTTAGTTGGTATAAATAAAACTTGTGTTCTCTAATGATGAAGTCGATTAATTTTTTCATACACATTTTTTCTCGGCTTTTTAACTACAGCACTATTCTGGTTCTTTTGTTCTTGACTTACATTGGAGCACTTTGCTGCCCAGCTAAAATCAGGGCCCAGATTTCCACCTAGGATGACAGCTGTGTTGTGGGGAGCCCTGTCTGGGGAGTCCTGAATTGACCAAATAGACTCATTCTCTCTTAGCTAAATTATGGACACTTTTCTGGTTTTTAGACAAATTTCACTGTTAGTAGAGTGAGGTCATGACTAAACAGGTGAGTGATGATCTGTCCATTTTGATTTTATATACTCCTCTTCAGTGTTATAGATAACCAGAAATTGACTGCACTTCTTTATGCAATATTTACTATAGAATCAAGTTAAAGACATTTAATGTTCTTTTGGTTGAGGAGATTTCATTATAGCAGTAGCTGAATATCTTGCTATCTATTTCTTGCGCCACATATACTGTGGAGCAACAGAAGAAAATCAGAATGCTATGTAGGGAATGCTTTGTTTCCTGGTCAGAGCCCAGGCCAGAATTTACAATGGTGGGTTGCCATAGGCACTACTATTGGGTATAAATAACTGCCGATGCTTTTAATTGAGTGGCTCCTTGAATGTTAGCAGACACTTAAACTAGTCCTTGCCCTAAATGAGCTTATTGTCATAAGATTTCCTTTTTGATTTTTTTGTCTTTGTCTACTTGATCATTTTACATTGTCATGGTATAACCCACGATAGAAAATAATATTTCCCATATCTCATGATGTATGTAGTGGATAAGGATAATTTATTGAGAATGAAATTATTTCCCCGTATTCATTCCTATGAAGTTGCAGGATTGTAAAACCTTGCCAAAAATATTGATGATTACTTAAAATACCAAAGTAATTTAAAAGTATATAAACTGTTGTATGTTTTTATAATGGTGTTAATTATAAGTGAAGTAGTCCTTAATTATGTCCTTTATTTTTATTTTGTTCTGTACTCATTTTTGGTGAGGAAGGATCTAGAATATGAATTTATAAATCTATTTCTTAAAAGATTGTCATGTTTGTGTTCTGTTTTATAGAGAGTGCTTAATATTTAATAACATTTTGTTCTAGAGCTTACTATTCCTATATTTTTTAAGAATGAATATTTTCATAAGCAAGTTTATGTTGTGGGTGCTGCAAGCTTTACAGCTTACTACTACAACAGGAAGTGCAAATAGTGCCATCTGTAACATATCAAATTGGTCTTCTTGATAAGTGCTGAACTTCAGTAATTCCTGTGCATTTTTTTAATACTTAGAATAAACTTTACATTCACAGATATTAGGTATGCAATTAATATATAAAGATACTTTTGCCAAAACCAATTAGCTTTTATTTTTTTAAAGTTAGATATGGGGACATTTTGCACTCTAATCTTTCTTCTATAAATTTTGTTGAAAAATATAGTAAGTTTTTTCCTCATAGGATTATTATGACAAGAAATAAAGAAAACTTTTTGGTATGAAAAATTATTTCCTTTTATTTTCTCCAGTCTGGATTTCTTAGAGTTTCTGTTGGTTATGTTATTCTTTTTTTTTTTTTTTTTTTTTTTGTGAAATAATCCATGTTCACACTCTGTCATTGCCTCTTGACTTAGGAATCTATGCATCTTGTGCCAGTTATCTTTCAGCATTATTTCCAGGCTGGCGATTCTGAAGTTTTATAGTTCACCTTCATATGGAAGGCCCCCGCCCCTTACTTTCCTAATGATTTTATTTTCACATTCATGCATTGTCTGGTTCTTGTCAAAAGAAATAGACTTAGGTAGTATTTTCTTTTCTGTTTCCAATATGCTTTCTGTTAATGGCCACTATTACAGTTGGCCTTTCTGACTGTAACAGCACATTGGAAATGTTACTCTCCAGGAAAGTGTATAATGACTACCAGATCTCTTTCCAGATCGCTCTTATTTTATGAGTGTAGTAATCCCTTCTCATTTATGAGTTTGCCTTATTTGAAATTCAGATATAATGTAGATTTACTTCTGTACTGTATATGTTTTTCAGAACCTCTGCTGGACATCTGGGTCACTTGTTTCCACCTTTGTTCTTTTGCCAGTTGCTTCTTAGGCAATTGGTCACATACATATTAAGTGTCATGAAAATATATTATATTTTACCATTGAGGTATGTGTATTACCATGTGGTATTTGCAACTCTTATGATATTGGGCAAGGAGAGATTAAAAAGAATGTTGTTTGTGCCGTAAGAGCTATTACTGCCAAGGTGAATGTCTAGTAGTGCTATACATGAAGTGCCATGGCAGTGTAAAATGAAAGGCATATTGTTAGCTCAGACTCCAAGAAGTATGAGAATCTCTGCCAAAAGAGATTTAAAATGATTCTCCTATCATCAAGCTTGTGTAATACAGACCCAAGAAGGAAAGCTTTTGGGTTAGAGACCAGGGAGCTATAGCACCACAAAGCATTCCTATTAATTTGTAAAACTGGAAACTAGAATTTGTAACAAATGTTTTTTAAAAGCAAAGCTTTTCATAGAAAATAGTAGGTAAAGATTTGGTTTTTAAAGTTTCTATTTTGAGAAGGTGTATAAGCAAAGTCTTAAGAATGGACCTTCAGATGAGGTGTGAATGAATTACTGCAACCAATAATGAAGTGGAAAGAAACTTTCAAAAGAAGCCCACAGCTTATATTCCATGCTTTATTCAAAGAATAGAGAAAATTCCAGGTTTATTGGCATGTCAAAAGCAGGAGAACCTGGTTGATGTTTGATTCTTAACCTTTCTTGGATCATATCAGATGCAAAATGTGGTGTCAAAGGGAGAAACTGATGAAAAACCATGGATCTTCTTCCCAGAAAATTTTGTATATTTACATGCATAGTTTTTCATGTCCTTTAGCAAGGATTCACTGACATCCGAAAACTCCATGGACCTACTAGGTAAGAACATTTACACCAATGTCAGAAACATTTAAGCAACTTTCAGAATCAAACCTGAATGACTATGCAAGTATAAATAAATATCTGTGAACTAAGGGAGATGGCAGGTCCTACTCAGTAATTATTTACTTCTTTCTCTTCCTATTTTAGCCATATTATTGTCTATTTCAGCCTCAGTAGTACTTCTCTTAATTTCAAAGACAAATCGAAAAGTATAGCTTGTTACCAATATAGGGTAGGGAAATGTCTTTGGTAGCTATTTAACGTGTTCTTTTCCCCTGTATTTTTTCATTTCAGTGAATGTGAAATATATTTATGAAGCTTTATCGATTATCTTGTAATCCCATTAAAAAATAAGATCATATGTTCTTTATTGAAGAATTCTCCTACCATGAGGATTGCCAAGAAGTTAATTCTGTTTAAGAAAATATTTTATTATCCCTTAATTCTGTTACTTTGTATTTACCTTTGTTGTAAATTCTGTTTCTTGGTATAATCTCTCCAGTTATTCTCTCTCTTGAATTTTGTATTTATTATTCTAGGTAACTTATAAAAATAGTAAATGAGATTGATTCTGTAGTCATTTCAGAATAGTTCATTGTAGAGTACTTTTGGAGTACAGTTGACCCTTGAACAACGTGGGAGTTAGGGGTGCTGTTGAAAATCTGCATGTAACTTTCAATCCTCCAAAAACTTAACTATCGATAGCCTACTGTTGACCAGAAACCTTACTGATGATATAAACTGCCAATTAACATGGATTTTGTACGTTATATGTATTGTATACTGTATTCTTGTGCTAAAATAAACTAGCGAAAAGAAAATGCTATTAAGAAAATCATAAGAAAGAGAAAATACCATTTATAGTAATTATTGAAAAAAATTCACTTATAGTGGACCCATGCAGTTCAAATTAGTGTGTTGTTTAAGAGTCAACTGTATTTTGGTTTTTATACCTACCATTGAAGAAAATATCTTTTTTTTTAAACTCTCTTTCCTCCACTTGTGTCTCAGGTTACCCGAGCATCCCTTAAGATAGGGATTAAGTATTATTAATTTTGTTTCAGTAGTTCCTAGCACAGTGGTACTTGCCTAATAGTAGATTTCAGTAAGTCCTAATAGTTGGTTCAGTGGTGTGAATGAATAATTCCTCCATTTCCAACACAGATATTTTTAAAAAATTGTTTACCTGAGACTTTTGTTTAGGAGGCTTTTTGAAAGTCTTAAAAATTACCTTTGTTTTATCCTCTTTACCTCAAGAAGAGTTGTTTGCATGGTTAAGTATAAGCTAGACTAAATTAACTCTAAGCCTAATTTTCAGGATGTTAGTTTCTAAATTCTAGTTGGAATCTTGGGAGGGAACATTACAGAAAAATAATAATATGTCTTTAAAGAGTGTAAGATAAAGTCTTTGGAGAAAATTCAGGTTGGTTTTAAAATTATTCATCACATATGGCCTTGCCACTTTTTAGAAAAGATTGAAGAATGATGTTATTTGAAAAAATAATGAATTAAATATTACACATGAAGTATTTTTATTTTCCAGGAGGTGGTATCATATAGCTCTTCAATGCCACTTTGAAAATAAATAAAACTAAAATAGCTGGAGCATTGTTTATTATTTTTCTCTTAAATGAATATTTTGGAATTCACCTTTTATTTGTTTAAAGTCTTAGAAATCAGGCTTTTCTATCAAGAAACTAATAACTAGGAAGAGTTCTTTTTGGTGATAGCGATTGCATTTAGTGTGTTTACTGTCATAGTATTCTCAATTTTTAGCAGTCATGATCTCTGATACTGTTAAAGGAGATGAAAAAAACAAAACAAAAACAAAAAACTTCTCCAATTATAGGTAACAAAGCAGGAAGGAAGATGATGAAGAAGGCTTCCATGATATCCTTAAGCTTTATTCACTAAAGAGGATATTACCAAACTCTAATTGACTACTTTGGGAAATTAAACTTAAAAAAACTCTCAAGTTATCATTAAAGGCACATATCTGCTACTTTGATGGTTTTTATTATTATTAGCTTTGGAAAAGCTAAAAATATGACTCCGATTCTATGTAGTTACATTTTGAACTATATCTATGTGGCTTCCTGGTATTCTTTGTAAAAGTATTTTTTTAGTGTTTTCCTTATTGGCACTTTATAAAATCTGTCAAAGAGTCTAAATACATGGGTTTTATTTTTAAACTTTAAGGAATTGTAGATAGAATAAAATACTTTCTTAAAATGATTTTTTAGAAACACATATTTCTAGGTAATTCACTGATTTCTTTTGTATTAATTAAAATTCCAAACATACGCAAGAATAGGGAAATAACATAATAAATACATGCCCATTACATGGATTCAGCAATTACTAAGATTTTGCCAATGGCTGTGCTGCTAGTGCAGCTGGTGGTGGTGGTGGTGGTGCTGCTGCTGCTGCTGCTACTGCTCCTTCTGCTCCTTCTTATCCTGCCCCCGACCCTCACTCCACCTCCTCCTCTTTTTCTGCTTTTTCTTTGCTGAAGTATTTCATAGCAAATTTGGGCACTGTGTTTTTTCACACACTCATCACTTTGCATCTCTGAAAAATATGGCAAATTTCTTAACCTGACACAATGCCATTATTAAATTTATGTTTTGATACTGATTTTCTAGCCATCTACTTATGTATTTGGATATACCAACTTTCACATTTAAGCCACTGTCACATTTCAGGGAATCAATGTTTCATATCTTTAAAATTTTTTCATTTTTTTGTTTTTTAAAAGTGATAACTAAATTTATCCTTGACCAAAAGTATCAGTTTTCATTTCTGTTATACCCTGGAAGGAAATAGAAAGATTACTTTTCCATATGGTTAAGTAGTATACAGGCCTCCAAGGAACATATTTCAAAAATTATCTTTCTTGACTGATACAATGCAGCTTCTTACTACATGGCTGGCTTTTTCAAAAAAAATTTTTTTTATATTCAAAAAGTAGATTTCAGTTGAACAATATGAGAAATTCTTATATTATCATGTGGCTTGTATAATAAAACTAATTCTATTTTATGTAGTCTAGCAGTACTTCTCAAATTATCTGTGGTAAAGAACACCCTCCCTAAGTTTCAATCCATTGCAGACTAGTATTTTTTTTAAAATAAAAAATGTTGTAGTTATACCAAATCACTGTAAAAGTTTGTAAACTCATATTTTCAATTTCTTTATCCTATTGTGAACTATAATAGTTTATGGACTAGTGCTAGTCTATTTTTGAGTAGCTCTGAAATGTTACTGTTAAGCATAGTAATCGTATATATTTATCATTTGGGATTGTTTCAGTGATACTTTCTGAGAATGAGTAAACTCTGTGCTTCTGTGTAGTTCCATATATCTGTCACTTTTTAGCTTTCCTGGTTTGAGAGTTCAAGACTGTTTGCAAGCATTCTGTCAGTAGTTGTATGGGATTGTTCAGTTGTACTGAAGGAGCAGTTCGATCATTCTCCTTATAAAAGGTACAAGACCCAAATGTGTACTTGAAAGGGATATTTGTGGGGTGAGGAGGTATGGTTGGAAGCCTTAGACGTGAGCCAGAGAAACAGCACTATAAAATAGCAATGATGTTAGACTAGGAGTTAAAGACCTGGTTTTGATTCCTTTTCCATGACTTAGAAGCAATATGATCTTAGCCTCTATCTGGGCTTACTTATTTGTCTGTAACTTGTGATTACTAATTACTCTGCCTACTTTGCAAAGCTTTGAGCATTATAATCTTGTCTTTTAATCTCTTGTTTCTTCTCCAGATCCTCAGCAACAAGATGTTTGTGGATTTCACTTTAGTTCTCCAGAAATGGATTGCCTTAGCTACTGTTTGTACATTTACTCTGTTTTCAATTTACTACCTTCTAACTTCTTTACCTACTACTGAGTTTCTTTTCTTTACCTTGTAGCTTTTTGATTTTAGAAGTACACCTATACTTCTAACTAAATGTTTAAAATATGGCACACTCAATGATCATTAACGCTCCTTTGATATTTCTATTTTAGCTTTTGTTCTTTTTTTTAATTGAATCTTTTTTTTTTTTTTTTTTTTAGTGATATCCTGGTTCAGATTCCTGAGTGAGGGAATCTGATTGGCTCAACTAATAACTCTTATATATGATGAGCTACACTACAGTTGCTGGCCAGCCTGTGAACTGACTTCCTTTAGATCAGATAGTCTCATCTAGGTTAGCCACCTGTCGTTTGGCTATATCTCAGTTTAGAATCTGACAGGTGCTGTAAGTGTAAGTGTAAGTGTAAGTGAAACTCTTCAAGATGAATGAACATATATTCACTTATATCCATTTGGGAGAAAATATTTTAAGGAAAGAGGAGAAATTAGTCGAGAAAATTGGCAAATAGACACCTTTTAGGAAATGTCAGACTAATTTTATTCACATTAAAATGCATTGCACTTAAGACTTCTGTGATGTTTATCTTTAATCTTCTATATTTCTGTTAATACTTTATTTATAACTTTAAAAATAAAAAGCCCTTCTAAGTGTCTTCTCTTATGTAAACTCTTTGTTACAAAAAGTTTACGGTTAATTTTAGGAGTAATTGTAGGAAAAGTAAGCCAGGTTATAAAGGACCAAGTTGTAGTCCTGAATTGCTTTTGCCACCTACCAGTACTGTTTAAAGGATGTGGTAGATAAAAGGCTGGATGTTTTCAACTGAATTTTAATTGGTAGAAAGACCTGCCACTCTCTTTAGATTTCCTTTTAATTAAGGTGGTTCAATTTATTTCATCGGTATAAAATTATGTTTATTATTCCCCATAGCATAAAACCAGATGAAAAGGATAGAATTTACTTTGTATTTTGGGAAAATCTCAAAGCTAAGGATTTTTGACTTGAACACATCTTTTAAAAATGATGAACATTATTTGGAATAACATAAATGTGTAAGAAATTGAAATGTTTTTCTAAAGAGGTAGTGTACTTTGCTCATTTAAATGAAACTCTCCATTTAATAAGTTGTCTGCTTCATTTGTCTATTCTAGAAATTTTTTATTGAGCTTGTATTATGTGTTAAGTACAGTAGTATACCAGTGTACTTAATGTCACTCAAGAGGCCAGAGCAGAGCCTATTAAGAGTGTTGTTTCTTGGTCGAGAGTGGTAGTTGGAGTGGGAAAACATTTTTTAAAAATTGAGATATAATTGACATATAACTTTGTACTACTTTTAAGTGTATAACATAATGATTTGATATGTATGTATTGTGAAATGATCACAATAAGTTTATTTAACATCTATGATCACTCTTAGTTTTTTTTCTTTCTTGTGATGGGAACTTTTAAGATCTGCTCTCTTAGTAACTTCAAAATATACAATACAGTATTGTTAACTATAGTTACCATGTTGTACATTATATCCCCAGGGCTTATTTATCATATAACGGGAAGTTTATATATACCTTTTGAACACCATCACCCATTTTGCTCACCCCCACCTATGGCAACCAACAATATGTTTATGATCTATTAGTTATTTTTTTAAGATTCCATATATGCGATGCCATATAGTATTTGTCTTTCTCTGTCTGATTTATTTCACTTAGCATGCCCTCATGCTCTATCCATGTTGATGCAAATGGCAAGATCTCCTTTTTTATGGCCAAATAATATTACTCTCTCTGTGTGTGTATGTGTATAAAATGACATTTTCTTTATCCATTCATGCCTTGATGGACACTTAAGTAGTGTTTATGTCTTAGCCATTATATATAATGCTTCAGTTAACATGGGGGTGCAGATATCTTTTTAAGATCATACTTTTATTTCTTCAGACAAATACGTGGGGTGGAATTGCTGGATCATATGCTAGTTCTATCTTTACTTTTTTAAGAAATTAAAAAATTTCATGCTGTTTTCCATAGTGGCTGCACCATTTTACATTTCCACTAACAGTGCACAAAGGTTCCCTTTTCTCCATATCTTCATCAACATGTGTTATTTCTCATCTTTTTAATAATTACTATTCCAACAAGTGTGAGGTCATATCTCTTCCCTGTTGGCTATTTGTATGTCTTCCTTGGAAAAATGTCTATTCAGATCTTCTGCTTTTTAAAATCAGTTTGTAAGTGTTTGTGTTTTTTGGCTATTTAATTGGATAAGTTTTTTAAATATATTTTAGATATTAGCCCCTTATCAGATATATGCAGATATTTTCTCCCCTTCTTTAGGTTCCTTTTTATCTCGTTGATGATTATCATTGATGGAAACTTTTTGATGTAATCCAACTTGTTCATTTTTTGCTTTTTTTGCCTTTGCTCTTTTTTTCCTACCAAATCCAAAGGAAAAAAAAATCATTACCAAGAGAATAGAAATTTCAAAAGAGATTGCCCCCCTCCCTATTTATTCTGGGAGTTTTATGGTTTCAGGTCTTACATTCAAATATTTAGTCCGTTTTGAGTTGATTTTTGTGTATGGTGTAAGATTGTAGTCTAGTTTTATTTCTTTGTGGCTTTCCAGTTTTCCCAACACCATTTATTGAAGAGACTGCCCTTTCCTCATTTTATATTATCAATTTTTGCCATAAATTAATTGACCATTAAACATGTGTAGGTTTATTTTTCAGCTCTCCGTTCTGTTTCATTCATCAATATGTCTGTTTTTATGCCAGTACCTTACTGTTTTCATGACTGTAGTTTTGTAATATAGTTTGAAATCAAAAAGTATGGTACCTCCAGCTTTGTTCTTCTTTCTACAGATTGCTTTGGGTAGTCATTGGACTACATCAAAAAAAGTTTCCATCAACGATAACCATCAGTGAGATGAGAAGGAACCTACAGAAGGGGAGAAAATATTTGCATATATCTGATAAGGGATGTTTTGTGGTCCATACAAATTTTAGGATTTTTCTATCTGTGGAAAATGCTGTTGGAATCTTGATAGGGATTGCATTAAGTCTGCAGATTGCTTTGGGTTGTATGGACATTTTAACAATATTAATTTTTTCAATCATGAGCACAGAATATCTTTTTATTTGTGTGTGCTTTGGATTTTTTTTCATAGTTGTCTTATAATTTTCAGTGTATATATCTCTCACATCCTTGGTTAAATTTATTCCTTACATATTTTATTCTTACTGATGCCATTGTAAATAAATTGTTTTCTTAACCCATTTCCCATTTGCTCTGGGAATACTCACTGGCGATGCTTGTGGCTGCAGTGTTTACCCTGAGATAACTCATGGATTACAGTCCTAACTTGACCCTCAAAGTTTGCCATGAAATATCTCACTTTTATTATTATTTTTGCATTGCTGTAATATATCAATAGCCTTTAGAAAAAAATGACATCATTCTATTTACAGCATTATGTTTTTAGTAGTGGTATTTCCTTTTACAAAATATAATATTCTCAATTGCTGAAAATGTAAAATCCTAGAAAACCTAGCATTTCTACTCATGATGTTAACATTGTTCTCTAACAGTTGTTAGTTGAAGTTTCATTTGATGGGTCTGATTTATATATACATTGCTGTTACATTGGGATTAGAGACAAGTTCTGTTTAGAAATAACTCCAGGACAGTTTTTATATTTTATTTTCACATTGAAAATCAGTCAGATTTGCTTCAGCCTCAGAGAATGTGTTCATGTAAAATTAAATTAACGCTGGCAGCAAGCTGCACTTTTTTTTTCTAAATGGGAAATTGGTTAGTTTCTCTTTCTTATAGTTTGTTAGTGTATAGAAATGCAGCTTAGTTTTGTATATTGATTTTGTATATTTTGTTACATACAAAGTATATTTTGTGTATAACAAAATGCAACTTTGTTACATTTTTGATTAGTTTTATTTTTGGTAGAGTCTTTAGTGTTTTCTACATGTAATATCCTGTCATCTGCAAATAGAGACAATTTTACTTCTTCCTTTCTGGTTTGGATACATTTTCTTTTTCTTGCCAAATTACTATGGCTAGGACTTCTAATACTATTTTCAATAAAAACGACAAGTGTAGGTATCTTTCCTTTTGTCCTGATATTAGATGAAAAGCTTTCAGCTTTTTACCATTGAGTATGATGTTAGCTGTGGGCTTGTCACATATGGCCTATGTTATGTTGATGTACATTCCCTCTATATACCCACTTTGTTGAGAGTTTTTATTATGAATGGATGTTGAATTTAGTCAAAGTCTTTTTCATCTGTTGAGATGATCATAAGATTTTTATCCTTAATTTTGTCAATGTGGTATATAATAATGATTTGTGGCTGTTGAAACATCCTTGAATTTTTTAAATAAATGCCATTTGATCATGGCATATGATTCTTTTAATATATTGTTGAATTCAGTATGCTAATATTTTGTTGAGGATTTTTGTGCCTATATTTATCGGGGATATTGGCCTGTAATTTTAGTTTGTAATATCTTTGTATGGTTTTTCTATCAGGGTAATACTGGTCTCTTAAAATTAGTTTGGAAATATTCCTTCCTCTTCTGTTTTTGGAAGAAATGAAAAGGATTTACGTTAATTCTTTAAATGTTTGGTAGAATTTACCAGTGAATTCATCTTGTCCTGGGCATTTCTTTTTTGGGTAATTTTTGACCACTGATTCAATCTCTTTACTAGTAATTGTTATGTTCAGATTTTCTGTCTTCTTGATTCAGTCTTGGTGTGTTTTCGAAATTTATCCATTTTTTCTAGGATCTCCAATTTATTAGTATATAATTGTTCATAGGAGTTTCTTATAATCCTTTGTATTTCTGTGGTATCAGTCATAACAGCTTTTTTCATTTATTATTTTATTTGAGTCTTCTTTTTTTGTGTGAGTGTAGCTAAAGGTTTGTTGCTTTATCTTTTTAAAATACCCACTTAGTTTCAGTGACCTTTTCTATTAACTTTTTCATCTCTTTCATTTATTTCCACTAATTTTTGTTAATTTCTTCTACTACCTTCAGTTTCTGTTTGTTATTTTTCTGGTTTCTTGAAGTATAAATTTAGATTGTTTATTTGAGATCTTTTTTATTTCACTAAGAACTCCTTTTGCTTTTATCACTAAGAACTCCTTTTGCTGCATCCCATAAGTTTTGATATGTTGTGTTTCCCTTTTCATATGTGTCAAGATATTTTTAATTTCTCTTTTGATTTTTATCTTTGACACATTGGTTGTTCAGTAGTATGTTGTTTAATCTCCACGTATTTGTGAATTTTACAGGTTTTTTTTGTACTTGTTTTCTATTTTTATTCCATTGAGGTCAGAAAAGATGCCTGAAAGGATTTCAGTCTTCTTAAATTTGTTAAGACTTGTTTTGTGGCCTAACGTGATCCTGGAGAATGTTCCATGTGCACTTGAGAAAAATGTGTATTCTGCTACTTTTGAATGTAATATTCTGTAAATGTCTGTTAAACCATGTGGTCTAATGTGTTATGTCCAATATTTCTTTATTAATTTTCTGTCTGGATGATCTGTCCATTGATGAAAGTGGGGTATTGAAGTTTCTTACTATTATTACTATTATTATATTTCTTTTTCCTCCTTTTGCTTGGTTAATATTTGCTTTCTATGTAGAGGTGCATCTATGTTGGCTGCATAAATATTTACAAATGTTATATCCTCTTGTTGGATTGACCCTTTTATCATTGTAAAATGACCTTCTTTGTGTCTTATTACAGTTTTTGTTTTAAAGCCCATTTTTTTCCTCAGCCTTTTGGTTTCCATTTACATGGAATATCTTTTCCCATCTCTTTACCTTCAGTCTGTGTCTGTCTTTAAATCTGAAGTGAGTCTGTTTTAGGCAGCATGTAGTTGGGTCTCCCCTCTCCCCCATTCAGACACTGTATATATTTCGTTGGGACAATTTAGTCCATTTACAGTTAAAGTAATTATGATAGGTATGGGCTTATTGCCATGTTGTTAATTGTTTTTTGGGCTGTTTTGTAATTCCTTTGTTCCTTTCATCTTCTCTTGCTCTCTTCCTTTTGTGTATCTACTCTATGTTTTTGCTTGATGGTTGCCAAGAGGCTATATAAAATATCTTATATTTATCACAGTCTATTTTAAGTTGATAACTAAATTTGAAAGCATTCTAAAGCTTTACATTTTTATTTTGCCCATCTGCCACACTTTATCTCTCGTCACAATTTACTTCTTTTTATCTTGTGTATTAATAAATTTAGTTGTAATCATTTTCACTGTCTTTTAACCTTCATACTAGATTTGTAAGTGATTAACTCACACCTTTACAAGATTAGATTATTCTGAATTTAACTATGCATTTACCTTTACCAGTGAGATTTTATATTTTCATGTTTTTCTTTTACTAATTAGTGTTCTTTCATTTCATGTTAAAGAAATCCCTTTAACATTTCTTGTGAGGCTGGTCTAGTGATGCTGAGGGAAAGTATTTCTGAGATGTAGAACCGATCCTTACTTTGTGGAGTTTTGGAAGTCCATGGAAGTGCACCTGGGACTGCCATGGGTTTTTCTTTTTCCTTTTTTTGGTTGGAGGTTGGTATTACTGCTTTAACTGGAGCAGATGCCAATATAATTGTCATCTATTGGGATTCTGTGTGGGATATCATTTGGGAGTAGAGTTCATTGTTTAATAAAAAATTGTAAGCCACCACTTCATAGAATATCAGAATTACATTTATAAAGAATTTTCTTTCCTTTAAATTCCTAATAACTTCATCATCTATACCAGTCATGTTATATTTATTTTGAATTACTTTAGTGAGATTATTTAAGTACACCTCTATCTAGATTGTAAATTCTTAGAGAGTTTTATTCTTGATATTGGCCATATACTTCATATTTATTCTTTGAATGAACACAGCTAGGTGCTAGGCCTTGTGCTACATAGTGTGAATACAGAGAGAGTTTTCTCAGGGTGTTCAGAATCTGGCAGGAGAACATATATAGGCATGATTGTGATTACAGTATATAAATGCTATAGTTTTAGGTATGAGAAAAGTGCTAGGAGGACCCAGAGTCTTTATATGTAGTAAGTAAGCATTACACAGGTATTGTTGAATGAATGAATGTTAATAAAAATATCCTAGGATAGTATAAGAAATCTAACTGAAGGCTTTGGCACTACGCTTTAATTATATAACAGTTCTATATGTTAACTATGGGGCTATATAACGTATTTAAGATTATGGAGTAAAATGAAATATGTTAGGCTCTTTTTTTTTTTTTTCGAGGACAATAGATAAATGACAGCCTATGACTGGCTGGAAGTATTTAATCTCTAACTTATGTACATACAATGTGTGTACTTAATTTTCTGTAATTATAAAATGTTAACTCATTTTAAAAAATCACATACCTTAGGGACAAATTTGTTTGTTTGTTTGTTTGTTTGTTTTTTAGATATGGCATAATGTATGAGTTGAGGCCAGGCATATGTTTCTTTTATTAGCTGGTTGATATTAGATAAATAATTTAACTGAGGTGAACTTCATTTCTTAAAAATCTGTAACATGAGAATAGTAAGAGTAAATAGTGAGCTCTTTGAGAACAATATGGCACTGACAAGTTTCGTTAGAATGACCAACCATACTGGCTTGCCTGTGACTTTCTTTGTTTTAGCAATGAAAGTTCTGTTTCCCAAGAAGTCCTTCAATCTTGGGTGAAGCAGGATGGTTCATCACTTTATTAGTATTGCTAGTTGGATAGCTGGTAGCTAGCAGTTAGTAAGTAAATGAATGGAGTTGAATGTGCCCTCTTTTTCACAGATCTGATGTATGGATCAAATGACATTTTATGAAAGTGTCTTGAAAACGGTGAAAGCTTTTCTAATGAAGTTGATATTGTTCTTCCCAACAGTATATTCTTGGATTCATCTCTGAACTTGTGCGGGAAGTAATTTGGTATATAAAAATTTGGTTTCTCAGTACTTATTGTTTGTTTCTGTTGCCTAAAATGAGATACATATGAGATAAAAGGTTATATGTTATCTCCCAAAGATATTGCTTCGTCTTCCCAGAAGGATGTGAGATTTGAACTAATATTTGAATCGTGATGCTTTAGTTTTAGAGTTTTACATGTAGTATAATTTTTAATTGTGTTTGAAGAGCCGATTTGACTTTTGAGTATGTAGCTTCTGTTGAATATGACTATTTTATACATTTTTTCTTAGGCTAAAGTCACTTTATAGGATATTTTTCCATTAAGATCTAAGTAGATTTAATAAACCTAAAACTTGGAAAATATAGATCAATCAGTACAAAGATGCCTAAGTAGGCCTTGTATATATATCTAGGAACTGCTCTGTACATTTCATAGGTGTAGTAGGGTCCTAACGAAAGCAAGTAAAATTTTCTAGAAAACCTATAACTGAGTTACTTCAACCTCTGTTTAAAGAAGATTTCTATGTCTTCTCTATTTGTTCGTGGCTTAATAGTTATATATGATCTTAGTAACATTTGCTTATTTGATACTATGTAGATACAGTGTTTTCTCAGTTACTAAAGTGCCTCTTCTAGACTTTCCCTTAACCATCAGAGTGATCTCTAGCCTTTTCTATTTGGAGAAACTTGGGAATGGGTATGAAACTGCTTGTAGAGTTGTCAGTTGAGGCAATTCTTCTTCCCATTTATTGGTTACTTACCACTTGTTTCTTTTCTTGAACTGTTTTTTATTTTTCATCATTAAATAAAACCATCAGGAAAGACAACACTTACTCTATTTCTGATGTAACTGAAGAAAGACAATGTGGCAAGGTATTGTGTTACAGGGTAATGCTGTCACTTAATAAGTGCTTTTAAGAGTTCCCTTGAGATTGCTAGAAAGCGAGGGAACATGTTTCAAAAGGTACTGTATTAGGAATAAGTAGATGGAGTTAGTTGGTAGTCATGCTCCCTTGATCTTAGATCTTGTTGGATCTTACAATCCAAGAAAGATTGGCTTTGATCAGAGTTTGAAAGGTGTGATCTTCCTTAAAGCTGAATACATCAAGCATCATGTTAATTATGTTGAACTTTTACTAGAAAGTTTTGTAAACTAAGATCATCTTTTTAGGTTTAGGAGTGTGTTTTTAAGAGACTTGGTAAGTCTTATCATTGGTATATAAAACATTTCTTGTCTGTCGCTCATCTGCTGTGTAGTTAGGTGGATTAAGTTTACATGGTAAGAAATCTCAAGATTATTATGAAATTGAGATAGATGTTTGTAAATATATATTTTTGTAAAAATGTAGCTTTTTTCTTCTCTAGCTACACCCCCAATAAAATATAACAAAATTCAAAATCTAAAACAACTTGAATTCTTAACTGTATTGTATTCAGCAAATAGAATTTTTAAAAAGTCACATGCCTCTAGTTTGTTATTGTTGAAGCTTTACAAGGAATCTACAATTGTAAGAAGTGAAGAAAAACTAGATAAACTAAAAACTTAGATTATTGTTGAGCTATAACAATAATAGTAATAATAAATACCAGTTAAACTGGTACTTACTAAAGGCCAGGTATAAATACTGAACACTTTACTTGTGTTCTTTTCATTTAATCCTTAGAGCAATCCCATGGGATAGGTATGGTGTCATGATTTGCTGATGAGGAAATTGGGTCTTATACCTGTGTCAAAGTATAGGCAGAAAGGAGCGGAACTTGGATTTTTGAAGACAAACAGTATGGCTAGCCCCACTTGTTCTAAGATCATGACTCAAGTCTGGGAATGTGACAGTTAAGGTGTCTTTTTTTGAGTGGTTGTGGAGTACCACATGTCCTTACATAATGTGTTATTTTGTCCAATGTTGTTTTGTTAAAACATTGATGAGATGTGGTAGAAACTCGATCCATTTATATCAATTATGGTAAAATTGATTTCGTGATATGTCATTTTGCTTTAAGTCTCAGAACCTATCAACGACGTTGTGAGAGCTTGTGTAAATTCTAATTTCTGACCATCTTGATCAGAAGGAGAACTGGATTGAATCAGGATAGATCTTTCTCTTAAGAGACCCTGAGGTTCTGGTAATGTCCTAATTGCTCCATAGGTTTAGTCTTTTTCTACTATATGAGAATCCATTAAAAGAAGTGATTTATAGCCTAATAATAAGTCTACCTGAAATTGTCCCCTGCCTCCTCATTTTGTGCTGACAAAACTCAGGGAATGAGACACAAACCTGTATCAGTAATTCTCAAAGCTATGGAGTGTTTTTGGTCTCTTTAGAAATAGGGGTATCATTTCCCTACAAGAATTAGCTTCAAAAACCCTTTCTCTTACTGAAGCCATCTCATACTTTTTGTTTTTATTTAGAAACAAAGAATGTTGGGTATAGAGACTGGCCAGAGACCCTCTCATGTCTAGTAAGGCACAGCTGTGGTTTGGCTGGTCTGGTCTAAGGTTGCAATGTGTGACACTCGAGTTCAAAGACCATAAATTGAGAGTTAGAGTGGTATAAAAAAGGAAATTTATATGCATAACAAGGACAAAACCAGATCACCAGTTCTAGGAGCCAAGTAAGATATGTGGTAGAGATGGGCTACAAAACTATGGAAATAAAGAGTAGCCATTGGGGCAAATTGGAGGTGGTCTAGAGAATTACAAAACAGGATATGATGGCTGTTTATTTGGCAAGCTTGGTTTATCTAAAGGGGCTTTTAAAGCAATGGAATCAGTATCAAAGGCAGGAGAATATGAAAACCAAAAAGATTATTGTCAGAATAATTAGTATAGATCTTTAGGCTTTACAAAACATACATTCTTGGTTTGTTTCTCACAGTATGTCAAAGAGTTATGATTTATTTCCATTTCCTAGATAGAGAAGGCAAGTTACATTGTCATATTTAAGCTTTGAAAGACCAGTTGGATTGCATCTATTTGTTTTTGCAGGGAGAGGATTAGCAGAATTCAGGTGAGAACAAGCACATTTTTGCAGGTGGAAAGGAGTAGAAATACAGCAACAGGATTTAGGAGTGTTTTAAATGGAAAAGCTGCAATAGAGTTAAAGAAATTATTATTTCATTACTCTATGTCACTTAACTAAACACACAAAAACATAAATATATATGTATATTTATATGTATATGTTTATAACTTTTTTGATGAGGGATTTAAAAAATTTTGAACCACCTTCTGCTTTCTTAAAATATGGGTAAGGCCCTTACCTTGATGCATGAATTACTCATTTTTCAATCATATTTTTGTTTGTGGCCAAGTATTAAAAATAAACATGAATATCACATAGTTTCAGTATTCTTAGCTTAATGCTTTATGAGTGTGTGTGTGTATGTGTGTTTTCACTTCAGTCCAATGAAGCTTTTGTCTTGTTTATTTCAAACTATGGTGATGACTGCAGTGATAAAACAGCTCGTGTTTAAATGCATCTATTTATGCTGCATTTGATGGGAAGCCTCCATTTTGTATATTTGAGTATGAATGAGAAAGCAAAGTCTGCCTTGGGAATTTTATAATGATTATGAGAGAGATCCTGCCACAGGTAGTTATTAAAATGTCCCCTGAAGTCTTTTATGATGAATGATTGTGTCTGTGTTTGAGTCTCTGACCTTCCCTGCAGCCTCTGTTTTTTAAAAGAAATCATCACTACCCCAAGCATTCACTTGTTAAAATTTAAAAAATAAATCTCTACTACTAAGTTTTAATTTGTACAGTGTATCTTCTAAATAACTCAAATAATTTTATAAGTATTATTTGAATCTGCCCTTCTGAAATGGAGAAAATATGGGTTGATGATTTAACTACTATTTGTCACCATTTCTGAAGAAGGGATGAAATAAATATGAAGCAAAATAGGAAGGAAAAGATAAGGGAATTTTGCTTATCAAACAAGCAAAAGTCTATTCTTGTTTATCGTGTAGAAAAATGTATCATCATAAATAAACTTAAGATTTATAGCATGAAAGAGAAAGATGATTAGAAGGTCCATGAGAAAGGGGAGGATTCTTCTTAGACATGGAAATAGACATTCTGAAATTAATAGATGTTTAAAGTTTAGGAAAAAAAAATAGGATTACTTATTTGCATGTAATAAAAATTTGGTGAAAATATGTTGAAATTTAAAAAATAGCTTGACTTACAGCCGAGAAGAAAAATAAAGGGGCAACTAAAATTTATTGAGTTTATGGTATATGCTAGGAATTATGGAATAATGTTATCATCATAGGTTAGTTTTCTAAATCTGTATTTTACCTTCCCTTAGAAGATGAGGAAATAGACCACAGAAGTCATAAACTTGCTCATGTTTACACAGCTAGAGGTGGGGGGTTCTAACACTTTGGGTTTTAAACTCATGTTCTTGCTCCTATCTCTTATTATCCTCCAAGTTTTATTCTTTGTTACCTTTGGCTGATGACTGGCTGCAGAGCCTAAACCCTCTGGTGTTAATAATGTCACTGTATCAGCCAGCTGTAATGCTACATAGTAACCATCTCAAAACTTAATAGCACACACAAAAAAGATTTGTTTCTCACCCAGACATCTGTGAGTCACCTGGGCCTCTTCCCAGATTTAGGCCGGGCTCCTTGGGATTGGCTTCAGGCTGGGTATTGAGACCAGCTCTGCTCCTTGTAGGTCTCATCTTTCTTGAATCAGCAGCTACTCAAAGCAGGTTTTTCTTAGACAAAAGGAAAACAAGTCTAACTTCCTAAGCACATTTAAATTCTCTGCTCATTGTCACTTCTGTCAACATTTCATTGGCCATATCAAGTCATGTGGTTCACCTCAAAGTCAAAGATGAGGAAAAATACTCTATGGTATGGATAGAAGAAATGACTATATTTTGAATAATAATTGACATTGACTTTTGATAGACTTTATGAAGAAAATACAACAGAATAAATAAAGTTCTCTCTTTAGTTTACTGTCTTGTGTGGCTTCTCTCAATACTATAAGTTAATCCTGTCTGTGAAAGGTATCTAGATTTTTATATCTTAAAACTAAGGTCCCTGGAGACTTGACACTATTAATTGGCACTGTACTGAACTGTGGCTATCAGAAGTTTTCTCATAGAATATTATTTTTAGTCTGCCCTACTGAAGTGTACTTTTCTCTGTTTCACTAACTGAGGTGAGGAAAGGGCATATTAATTCTATGTAATGGGTTGCGGTTATTTTTGTCATTAGTATCTATCTAATGATAAAGAATTAACACTACTTCCAATCCATTTAGTTAGGGGATATTCACATTTTACTTAGATCTCGATTTAGAGCCTAATCAAATTTATTAGGAATGTTAGCTATTTCCATTCATTTAAATTTGGTTCACTAGAATCTAAGCTTTTGGACTGCTTACTTTTTTCAGCTTTTCATTATTGCTTGTTAGGAGAAACCATTGCTTCCAGTTCAATTACATGGAAGTCAATAAGACTGTTGACAGCAAGAACTTTGCTTGGAAGAAATTTGTTTAGACCAAAGAGAAAATAGACTTTGAGGGGTAAACATTAACATTATTTTTGGGGTACTGGTCAGGTAATTATAGGAAGCTTTGTTGTGTTACTGAAAGTGTTCATTGGCTTTTTTTTTCTTTAGACTTGATTGTGTAGTATGGGTAGGCGAGTGAAAAAAGAGGGTAAATGATGTATTTAAAACTTGAATACTTTCAAGATAAACAAACGGTAATCCTTGACTCCTCTAGATAAAAAGGAAGAATAATTTCTAATCTTTTAGATATTGTGTCATCTTATTACTGTTTGCTTTCCTTTCCCTTTCCCCTTGAAATAATACTTATTTTTTAAAATGAAAGTGGATTAATGTTAAGTTTTGTGGTGAGCACTTTATGATTCTCATTTTCAAATTGTTGGAGACACCTTGGAGTGTGAAAAAGCCAAGACTGAGGATAATGCTTCCGTGCCACTAGATAAGGTGTCAGTGAAGTGGTTAAAATTTAGAAGATAGGTACACCAAACCTAAATGACCTTATAGGTCATTTCTATTCATATTATATATTCATTTAATATTCGTATTCTCTCTGAATTACATACATGTTTTGTTATAACAGTACAACTTAGTGCCTTTGTTGTTTTTGGCTCAGTAATACATACATGGATGGGTCAAGATATCGTCTTTCAAGGATCTTTTGGGTATCGTAGGGGATTGACATGATGTTAAGGAGTTCTTGGTATGGATCTATATTATAGTAATTGAAAATTATAGCTAAAATCAACCGTTTCTGTTGTAGCAATGTTTCTTTTAAGTTAGCAGGAGTGTTTTACTTTAAAAGAATTAGACTCTTCACTCCATTTGTGGCATAGCCCATGCCTATCTTATTCTTTATTGTATCCTCAGCACCTTAAAAAGTGCCTAGAACATAGGATGAATGAATGAATGAATGTTGCTATAAAATATATGAGATCTTCTCTCATTGAGTTTCCATCTACCCTTGTAGCAAATTCTCTATAATCAGAAATTTTAATGTGGGAACACAAGCCACAGTAGTTTTGTATAAAGCATACTTTAAAAAGCTTATTCTGGAGAAATTTATGATAAAAGTTACACTTAGAATTCTGTATGAAGAAACTCTCTTTTTAGAGGTTTTTAAAATTTTATTAAATTTATTGAGGTGACTGGTTAATAACTTTAGAATTCTGCTTGTGAATGAATATGGTTTTTTAAAAAATTCATAAATGAAACTCTTCTGTAGATTTATCTTACATGGAAAGAGACAAGGGTAGAAGATTAATGAGCAAAAGCAAATTACAGAGAAGCAGAAGACATCTATCATACTATAGCTTTATTATTAACTCAGGATTATTACAAAATAACTTATTTTTTTATTATAGGATTTTACTTGATTTCTCAAACAAAATGTTTTTGTTTTTTTATTCATGGAAAATAAAATTTGTTTTAAAAAAATTAAGATACTTTTTTTGCTTCTATTTACACAATTGTTTTAAAAATTTACAAAATTATAAAATATTTGTTTACAAACAGTGATTTTGCATATCTTATCTTTTAATTATAGCCCATGTTTAAGTACTATCTATTTTGTAGCACGGAATTAGATTTGTTTTTAAAAAGCACAGACTAAACTATGTTTCCAAAATGATATGAAATATTGGTGATCCCAGGATATGTGTAGGTTTTTTCTTTGATGGCTGACAGTTTATATTGAGTCATTGTTTTATAGTGGCAATTTAGGTAGGTAATCTAATATAAATTTAAATGCATTTGTTTTAATAGCATATTTTATCTTTCTTGTCTTATTTTCTAATTGAAGAGAAGGGGCAAAAGCTAAGTTTGTATGGAATTTAAATTCATTTGGATATAGTACTTAAGTATATTAGTCAATTTTTGTAAAAAAAAATGCACTAAAGTTTTCCTATTAGAGTTTTAAGATTATTGATTGGAAAAGAGTTTGAAAATATCTTTTTGCCCCTATTTCTCCCTATATAGCCTTCTTGAAGTTTCTCTAAATTACATTTTAAATGCCAATTAGGAGGTTGAGTATACTAAAATAAAAGCAAATGCAACCAAAATGGCCTCACCTTATGGCTAGTTAGGCTTTTGAGAGAATAAGTGGAACCTTTGCTCTGAGCATGGCTTTGAGAAAGATATTCATCTTAATGAACACATTAATTAGAACCATAACTATTTATAAGATAATTAGAAACGAAGCTTGGTAAACTGAGCTTTTCCTGCAATTAATGGAGGATTAATTACTGGAGGTAATGAAGTGGAGTTTTAAATGCATTAAGGTGAAGTACAGAGATGAGCAAGGCTTTGTGATAGTGCATAATTATTTCAGGCTGTTTGAGCATAGCTCATATGAGATCGTTAATAAGCATCATTGCATCGTTATGTATGCACTTAAAAAGACTTGCCACCAAAATGACTGCCTAATTATTTCTAATTGGCAGGACTCTGTGTAGTCATTGAGCTGTTTGTAGCCATTTTAAGGTTCATTTAACTATCCTTGGGGCCATGTGATAGATGGAAAAAGCTTCATCTAACATGCTGGCCTTGGCTGGCGCCGTTAATCAATTTTGGTGGGCTTCAGTTTAAATGCATTTGCTCATGCAGAGGTCAAAACCCGAAGTAGTCCAAGCAAAGTTTTGCTTTTTGAAGCCACTTGACTGTATTCATTAGCAATTAGTAAAATAATTGTGTCTGTCACTATATTTGGATTTCCATATGACTTGGTATTCTTTTATCACTGTCCCTTCTTATTCCACATTTGCTCCACTGGAAACCAAATATTCTTCCAACAAACCCTTTTAGCAACTTCAGTGTAGTGGCATATGTTCCGATATATTACCTTTCTTCATTCATTTGTTAGCTTAAACAGTGTAGTACATTTCAACACAATCATCTAATTTGCTCCTGATTGATTGCTGGTGAAAGTTTCTACTGAAGGACAACATTTTAGGGCTTTTAAGGACATCTCCAAGGAATTAGTCATTAAGCATTAAGAGAGGAAGTAAGAAGTAGTCAAATCGAATCTTGACATTTACCAGAGTTTTGTAGTTAGAAGCATCTATATCTAAGATGTTGAAAGCAAAAATATATGTATATATTTTTTCCACCCTCCCCCCCAGGGCACATGATGCAAGCAAGTTATGTGATGGGGATAAGCTGTGTAATGTCTACACTTGTTTTTAGAGCTCATTCTTAAATAAGTGTATTACTAATCTAGTACTTTTATGGAATTAATTTAGAAATGTTTGAACGTCAATCTCAAATGATATATCTTTATAATATAATTGATAGAAAAATTTTAATCTTATATCAGATTTAATGTGACATCCCATTAGCTAAGCATCTGTAATGGTTTTCAATGAGCTTGTTGTCTTATTACACATAATCATAACCATCTGTGGGATGTTGTCAAGGTATATATGCCATTAGAATGGTTTAAGAAAACAGTGGTGAAGCAAATTGTAGGCTAATAAAATAAAGGTCAATTATACCCCTTTGTTATGAAAAATGTGGTTCTAATCACTTCCTTAATGTTAATGCTTAAGGTTAAAATTATTCATGCAGAATATTTTAAGGTATTGCTAACTTTGTTGAAACTAGATTTGTGTATTTACTTCTCTTAACAGTTCCATTATTCAAAAATTTGAGGGTTTAAATGTCAATCAGGCAGAGCGTATTTCTTAGGGATTGACTTAATTACTGTGGATTTTAGTCTATTGTTTCAGTATTTAGAAACAAATGGATTGAACTGCTTAATCTCTCAAATCAATCAACATGTCTTCTGCTAGAATTATGAACTTATTTTTAGTTTTTGATAATGCCTTTTGAGTATTTTTAACATACATTTTAAGATAAAGAGGAAACATAAAGCTAGTAAATAGATTGCTTGCTTTAATTATATCAAATTCTACAAACTTGGACTGTAATAGAGTTTGTTTTGTTTGGTTATTAGGAAATGCTAATCTTTTTAAAGCATAGAATGATAATCTAAAGATTGGGATTGAATTGCCTTTTTATGTAATTAGAAATTTACATTCTATATATTGATTAACTTGTCACAATTGTTTTAATCACTTGATGTTGTATATTGAAACTGAAATTTTAAATCTTGAATAGGGTTTGTGTGGTAGTATATTTTAAAAATTGAAATTTAGGTGGTTATTTTAGGGAATTGTGGTTGTGAGATTCTTACTGCTAACCTTAAATGGGCAAAATCTTAATGTTTCACTTCAAGTAAATCTTTCTTGCTTTTCATAAGTTTGTGAAGGAGGTGTTTATGAAAGTTATCAATGGTGCTCTAGAAAAATAGGGCAGTATTTTAATGTTATATTGTTGGCTTTAAATCTGCATATTGTAGTATCCTGTGAAATGCAGTTCTATAATTTTACTGATATAGATGTATGATTACTTGCCAATTATAACATTATGAGAGGAAAAATGTTACTGTAGAATTTCTATATACTTTAATTTCTTCAAGAACATAGACATAATCAAGGTGGCCATGCACATTGGGGTTTGCCTTCACTTGCTATTTTTTGGAACTGGTACAATGATCTCATGAAACCTTGGTCAGCCTACTGGAAGATGAGAAACTACTAGAGCAGAGGGTGAGACATCCCAGCTGAGTTTCAGTAAACCTATTAACCTACCTACTGTCAGACACGTGAGTGAGGCTATGCTAGATTAGGGGTTAGCACACTAAAGTTTACTGGCTTGCTGCCTGTTTTTGTCAATACAGTTTTATTGGAACACAGCCAGTCTTATTTATGTGTTGTCTATGGCTAGTCTCCTGCTACAATGGCAGAGTTTAATAGTTGCTGTGGAGACGTCATGGCCTGTAAGCCTAAAATTTTTACTGTCTGTTCCATTATGAAAATGTTTACTGACTATTGTTCTAGACCATTCTCACCCACACCCAAGTCATTAGATGACATAACTGATCCCACTGATCACTGAGATTAGTTGCCAACCTGGTAAAATTCCTAGCCAATCTAGAGAATTGTGAACAATAATAAATAATAAATTTTGTTTTATGCTTCTAAGTTTTGAGTAGTTTGTTATGCAACAAAAATTAACACTAAAGTGTACCTATATGAGAACCAGAGTGGTTTTTTGATGTGATTTGTTTAACCACTCTATTATTGGCATTCATATTAAACATCTCAGTGATTTTCATTATTTTTATTTACAGATTTTTAGAAAAATCTTTGGCAAAATTTTTCCATACATTTCACTTTATTAAAATGTTGGACAGTCAAAAAAGGTTTATTTTATTAATTGACTGTTATTCATTTAAATTACAATATTTGCAATTTTGTTTATCATTTTTTGGTACAAGCTCCTCAGAATTTGTTATCTAGATAATTACCACATTTAGGTTTTTGGCAATACAACTTGTAACTAGTTTATTAGTTGTATGTTGGAGGCTATACAAAATAGTAACATTGTTTAAAAATATTTTGGGGTGCTTTATTACATTTCTTGTATAGCATTTGAATATATTTAAACTCCTAGAGTAAAAGTATTACTACCATATTTTCCTGTGTCGATAGCCTATTTTTTTTTTTTTAATGTTTGAGAAGATTCGAAATTACATTCTGAAAGAAAAATTGATTCTAGCCCCAGGCTTCTTTTGGTTTACCTAATAAATGGGCGGGGGTGGTATACTCCTTCTGTTCAGACTCTAGTCTATTATTAGGATCCTCAGTTTTCACAAAAGAGTGATACTTTTATTTCCATCTGTTGACCATTACACTATAGGTCTCTGTACCTATAGTAGCCACATAAAATAGTTGCCCACCAGGTACTTGTCAGTGGATATAATCTCAAACTCACTGCTACACAGAACCTTTCAAAAGCTTTCCCAAGAAAAATATTATAGAGCAATGCTTGAAGGATATATTGTGTATCTATTTCTTTTTTAGTTAAAAATCTACCTTTTCTTTAAGCCCAAGTCTTATATCTGGACTTATCATTTGACCTTTCTCTGGAATTGATTTTACTGATTGTCTTTTGGCATGTGGCCTATATTTAGGGAAGTTATTGCAAATTGCCCTGTGAATTTCATTAGACGGTTTATTTTAAGAATGATCTCAGGGTCAGGAATAGTTGTATCTGATTTGATAACCTGGTTTGTTTTTATTCTATGAACATTATGTTCTTACTTCTTTTAAGTAACCTGTTAGAGAGCTTGAAGCCAGATTTTTGGACTAATTCTAGAACATGTAAGGGCCTTATGATCTATTTTGCATATTAACCCCTTTCCTGCTTCTGTTTTTATTTTCCTTTGTTCTTCCTCTTTCTCCATCTAAAGTAAGATAACTTTTAACTTACTTTATTTTATATATATGTATATATGTGTATATATATATATACATGTATACTTTTGGAATAATGTGAGAGTATAAATAAGAAATTATATATGTGAAGTCCTTTGGATTTATAGTACTTGAAAGATATATAGTGCAGCAAGCTTGACAAGATAAAGCCCACTTAGCCTGTTTCTCCCACTGATAACAATTAACCTTCTGGACAAAACGCTAAGAGAAGCTACTTTACAACTATAAAATAATAATAGCTGGTAGATTGGGGAGGATAGTTAAAACTTGAAGAATGACCCATATACACTGGGTTGCCTATTTTTATTACCTCTTTATTGTCCCAGATTTGATCAGGGAGGTCTCTTTTGCAGAACTTCACAGTGACAGGAGCAGTAAAAACTCTTAGAGAAATCTTATATTTCTCCTTAGAAGAAGGGAAAAGGAGTCCCTGTAATCCAGAGACTGTTTGGAGAATCCTTGGTTTTTGTTTGTATGTTTATTTTTATATTTTCCCCTTTTTTGCCCATGCTTCTAACCTGAGGACACCACCAGGTGTGGATTGTGGAATCCTTGTTTTTTTCTTCCTCTTTTCTCTCAGCTCTTTGCTTACTTCATGAAACATTCTGTTTATGTAGAACTACATGATGGCAGCAAAGGCAGCTAAAACTCTATGAAAAACCTATCTTTCTTGCCAGAGGACTGGAAAAAGGCACTCCTGGGAGCTGGAGAGTATGGGGGGCAATCCCAGTAAGTAGAGAACTGGAGAAAGATCCTCTTACTCTGTGTGTGACTGGCACAAGGCTTGGGCTCACCTCTGAGCTGCACATGAATAAACAGACTCAAAGTAATATAACAAAAACTTTGAAAACGAAACTGACATTGGAACTACAACCAGGCAGAACTTTTAATCTAAACCTAACCAGGTTAGTTACCCACTATAAAACAACAAAATCAGCATTTTACAGAGGATTTTAACAGGACACAGAGTCTTGCAGCATAACATTCAGAATGACCAGGATACTGTAAAAAATACTCAGCATACAAAGAACCAGAAAAACGTGACCAGTATTTAAGGGATAAAACAGCCAACAGATGCCAACTCCAAAATATACCAGTTGTTGGAATTAAAGTCAGATGAAGACTTTAAAACAACTGTTGTAACTATGCATATGAGGTAAAGGTAAACCCTTTTGAAATGAATAGAAAGCTAGAACTTCTAAGCAAAGAAATAAAAACTGTAAAAGAGCACTAAGAAATACAATATTTGAAATAAAAAACTTATTGAATGAGCTTAATATTAGAATGGAAATGGCGAGTGAGTGAACTTGAAGATCCATAAACAGATATAATCCAATCTGCAGAATAATGAGGAATAGATATTTAAAAAATGAAAACTAAAGAATATGTGGAAAAATAACAAAATCTCTAATTTGCATGTAATAATAGTCTCAGAATGAGAAAAGGGAGTCCAGTAGAAAATATACAAGCGGTAATGGCCAAAACTTCCCCAAATTTGATAAAAGACATACGTTTTAGAATTAAGAAGCTCAGTGAGTTTCAACAGGATAAACTCAAAGAAAACTACACCTAGGCATATCTTAATGAAATTACTAAAAACACGTGAAGAATTGTTTTTAACTATTTGTGATTTTACTGTTGAATGAAATATTTATTATACTTTGCCACTCAAATATTTATTAACATATTTTCTATTGTGCTTAACTGGGAAAAATAAGAAATGAGGAAAACTGTTTCTTATGTAATTATGAAGATAATTATTTTTTTAAGAACAACTTTAACATGTCGTATTGAGTGAGACATTAAAGGAAAAGAAATATGTTAGCACTGCATCTCTCTTCCAGACGTATTCAGAGTTAGCCTGATGATTGATTGATTGATTAAGTTGACCACTCTAGGTTAAAAAGGTTAGTTAGCATATATTTATTCACATTTTAATCCAGGGAATGTATTTTTGGGCCATTGAAAAGTTCCTAAATTAAATGCAGTTTTTCACAGGTCATCATCTTTTAGTATGGTTAATCTGTTATCTGTTTTTTAGTGTTAGAAATAATTAATAGTCTTATTTGAAATGCATTGTTATTTTAATGTTTTGAGCTTGCCATTTAAATATATGATTGGTGGGGCTGGGTAATATGGATCATTTGCTCACAACTCAGTCCTTCAAAATCTATTGAATTTTCCTAGCTGTGCAGAATCTGATGCTTTAACAAAATGGGTATATGTTTCGCATTCAATGTTAATTTGAAGTATTTATCTTTAATCCAATAACAGTTATTTGTTACTGATATTCAAATTTTAACTGATGTTTTAAGGTTAACTTCAAGGCTCATGTTCTCTATAAAGCTATTCCTGACTACCATGCTTGCTTCCTAATACACACACATACACACACACACACACACACACACACACACGAATATACATTAAGAATTAACCAAGGAAATTAAATATAGATTTGTCGTATTAACCAGCAATTCCACACTTAGGGAACTATTCAAGAGAAATGAAAACATTTCCACACATAGACTTGGACACAAATGTTCTTGGCAGCATTATTTATAGTAGCCTAAAGGTGGAAACAACCCAAATGCCCACCAACTGATAAATGGTAGATGGTAGATCCATACATTAATTGTGGAAAATATTTCCCTAATTGTGGAAAATTATTCAGCAATTAAAAAAGCACAAGCTACTGATATGTACTGTGACTTGGATGGACCTCAAAAACATTATGTTAAGTGAAAGAAACCAGATATAGTAGTTCATATACTATATGATTCCATTATATGAAATGTCCAGAAAAGGCAAATCTATAAAGACAGAAAATAGATTCAGTGATTGTCTAAGGTAGGGTGAGGAGTGGAGATTAATAGGAAATGAGTATGAGGAATCTTCTGAGGTGATGAAAATTTTCTAAAACTGATTTATGGTGGTGGTTTTTCAGTTTGGTAAATACACTGAAAAGTCAATTTGGTAAATACACATAAAATGGGTGAATTTTATAATATGTAAAATATGTTTTAGTAAAGTTATTTAAAAAACTCAAGAGCATAAGATAGAATGTTTTATCTCACAGTTGGCATTGTAGTCATGTCAAGGCTTAGAGCTTAATGTTTGATAGATGCTTAATAAAGAGTTGATTTAATTTTTAATTAGCTGAGCTCTCAAAATTAAACTGAACCTAGTACCTAGGAAAATATTCCAGAAAGATGAGTCCCAAACCAGTAAGATAGATGAAATTTATTTACTTACTTAAAGCTTTTTGTTCATATCAAATAGTGGATAAAAATGCATAAATCATAAGTTCAATGAATTATCTGCTCAATGAATTATCATTAAAAGAACATAACTGTTTAAATACTACTGAAGTCAAGAAATATAATATTACAAATACTCTTGAATCCTTGTTTTTACTCCCTTAAAATATTACTCTTTTTTAATTCCTCACATATGCAGATGATAGCCAAAGATAGTGAATATACTGATTTCTAAATCTATAGGTTAGTTTTGCCTGTTTTCGAACTTTGTTTAAATGGACTCATTCAATGTATAATCTTTATGTCTGGCTTTTTCACTCAGCATTGTTTATGGGATTCATTAATGTTGTTTCATGTAGCTGTAGTTCATTAGTGTATATTATTCCATAACATACCACAATTTATCTCCTTTACTGATAATGGGCAGCTGGATTGTTTCCATTTTTGGTATTTTAAAGAATGGTACTAAACATATTTTCTACATGTCTCTTTTGCCTGTGCACATCCCCCAGGTATGGAATTGCTGAGTCATAGAATATGTGTGTGTTCAAGTTTGTACCAGACTATTTTCCAAAGTGTTTTATACTCATTTAATTTTCTACCAGGCATGTATGATTGAGAGTTCTCTGTGCTCTGTGTCCCTACCAGCATTTGATATTATCAGTTGTTTTAACTTAAAATTTTGGTGGATAAATAGTAGTATCTCATTGTTTTTATTTTATTCCCCTTTGACTAATGAAGTTGAGCAAATTTTTATGCATTTATATTCTCTATTACGAAGTGTTTGTTTAAATCCCTCATTCATTTTTATATTAGGAGGTTGGTTTCTTAATGATTTGTAGCAGTTTTAATAAGTTTTTTAAAAAATGTATTCTGGTTGTAAGTTCTTTCTTAACATGTATTTCAAGTGTCTTCTTCCACTCTCTCTGGCTTGTCTTTTTACTTTAATTATGGTGTCTTTGATGTTCAGGGCTTTCTAATTTTAATGTAGGCTTTCCTTTGTGATTAGCCTTTTTGTGTCTTTTTATTATTTATTTATCTATTTATATTTTTATCTTTCTTTCATTTTTCAATTAAGTTGTCTTTTAAAAGAAATTGTTGCCTACCCAGCACCATGAAGAAAATCTCTTAGTGACTCTATGGTTTTTACCTTTAACATTTAATTCTGGAATTTATTTTTATGTGTGGTGTGTATGATGTGAAGTTTTTTGCTTTTGTTTTTGTTAAATTATCATTCAGTTGACCCAGTATTACTCATTGACTTTCCTTTTTGCAACTTTAGGGCTGTTTTCCAAATCAAGTGCCCATATGTGCATGGGTCTTATGAATTCTTTATTCTCTTCCATTGATCTGTTTATCAATCCTTATGCCAGTACTACAATGTGTTAATTAAATTAAGTCTTGATATCAGATAAATTCTTCTACTTAGCTTACTTTCCATAAGAGTAGGTTGGCTAATTTTGACCATATATATATATCCATATAATTTTTAGAATCATCTTGCCTATTTCTTAAAAAAAAAAATTCTGAGATTTTGATTGGGATTTTATCGACTCTGTACATCAATATGGTTTGAATTGACATCAGATTTTCTATGTATGTGTCAGGACTTTGTTCATTTATTTAATTTTTCAAATTTATTCACAGGAAGTTGTTTCTAGCACCTTGCCTTTTTGATGTCATAGATGCCATTGTGATGTTTCCTTTTCCATTTCTGATCGTATTTCTTTGAGATGTCTCTCTATTTTTCTTGACCAGTGTCACCAAGGATTCATCAGTTTTTAAAGTTTTTTATACCATTAACTTTAGTTTCACTGACCTTTATTTTCTAATCATTAATTTTTGTTTGAATTATTATTTTCTTCCTCTCTTTGGATTTAATTTGCTGTTCATTTTTTAATTAATTCTTGAGATGCATGCTTCAACTACTAGTTTTTGGTCTTTTTAAACCCCCTAATGTCCATTTAAGGCTATACGTTTTCTCTAAACAACTTTTTTTAAAGTGGAAGTCTTTTTAAAAATGTATTGGGATAATATTGGTTAGTAATATAAATTTTAGGTGTACAACTTTATAATATAACATTTGTGTACTCTGTCATGTGCCCATCATCCAAAACCTAGTCTCCCTCCCTCAGTGTGTATTTGACCCTCTTTACCCTCTTTGTCTTCCCCCCACCCGACTTCCCTTCCTCTCTGGTAATCACTTTTCTGTTGTCTCTCTCTGTGAATTTATTTTTTGTTTGTTTGTTTTGTTTGTTCGTTACTTTTTGTTTTATATCCCACATATGATCACACGATTCTTGTCCTTTTTCTTCTGACTTATTTCACTTAGCATAATGCTCTCAAGAACTATTCGTGTTGTCGCAAATGGCACTATCTAAACACAACTTTAACTGCATCCCAGAAGTTTCATGTATATTATCATTATCATTCAATTAAGCATATTTTGTGGTCTTCGTTGTGATGTCATCTTTGATCCATGGGTTGTTTAGAAGTGCGTTTTGAAATTTCCAAACATGAGGGTTTTTTTCCTTCTAAGTTTATCTTTCTGTTACTGTTTTCTGGCATAATTTTATTTTAGTCATTTGCTCAGAGAACATATTTCAAACACTTTTAATCCTTTAACATTTTTTGAGACTGCTTTGTGATCCATCATATAGCCAATTTTTGTAAATGTTGTGTATGTATCTTAAAAGAATGTGTATATTTTCAGTTATTGGTAGAATTGTTAGCTATATACTGATTAGGTTAAATTTATTAATCTTGTTCAGATATTCTCTTGCCCTACTGATCATTTTGTCTGCTTGTTCTGTTATTGAGATTTGTGTGTTAAAATTTCTTTTTGCTCTGTATTAATGTTTCTTGAACCTATGTTATTATGTATGCTTACAAATGCAGAATTGTGATTCTCTTGAGCTTTTTCTATTGTTTTTATTATTATTGTAATTATTATTATAAAATATCTGTCCTCTGCTATAATAAATGGTTTTGGTCTTAAAATCTATTTTGTCCAATATGAATATTTTGGTTAGTGTTTGCCTGGTAGTTCTTTCCCCATTCTTATACTATTAAATTTTCTATGTTTTCTATGCCCTTGTATTTTATATATTTCTTAAAAGCAACATTTCATTTTGTTTTGCTTTTTTCCTTTCCTGGCTTGATTTTTAATTGGAGTATTCACCATTTATTTGTGATACATTTGCAAATATTTTCTTTGAGTCAAATTTAGCAATCTTGTTCGTGGAATTTTGGTCACAATCAGAAAGCCTTTTACTGTTCTCAGGTTATAGGAGAATTCACCCATGTACTCTTGTACTGATTTTTAGAATTTTATTTAAACTTTTAGATCTGTGATCCATTTGGGGTTTATTCTTGTATATGGTGCGGTGAATTTTTTTTCCTTCCAAATCATTATGTAGTTACCCTTAAATCATTTTTTGAAAGACTATCTTTACTTCAGTGACATCACTTTTATCATATACTGGATTTTTATATGTAATTGACTGTATTTTTGGACTTTCTGTTCTATTCCTTTTCTTTGTCTATTTATATGCCAGTATAAATCTGTTCTAGTTGTAGAGGCATTGCAACATGTTTTAATATTTGGTAGGGCTATCCCTTCTTGAGAGTTCTTTGCTTTCACTGTTTTATTAGCTATTCTGAGATTTTTATTTTTCCATACAAATATAGATTCAACTTTTCTAGCTCCATAGTAGTATTTATTGAAATATTTATTGGAATTGCATTAATTTTGTAAATTAAATTAAGAACTGACACCTTAATGACATTAAGACAACCTACCAATGACACGGAATGTCTTTCCATTTGTTCCAGGTTAATTATATGTGTTTCAGGAGCGCTTTACAGTTGTTGTTGTTTTTTTAATTAGATTTTGAACATTTTTTTGTTGCTTATTCCTAAATAGTTACTTTTTAAAATTGCTATTGCAAATGGAATGTTTTCATCCATTATATCTTCTTTCTGGTTATTTGTGGGTATATGAACGCTATTGATTTTTAAATGTTAATTTTCTGTTCTGTTACCTTGCTGAATTCTTTTTGAATTGAGCTATTATTTTAATGAATTATTTTTGAAATTCTTTTTGAATGGTTTGAGTTAATTTTATATTTTTCCTTAGGGTTTTTCAAATATAATATTTGTAAATAGAAATAGTTATGTTTCCACTCCTTATGCCCCATGTTGTTTTATCTGTTCTAATTGCATTGAACAGAAAAATGTGTTTATATAGTCTGTTTTTGCTGATGAGTTGAGACCTTTATAAATGTCAATTATGGCATATAGTGAGTTGCATAGTAATGCTATAAAGTACATTTTTGAATAGTAGGCTGTATGGTCCCACACTATCCTGATTTGATAGTTCCCACTTTCTACTTTTTAAGTTTATTCTCTATTCTCCTTCTATATCAGCTTGTTAGTTGTCCCTCTACTTTAATCTGAATTAATTCAGATAAATGTAAGTATTTAATAGGAAAGTAGCTTACTTTCTATTTAATTATCTGTAAGTAAAGCTCCGGGTGATAATTTGAGGATTTGAAAAATACTTTTTAAGAGAATAAACTGATTTTTATTGTATTACTTTCAAGAGAATAAACTAGAATAAATGACACTTGCAAAGCTATTTTTTTAAATATGTAACCTTTTCTTTCCGTAATTAGTATTGAAAAGGAAAATGAATGATGGCTTAAAAAATGAAGTACCTTTGTATTATCTGTGTAAGTTTATCTTCCAGTGAACTTAGGCATTCATTGTAATATTGACTTAGTTAGGAAGTTATAGTTTTGCTTGTCTTGTTAAAAAAGGAAAATATCAGCTTAAAATAGACATAATTATATATTGAAGCCATGTCTTTTTATGAAGGACCTTTGGGGGAAAAAGGAATTGTGTATAAAGATTATAAAAGTAAAATAACAATTTGTTAGTTTGAATATGAGCCTAAAGATTTCTTTTTGGTTTTAATGTTGATAAAAATCTACATAGTCTATGTGCTACTGAAGTGGGGCCCCACTTTTAGATTTATTTTCTTTACTTGTTGATGCTATTTTCAATAGTATACATTCTATTATTTATACTGCCTCTTGAACTTGAATTTGAGAATACCTTCAAATCACTCTAGAAATATGCAGGGTAAAGATCCGGGGTAGCGGGGAATCTAGGAAAGAGTATGATTTTTGAATTTTCAATTAACTGTTAAGATGTTATTCTGCAGTTTTACCTTGCCTTTGTTTCTTCTTGTATCTTGGAACAAGGCCTTAAAAGATTTAGACTCTCTCTTTTTAAAATCTTTGCTTTCTGTTTTATGGTATATGAAAGAAAGGGTTATTTTTAAATTACTCACACCAAATCAAGAAGTCAACTAACAAAAGCCTTGATTTCAAGTATTCTTTCTTCTTATACTTGAGTGTACAATCCAATACACAAAAATGCTGGGTGTACCTGGTCCTGTTTTTCATTTATAAAATATGGTGACCATTGAGATAAGTTTCATGCCCCAGGCTTCCAGCTTTCTCTGATTCTTTTATTACCATTAAAGTCTTTGCTGGGCACTTAAAATATGGACACAAGCAATTTAGAACTTGTTCACAGATTTGGAAGAGCAGTGAAAAACAAGAGAATTGGAAATCTTACTTAAAGATAGAATAACACAGTCTGATTTGTAAACTATTAGCCCATTTAACTTATGTTGTATGTAGTTGCATTGAATGAAGTTTGCAGCAAGTTACTTGAGGCTTTTTAAAAATAATTTTTACAAACCTTTTTAGTAAATAACTTTAGACTGTTTAGTGTCTTAAGTTTTTCTTCCAGCTTTATAATCATAGAATTTGTTATATAATTAATGGATATTAGGATTTTTGTTTCTTTTAGTTTTTCTATATTATGAATAAGGAAGTAATCTTTTAAAGGAATGTTTTAATTTTTAATTAAAATTTTAATTATTTTGGGACAGAGTGATCTGTATTTTTTCAATGCAACTTCACAGTTATTAATGTTAATTATAAAATAAAGTTAGCAGAATTTGATTTTACCATCATACATATTTTTTAAACATTTTTTTGCTGCAAGGATTCCATGAACTCTTAAAAATTTTCATGTACAGATTTAAGTTTTACAAATCAGAAAGTGTGTTATTTTTTTTATTTACAAAAATAAGATGTTAAAATCAAAATTCATGTTTAATAATTTAAATTGATGTATATGGACCTTATTTAAATAAAATTTTAAGTTTAGTGTTTTTGATACTTAAGTGGACTAGTACATTATTTAGCTAGGTGAAGAAATAGTAAAATTTTAAGGTACTGGTTCAGTTAGTTGATAAGCACTCTCCTCTGTAACTCATACATACAAAAACAATGCAGGAATTTGCTTCATTGTTCTTTTTTATTTTGGAAAATTATCATTTCCTCTTATAAATACTATTGGTCTGTAAATTACTTCTTGAAACATTTTGTCTTTGAAAGAAAGAACTTATTTTTTATACATGCAAACATTAAAAATGATAAGGATAACCTACTAATGAAATTACTGGCCAGTGAAACATCATTTTACTTTTTAAAATTATGTATTTGACTTCTAAATTTAAAGTGATGATTTTAATGCTAATAAGAACTAACAAGTGTGATCTCTTACTCATTATGGGCATCCATGAAAAACTTCATCCAAGTCATAAGGTTTAAAATATGCCAGTAGCTACCAGTTGCTAAAGAATTTCATTTGCTGATTTTATTCTTCTACTCCTTTGTAATTTAAATTCCTTTATTTAAAAAGTTTAACTTAAGGATATTGTAAAGTGTATAGCATTTTAAGATTAGATGGTATCCAGAACATACAGTCCAATGAGTTAGTCCAGTGTAATTGGAGGAATTATTAAATGACACTGACCTCATTTCCTTTAGAACAATGAAAATTAATAGTTTCACATTTTATTAGGCTGATATTCCAGATGTAGTGTACATTTAATTAAGTGTAGTTTCCTTTTAGTTATGGTATGTGTATCTGTTTTTTGTCGCAAATTCTTTCTAGTTTTACAGTTTTCCACATGTTTTCTTTCACCATTTATGATTTTTTCAAAGCAGAGCTATAAGGATTTAAATCACTTTAGCATGCAGCAAAACAGTTCCCATTCAAACAATAAACGCCATTTTAAAAAGCCTTTAGATCTTCTGTCACTTCATAAATATAAATGTATAAAAACGTTATGCTGTTGTAGTGCCCACCTGCTAATTAAATGCAGATTTTCTCAAACTTGCTTAAAATCTGTCTATTTGTTTCAACTATGTCTCTGTTCAGAATACATATGGCCCTTGTGAAACTAATTATGCTTATGGAGCAGCTGTTAAATTTAGTGCAACTAATTTTATCCAATATTTTACATTTTAATTGATTACCTGTGAAGAAATTAGCAAATTAACACTTATTGTACAGTAACTGAATCGTCTTTTATGGTTACTTTCAGATTTAACAAGTGAGCCAGGTACTGGTGGAATAAAGACATTTCTAGGATTTTAAGATAGGAAAGTTACTGGTGGACCTTGATAATCTGGTGTGAAAATTTAGGAAGACTGATGAGTGAAGCCAAGCATCTGTGTGTTCTGTATCTTGAACATGAGAAGCAGTTGGAAAGTAATGGCTTTTTCACAGAATTTTGGTAACATATGGGTTTATCTGGATCTAAGAAGTCTTTGAAGATCTTTGAACTTGACTAAATGACTTAACCTTTGGCATAGTGGGTGGGTTATATGATTTTTAAGGGGGGAGGTACTGGCATTCTGCATTTCTCTTTTGCTTTTTGTCCCTTTTTCCAGTTCTACCTTTTCATATCTTAAGAATGGGACTGGAGATGATGATTGGGAATTTTTGAAGATTGACATGATCAGAACTCCAAAATATTTAGTTAACTGGATCTACTTGTAATAATGGGTAAATTTTTTGATAATATTTCAGAAATGAATCTGTGTATATATTTATTTTGTTTTATAGATTTTATATGAAAATGATACCGCATGCAGATCTTATTGGCATTGTGCTGTAGTTGAAAGGATGTGGACAAACCTGGATTCAAATTTCAGCTCTATCACACATTGGCTCTGTGACCTCTGAACTTTGCAGAGTTCAGTTTTCTCAAAGCAATACCCAAACAAAACCAAAAAAAACAAAGAACCCAACCCAACTTCCTCTCAAGGCAAGAAAGTCCCCCAAAACAGCAATAGAAGATGATAGTAACAATTACATGTTTTGTTTAACTCCAGAGGATTAAAAGAGATAAAATAGATGAATACAGCTAGCATGTTTCTTAGCATGTGGAAGATCCTTAGTAATAATAGGGTTAAATGTTATGCTCTATAATATTGCTAAATAAGAGGTACACTAAGCAAGCATATTATTATGCATATTTTAGAGCATTAACTATCATGGTAAATGAGAGTTTGGTTTTGATTTTTATTTACCAGCTTTGAATTTTGATAACTCAGTTGTAAAACTTGATGTGTTATAGGTCCAAGAAAATGTGCCTGGAACTTTGATAAACATTTCAGTTGAGGCACTATAAATAGGCGGGTAACTGGGTTAGGAACATACAAGCAATCCCTGTCTGCAGCTTGATCCAGTGCCTCTGGTGAGGACAGTTTACCTTGGTTGTACAGTTTTAGAACACGTGGCAACTATACTGATCTGGACATTTCTCTAAAACAGATGTAGGGTCAGTTAGTGACCAAAGCTGAAGAATATTAATCCATTGAATTCATCTTAGTTAAAATTCAAAATATGTGTGTTTTTCCTCCATGAAATAACATTGTTCTTGTTGGGTATATATTTTTAAACATTTGTTTGTCATTTCCACCAAGGCTTTATCAACTTTATTATTCTTTTCAAAGAATCAACTTTATCTTTCTTCACCTTCTGATACATTAATTTTTGCTTTATAAAAATTTCTTTCTTTTTGTCTCTGTGAGTACAATTTTTTGTTCTTTTTCTAACTCCTTGAGATGGGTGCTAGATCACTTATTTTATTGTATTCTTTTCTAATACGTGTATTTAATGCTATAAATTTTCTGTTTTACTGTGCTTTAGCTATAGCCTACACATTTTCAATATGCCTATTTTAGTTTTTATTCAGTTCAAATTTAAAAATATACATTGTGATTTCATCTTTTCCATGGGTTATACTGAAATATATTACTTTATTTTCAAACATTTGGAGGCTTGTCTTTTGTTTCTTTCTTGTTTAATTCCACTGTAGTGACAGAGCATTATCTGAATACCTTTCATCTTTTAAATGTGTTAAGATTAGCTTTATGGTCCATCATGAGGTTTATTTTAAGAGGTATTACAAATACACTTGATAGAAATGAATGTTACACAGTTTTGGGATACAGTTAAAAGGTGAATTTAACCATTCAAATTTTTGATATCTTTGCTTTTTTTTCTTTTAAAACCTGCTTATATCAGTAACTGAGAGAGTTCACAGATGTCTGTCTGTTTAACTTCAAGTTCTGTCAACTTCTTTACATATTTTGAGGCTCTGTTATTAAAAGTATGCAAATTAAGGCTTGTTTTATATTCTTTTTGGAGTGACCTTATCATCATGAAGTCTACTTTGTTTGATATTGATATAGTTTGACTATCTTTCCTTTTATTAGTACTTGCATATCTCCCCATTTTTTACTTTAATACTTTCTTTGTTTTTATATTTTTTTATATTTAATGTGTTCATTTTGAAAGCTGTCTATAGTTTCCTTTTTTTCAGTCTGACAATCTTTTTCTTTTGATTGTATTAGTTTATTTATTGATTAATTGATTACTATTATATCTGGGTTTAAAGTTCCCATCTTATTCTTTGTTTCCTATTTGTCCAATCCAGTTTTATTTTCTCCTTTCTTCTTTGGATTAATTGTATTTCATTTTCTTCTCTATTGGCTTCTTAAACATTCTTTTCATTTTACATCAAGTGCTTAATATAGAAATTGTAGCAAGTCCTTGACTTATTAGAGTCTAACATAAATTAGTACTTTGATCACTTTTTTCCCTATAGCTTTGATACTTGGATAGCTTGAGTAGATGAACATTGTGAACACTCCTGCCTCCCCTTCCATTGAGTTCTCAAGGAAAATGAAAACCATCATTTTGCTGTGTATCTTACAGTTGAGAAGACTAATGCCAATTTGATTTTCTTTGTTGGTGACTTGATCAGAGAGTATTCTTCCTTTTGTGTAATGTGCAGTAACTTCATCAGGATATATTTCAGAGTTAACTGTGGTTAATCCATTTCCCCCAGATATACAGTGGACCCTTTCTACATGTATATTCTTTTAGTTCCAAAAGTGTTCTTGGATTATGATTGTAATAGTTTTCTTATCTTGTTTTTTTCTCTTTCTGGAGCCTCAGGTTGGATGTTCATTTTCTACCTCTTTATTACTTTTTCTGATCTTTTTACTAGTTTTATTTGTTAAAAGTTTATTTTTCTTGGATCTTTTATCACTAATACCTTTCTCTTATCATATGCTATGTTTAATTAATGTTGGAATGTTATGTTGTAGTTTCTACTTCATGTTTTTTTTTTGAAGGGCATAATTGTATCACCTGAAAAATTTGATTCTTTGTTTCTTTTCCTTACAGTGGCTTTGTATGAATGTTGGATTTTGTTGTTGTTGTTTGTTTGTGTTTGTTTGTTTTTTGAGAGAAAGTAAGATTTTTTTGAAAGTCCATTTTAGAAGGAGACAGGCCATACTAGGGAAGGCTGCAGCCCTGTGGAATTTAGGAGGTAAAGAGATAAAAGATAGTACGCCCCAAAGGGAGGGGCGGGTTTCCAACCAGGACTGCTATAACCTCTTTTTTTGTTGTTTTTGATAATGTGAAAGATTTTCCTGATCATCAGTAACAGTTCTCTGTATGCCCCGAAAGTTTTTTGGATAACTTACAAGGTTTCTTAAATGGTGCTTACTATTATTAATACAGTGAGATAGAGTTTCTTTAATAAATGGGGAACTTTATGAACAAAGCTAGGTCTATTTTCAGATCTTTTGATGCCACCTTGTTTTTATAGAGCCCTGAGCTTCAGCACCTTGTTTTCTAGTTTTCTTTCCCTACCATGCCACCAGTAGACACTTCCCTTTTAAAGTGTATCTCTTTCATTAGAGTGTAGGTCCTTTTAAAAAATGCCCATTTTTATTATGGTTTTAACTGGATTTTGGTTGGGGGTGAAAGTAAATGTCTGTGTTCAAATGTCATCCTGATATGGAATCCTTGTTAATTTATTCCAGATATAATTTTTAAATTTAATTTTAATTACCGTTTTGTTTTATGGTAAACTATAGACCTCTACTTAGAGACTATTCAAAATACTGTATTTTTTGAAAGATAAAATATTAGGATATTTGTTTTGATTACGTGTACTTAGAACTTATTAGCCAATTAAGAAACTTGACAAATTGGTTCTTGAGGATAGTAATTCATTTTATGTAGGGATGTTATAGTGATTCTTCCTATTTTATAGATATTGAAATCATTTATCTGGTATAATAGGACATCTTGCTGTCCATTTATTGCTTATAGATTGTGTGTTCTAGAGTGCCACATTTTTTATCAAATGTTTCTTTGGTTATAATATATCTCCAAATTGGCTTTCGTACTCTAGAGATTTCTAGAGTGATTTATCAGAAACTTATTTATTCAAGGAATAAGGGATAAATTAACATCTTAAGTTTTAGTGTAGCTTCTTTGACTGTTTTTGTTTGGTCAAGGTAGAAAATCTCTTAACTCTGATTTGTTACTTTTTACTTGATGGAGATTCTTCAAATATGTAATTTAAGTTACTTAATGAAGTAAATGGGGTTTTTCATATGTCTAGGATGTGAGTTTTACTCAAAATTGTGTA